>BLSH010367861.1:4824837-4839580 GCA_018402905.1 Glandirana rugosa | reverse complement strand
AGGTCTTTTATAATGTCTACAGTCCTATTTGCTACACCTTTTGTTTGTTTTTAACCGGTTTGTGCTAACCAACGGTTTTTACCATTGTTCTCCCCAAGGGTCTTCCCCTTTCCGGTTCCAATCACACTACTTTGTATATCTAGACCGTCCTTTATTAGGGGTTTCTTCCCCTTAAGGTTATTATCTCTGGTTTTCATACATCACCACCACTCTCTCAACTCCACGGTTACTAAATGTAGATCAGTGTGGGTTTTACACCGTGGGCTTTCCCAATAACGCTCTGTGTGGTGGGAACTTGCCAGGTCGACAACGAAGATGATTTTTGAACAATAATGTGTCACTTACAGCAACAGCTGTAACCTGGCCCTATACGAGTAGGCAATGATTTTTGAACAATAATCTGTCCCTCTAAGCAACAGCTGGACCGTTCAAGGGTGGTGTGTCTCGCAATAACCCTTTCGGGTGCCACATTTTGGGTGTGACTAGATGTAAATCATTGGCACCTCAACTCTCTCACCACCACTACATACTTTTGGTCTCTATTATTGGAATTCCCCTTCTTTGGGGATTATTTCCTGCCAGATCTATATGTTTCATCACACTAACCTTGGCCTTTCCCCTTCTGGGAACCCCTCTTGTTACCATTTTTGGCAACCAATCGTGTTTGGCCAATTTTTGTTTGTTTTCCACATCGTTTATCCTGACATCTGTAATATTTTCTGGAGTGGATGTCCCTTGATTACCAGATTATAAGTATGAAACATCCGGTCCCGGATGATTATTGCTTTTAATTAACGACCACCTACCCCTGAGGAAGATATCTCATTCTGTTACATCGAAATGCATTGGGTCTTGCTCTACCCCCTATGTGGGGCAGACCAGTGGTCTTTTAACCATTTCACCATTTTGTCATTACATTTGTCACTTGCTATCGTCTTATCATGGGGACACACTCTTCCTGTTCCCTTGTGCACTTATGTCTTATGTTGCTTTGATTATATGTGTTGTCTTATTATTTTTAATGTGTACAAATAAACTTTGATTGTTTTTATAATTTGTTCTCCTCTTGATGAGTTGGTTGTCCAAATTTAAAGTCTCATTTAGGGGGTTCTTGCTCTGTTTTCCAAATACGAGGGATGGGGTCAGCCTAACTTTCATTAGGGTTACTTTGATAATCCGCCCAAGGAATTCCCCTCTCTAGTGTTTTTATGATGTCAAGCAGTTCAGTTAACCACTACGTTTTCTGGCGTTTTGCATGCAAACTCATTTTAATTAGAATCCCTCTAAGGTAAGCTTTATGAAAAGCCCAGACTGAGAATGGGCTTTTGACAGAGTTCTCGTTGATGCTGAAGAAGTCTCTTAAGTGGTCTTGGATTTGAGCTTTGCTAGAAGGAATTGACATTAGGTATGGGTCATTTCTCCAATTGGAGAAGGTTGTTCCGTCAGGTTTTTCACCCAGGGTCAATGAGATGGGTGCATGATCTGACCACGATATCGTATGGATTTCCGATTGCAGCGTGTCTTGTAGCAGTCGCTTATCTCCTATGAATAAGTCTATCCTAGAGTAGGTAAGATGGGGTTTTGAAAAGAATGTGAAGTCCCTTTCTGTGGAGTGTTGACATGTCCATATGTCATATAAGTCTACTGAATGTAGGAAGGATAGCAGTGCATTAGTCCTGGGTCAAATTAAAATCTCCACAAATGATGGTTCGGCCTTGCTGTATTTTTGTCACTTTTTTCCACACTTTGTTAAGGAATTTGAATTGTCCAGTATTTGAGGCGTAAATGTTCACCAACGTGTATGTTGAGTTGTTGATCTCACTTAGCATTAAGTACCTTCCTTGCGTATCTGTGATGGCGTTTAGTAGTTTAAAGGCTATAGTGTTTTTGATAGCTATTCATACTCCTTTGGTCTTATTGGGGGCATTTGTTGTAAATATCTGAGGGAAGTTGTTGTGTGACATGGACGGCATTTGCGATTGGCTGAAATGTGTCTCCTGGAGACATAGTATGTCACATTTCAGATTTTGAGCCTCTTTCCACAGGGAGTACCTTTTCCCTGGGTGGTTTAGGCCCTTTACGTTAATATAAGAGATTTTTAAAGGCATAGTGTTACGTTGACAAAGGTCTGGTGTTATTGTTAGGTTTACAGTTGAGAGATTCTATTTCCCCGTCTGTGCCTAAACAGGGCCCAGGAGGCTAAATATGAGGTTGTTCTATTGGTATTTAGCTGGTGTAAAGACTTACAGTTCTGTAGTTTTGTCTATGCGTCTGCAGCAGTTAGAATGTCTGTAGATGCGGATTGTGCCTTCTTGACATTGTAGCTTAGGAAAGAAAAACAAAAAAGAAAAGAGAACGAAGAAGGTAGGCAATAATAAGGCGTTCAAACTGGTTAGACTTAAAAATCTAAACTTTCAGATAATAAAAAGGCAGTATTCTGCGTGAGCGGTAATTACTGCAACAAATAAATGGAGTGTCACGGTCCTGGTGGTGCAGTCTGTCTTAGCAGGGAACAACTGCTCTTACACACCCGATTCGGGGACCCCTGGTAGTGTAGACAGGAAGTCCCAGAGTGCGGGATAGCACGAGGGCTGGATGGTCATTGGTGGGGATGTGAGGCTCCAGATGGTCGTGCAGACAGCAGAATGGTCATGCAGGCTGGGTCAGCAACTGGCGGGTCAGAGAGGCACAAAAGGGGCAGGCAGAAGAGTAGTCAAAGTCCAAGCTGGGTTTGTTCACGGGCTGGTGGCAGAGGTACAGAGGGGTCAGACAAGTGGATGGTCGTGGATAGCCGGGGTCGATGCAGGCGGATAGGTAGCAGGTCGGGACAAGCCGGGACGGTACACAGGAACAGGAACAACACAGGAAGCAGGTTTTCAGGCAGGAGAGCTAAGGCTCACAGGTACTCAGATGCTGTAGAACGGACAGCACCTGCTGACAGGTGCAGGGAGCTTAAATAGGGCCGTTGGGTGAACGGCAAAACTCTGCAAAAAAGTCCAGAACATGGCCTGACTTCACCAGGCCAATCTTTTCCTAACACGGGGTATGCAACTTCCAGAACGATCACTGGCAGGCATGCCAGGGCATTGAAAGATTCTGCGTAATTTGGCGTTTCAGGTGGTCATATCATCTGGGAGAGCTATACCCTCCCAGTTGTCGTTAGTGTTGCGACGTGGCTTGTGTTGATTTCTTTGTTCTAGCGGTTCCAGGATATTCCATTGTCTCAGCATTGCTAATTCTTCATCTAGTGAATGGATTGTGAACGTGGTATCATTTTTTGTGACTATTAGCTTCACAGGGTGGCCCCATTTATAGGGGATTTGGTGATTACGGAGAGGTTTTGTGATGGTCGGCAAGTTTTTGCATTGAAGCATGGTGTATTTAGAAAAGTTGTCAAAGAATGAGAAATTAGCATACATCTGAGGATTTTCAGCAGTGTTTCTTGCAGCTCTCATAAACTTCTCTTTTGTGTGATAAAAATGTATGCAAGCTATGGTGTCTCGGGGCACAGTGTCTGGCAGGTGTGTCGGTTTTGTTAGGCGATGTATTCTATCTATAATGAGGGAGGACTCTGGGAGGAATGATAGCAGGATTTGTGTGAAGTACTCTCTTAGAGCAGAGGATTGGATATTTTCTGGGATTCCTCCAATTTTGACATTGTTCCTCCTGGAACGGTCTTCTAATTCTGCTAACTTAGATTGCATCTGTTGTATGTTTTCTGATTCCTCACCCTGCGTGTCAACCATATCATTAAATCATGAGGTAATTTCTCTCATTTTAGTCTCTATGTTTGAGACCCTGTCCCCCATGTATGATATTTCAGAAGTGAAGTGTCTCATCATGTTGCTTATCTCGGTGTGGATTGAGCTTTGTACTGCCATGAGCATGTCCTTTAGAGTGGTATCCAGCACAGGCTAGTTTGTGGTAGGAAACACTGCAATTGAACTGGGTGCCATATTGGCGTGAGGTGAGTGCGTGAATGGGCCTACCTCGGGTCCGTAGCCCTGCGCCTTTGAAAGCTTCAGCTTTAATTTGGCAGGGCTGGAAGATGGGGTGTATATAGCTGATGCTCGTCCTGTGCTGTTAGGATGGCTAGATGAGAGTAGAGCAGAATGTGTCCGCGATGCTTCAGATATATGGTCGCGTGTAGTTACTAACAGTCCGCTGGCGCCATCTTGGAAAGGCGGCCTATTTGGTGGTGGGTAGAATTCAGTCAACTTACGCGGGGCAGATTTCTCCTCTCTCCTTTTGGACATTGTCCAATGGTCCTGTGATTGCCGGTGTCGATCTCTGCCTGATTGGGGTTGTTCACCTGGTTGGTTGAGCCCTGGGTGTCGCCGTGGATCAGAGCGGTGTTAGCATGCAGCCATTTTGTTCGGGATCTGGTCACACTTCAGGTTTATTGTTTTAAGGTGCCATCCATGTCAGGTGCTGAGCCTGAGGAGAGTGTGTGTACCAATATGGCCGCCGATCAACGTGCTGCAAGATTTTTATTATTTGTGGGGTGATGTGGAGACACTTTGTCTTGTTAGATCATATTAATGTATGAGGGCAATGTAAAGTGAATCCTGGCTGTGATTGGTCCCTCAGGGGCTTGGGCATTTGTGGATTTAGGCCTCCCGTGTCAAGATGGCGGCCGCAGCAGGCTTCAGTGAGCGGTGAGTGGCCTCTTGTGGGTAGGGCATGGGGGCTCTGTCCTCGTTTGAATTATTGTATTGGGGACGCTAAATCCCACTCTTATGGGTGTTTCTGGGTGATCTGATGCAGCTGTGGTGGTGGATGGCTACTTGGCTGAGAGGATGGGTGTCCTTGGGTGCCGAATGTGTAGGCTGCAAAAGCCTTGGGTTCAATTACGGCCAGATCGGACATCCATGCCACTTAATTTTTGGCTTGGTGAGCTGCGGAGGCTTCCTGGAGATGGATGCAGGGTGTGTGTTAGCTCACCCAAGATTGATCAGGCTGTGTGTATTATTGAAGGCTGTAGGATGGCTGTTCCTCCGTGGATGATGTGTTTGCAAGGCCTCAAAGATGGCAGCCATCACTAGGCCGCAGCTGGAATGACAGGCCCACAGATTTGTAATCTCCCTTGAGGGAGCCTGATAGGGAGCAGGATGTCAGGGGCGGGCAGGCTTGGGTGATAGTATGCTTGGAGACCGTAGGATGGCTAAGTCTCTGCGGATTGATGATTGCCATACTGGGCCGCAAGATGGCGGCGATCGCGTTTGGAGGTAATGTATAATGGCTTCTATGTCTAAGCGAGCGGGTCTCGATTTTTCACAATATTAGGCTTAAAAGATGGCCAGGGGTGTGGATGGTTGGTCTGGGGTGTTAAATGTGTTCACCGCTCCTTATTGTGTGAGGATGCCGCTGGATTAGGTGTAGTGTCCCCAGATCTCAAGATGGCAGCGATCACAGTGAGGAGGGAGGTATAACGGCCGCTATATCTCCTCGGGCGTGTCTCGATTCCCCTCCATATCAGGCTAAAGGGTTGGCCAGGGGAGTGGATGATCAGTCCGGGGTGTTTGTGTCGCTCACCACTTCTTAGATTGTGAGGATGCCGCTGGATTATGCGGAGTGGTCCAAGAGCTCCGGAGATGCACGTCCGCCGCTTTTCTCGTCAGGCCACGCCCCTTGCAGATTTTTTTTTAAGGAAGATGTTATTTCCTTGCAATTTCATTTTCTTTTTCCTTTGAAAATGTAAGTGCTGTTGCAGCCCTTTCTGTACATGCCAGAGATGCACCCCTTCATAGGCAGGGGAACTTCTCAGGCTCATTGTTTAAAGGAATTGCTTGCTTTTAATATTTCAGATTGTTTTTGTATTGGTACATGTTCTTCAGGGCAGTGAATATTATCCCAAAAAATGGGCATTCTTAATTTAACAGAAATGGCTCACCTTGATTTCAATGGGGTTAGGGTTCAGCATCCAACGTTTACCGAACAATGCTCAAACCGATCCCTGGGAAGTTTAGCCCATCCCTAGCCATAATCTGACCTCTGAAAGAAGTAATAAGCGAGTCACATGAGCAGGAGAGATTACTGGGGTGCCCTGTACACAGAGGAGGAATTGTTGCAATGGTTTCAAGAAGACAAAATTTTAATTTTTTAAAACATATCTGTATGCAATTTGAAATGAAACAGTTATCTTTAAAAGTATCAAAATCCTTGTATAACCTCTAGCGCTCACTCAAAAGACAACCCATCGCCAATGTGATGTATGGGATTGGGCTGCATGTTCCTTACATCACATGCCTGTGGAAATGGATGTTGTGCTGTGACCCAGAGGCAGTTGGGAAGGTGAGAGGTAGGTCATATACGGGGAACACACAATGCTGATGTAAGATATAGGGGGTTTTGAACCCCTTATGGTCCTGTTGCTTGACATAGACTTATAGCACATGGATGAATGCCTGCATATCTGGTAATTGGCGATGGGTTGTCTTTTGGTGACCATGACCTGGAAGGGGTGGGCTCTGCCGGGGGGGGGGGGCACTGCCTGTGGGTGGGAGGCCCTGCTCCACATCAGTATATAAGTGGTGTCTCTACAGAAGTGGACTAGCTCTGAGGAAGGGGGCTTGTCTCCTGAAACGCATCAGAGGTCTAATACAGCGAGGTGTTGTTCCTGAAGCTGGAGACACAATTTGTGATATGCATTTTATTTCACATTTGTTTGTGAGTGTGTTTTTGGCTTGTTTCTAATAAGTATTTTAAGGTGTCAAAGGTAATACACAAGGTGTGTGCGACCTCCTTTTCTTTGTTTCTAATCTTTAAAAGTATGATTTGTGTAGCAGTTGCATATGCTATATACATTTTTAACAAAAAGGGAGTTCTTCTTAATGCACCTGGCCCAATATATTTAGGTTGATAAAACCTGCTTCTAGCCAATGTATGAGTTTAATATGAAATGATTCATTTAAATTCCATTTGGCTGCCGCTTGGCCATGTAGGGTACAGGATAATTTTAGTGCAATTACCTTGTAATCTGCAAAGAATAAAAAAAAAAAAATCAGAAATTACTTTAGTATATAATTAAGTGTCAATTATATCCATGGAAGCCAGTGCTTATTCCAGAACTATTTGTACCATATATGCATGATACATAAAATATGATTCATGATTGTTCTTTTGGAGGAAAATCTCTCATTGTATTCTCTTGCTGTGCATATATAAAAATCATGTCAACATTTTTTTTAATTCACATCTGGTAATTTGCCTCTTTACTGCTTGTGCTTTTTAATCAACTAATGTTGTACAAAACATAACACGTTTGGCAGCTGTAACGTTTCTGACAAAGAAAAAGGGTTTGCACACCATACTCTCTTTGTGCAGTTCCAGTTATCCTGTGCCATTACATAGTAAAAATTTTTAACCACTTGCCTACTAGGCACTTACAGTACACCCCCTTCCTAACCAGGCCAATTTTCAGCTTTTAGCACTCTCACATTTTGAATGACAATTACTCAGTCATTCAACTCTGTACCCATATGACATTTTTGTCCTAATTTTCACACAAATAGAGTTTTCTTTTTGTGGTATTTAACCACTTAAGGATCGGAAGGATTTCCCCTTTAATGAACAGGCCATTTTTGGTGATAGAGCACTACATCACTTTAAGCTCCCTGGCGGTATGATTATTTCAGATTTTTGGTGCTGAAAGCGGTACAAAATTTTGCATGGAAATTTGGCATTTTATATTGTAGGCCTGTAATTCTTAGGAATAACTCACTTAAATCTGTCCAAACAAGAGTCTAGTAGACATCCCGGGTATGATAAAGTTTGAAACATGAAATCATAAATTATAATATAATAAATAACTAAAAATAATTATCAAAAATAATAATGTAATAGTAATAAAATGTATTCAATAATGTAATCAAACCAAAAACACTGAAATTTGCACAGTTGCAGAATTGTCGCTGTCGTCACTTTCAGTGCCTGATGATAAATTTCCCCAAAAATCAGTATCACTCAATTCTGCAAATGATTCTTATTTACTATCGCTGTTTTCTAGCTGATCAAAAACCACTTTTGACGTAAAGGGACACTTTTTGGTTGCCATGGACATTCTCAAGTTTCCAGGCAGAAAGAATGATATATATAATATAAAAGTGATGCAGGGCACTGGGCAAACCCCTAGGGACAAAGGCGATGTGAAATGATTTCATAGAGCAATGTAATCTTACAGATTACAGTGTACTGTATGTGTACTATGTGTTTCACTTTTTGAATTTGCCGCCGGTCTCCGCCCCGTGCGACGCGATGCTCGTAGGGAACGGTGCCCGGCACACAGAGACATCGGGCGGCGGACACAGCCCCCAGACACGGCGGGGGACATCGCTGGATCCAGGGGATAAGGTGAGTAACGTTGCCTTGGATCCAGCGATGCAATCCCAAGTGTGGCTCGGGGTTACCGCTACTGGTACTGAAATTCCACCCCGAGCCACACTCGGGATTACCGCCAGGGAGGTTAACTGACAATTGCATGGTCGTAGGACCTTGTACCCAAACAAAATTGACATACTTTTTTTCCCCACAAATAGAGCTTTCTTTTGGTGGTATTTGAATCCCCTCTGTGTTTTTTATTTGCTGCACTATAAACAAAGAAAGAGCGACAATTTTGAAAAAAAACACAATATTCTTGACTTTTTGCTATAATACATATCCAACAAAAAAAGTAAAAAAAAACAAATTCCTTCCTCAGTTTAGGCCAATATGTATTCTACTACACATTTTTGGTAAAAAAAATTGCAATAAGCGCATATTGATTGGTTTGTGAAAAAGTTATAGCGTTTACAAAATAGGGAATACATTTATGGCATTTTTTTTTAATTTTTTACTAGTAATGGCAGTAATCAGCGATTTTTAGAGGGACTGCAACATTGCGGCAGACAGTTCAGACACTTTTGACAATTTTAAAAATAGCCACTGATTACTGTATAAATGTCACTGGCAGGGACAAGGTTAACACTAGGGGGCGATCACAGGGTTAAGTGTTCCCTTTGTAGGTGTTTCTAACTGTGGGTAGTGGGCGGACTGAGAATGCTGTATCCGATCACTGGGAACAGCAGATCTCTCTCCACTTCCCTGTCAGAACAGGGATCTGTTTGTTTATACTGACAGATCTCCGTTATGGCTCTCTGTGGAGCAGTCACAGGTGGCCGGCAGACTTCGTGGCTGCTGGCCACGCACCTCGGCTCCATGCCCACAAGCCCCGTTTCCGTGACTGACGTACAATGACAGCGGTTTGTGGGAACGAGCCATACTGCCGCAGTGTAACTGCGGTGGCTGGGGCTTAAGTGGTTAATCACCACTGGGTTTTTTATTTTTTAAAAGACTGAACATTTTGTATAAAAAATCTTTTTTCATTGTTTCTGTTATAAAATTTAGCAAATTAGTAATTTTTCTTCATAAATGTTGACCAATATTTATACTGCTACATTTATTTGGTAAAAATAACCCAAATAAGTGTATATTATTTAGTCTTTGTGAAGGTTATAGAGTCTACAAGCTATCGAACCACTCATTGAAAATGTATCACATTATCACACCTGATGTACTGATGAATACTGAATTCTCATTTCTTGAGACTGTACAAATACCCCCCAAATGAAGGTAATTTTTTTTTTACAAAATTGCCATATTAACAGGTTATTTCTCTCACATGGCAGGCATATGCATACTTGCAACTACATCCAAAACACATTCTGCTACTCCTCCTTAGTATGGTGAGTGTCTGAGACTTTTTCACAGCCTAGCCACATAGAGAGGCCCAACATGCAAGGAGCACCGTCAGGTGTTCTAGGGACATAAATTACACATCTAATTTCTTGACTACCTATTATAGTGAAGGCCCTGGAGCACCAGAACAATGGAAATGGCCCCATTTTAGAAAGCAAATACACCAACGTATATTCTGTGAGCCATACTGAGTCTTTTGAACATGTCATTTTTTTCCACGCGCCTTTGTAAAAGGTGGAAAGAAAATGAAAACGCATTTTTTACACAATTTTATGGCACTGATGAGCATTGTAGTGGCACTGATGGCACTGTGATGGCTCTGTAGGGGCACTGATGGCATTATTTAAAATATGCAAGTTCGTGTGTGAGTATATTAGGTATATGTGCGGTATATGTATGTATGTATGTATGTATATATATATATATATATATATATATATATATATAATCGCACACTGATATATATCCACCGATACAAACAGCAATTTACAGTTTGTAGAAAATACATTTTAATTATGAAACACCTGTGTTTCTGTGAGCACCTGGCACTCATTATGTAAACCTGTGCTCCAGTACTTAATGTAGTCTAAACTCAGAAATGAGCACCAGAGGTTAGAAATGGATTACAATTGTTTTGTATTTAATTTAACTTTATGTGCAGTAAGGTTTCAGGATATAAACAGACCATACTACTATATCTACAAGGAGTGAACCTTGTCATCAAAAATTTGTAAACTATGCAATTTCGATGCAGTCTTTTTGAAGTTTGAAGTAATATAAAGACAAAATGACTTGTTCAAACAGTGTAAAAAAAAGCTATGAGGGTTATCAACCAAATTTCAGATTACTTGTTAAATTAGCTGTTTGTACTTAATACTTAATCTGCTTAATGTACTTTAAGCATCCTGACTGCTCTGAGGAGTGCTTTTTGTGATAATCCTGGTGATGTTGTTATCCAGCTTTCCCCGAAAAGTCAGATTTAGACCCCTTTAACACTGCCGCGACTTGAAAGTTGGGCGATTTTGCCGCAGTTTTCACGAACACGATTTTGACGTGATTTGCTGTGATTTCAGGGAATGCCTATGGAGGGAATTTTCACTTAGCTTAGTGAATAAGGTAAAAATTAACTTTACAAAAAATACTTAACCGTGTGCAAGAAATATGTAAAAAAAAAAAAAGGAGGTTGTTTTGTTTGCACATGTTTGCATAACCGGAGTACACAGAGCTTCATCTAGTAAGTTAAAGGGTAACTCCACTTTTGTGGGAAAAAGATAGTAAGTAAAAAAAAATATAGCGTAAACAATTGCAACATAAGTCATATTGTAATTGAATGTTATTCAAAAATTACCTTTTCTTTTCAATCTGCAGCAGTGTAAATTTCTGTAAAACGCAATATGGCTACTTGGAGGAGTCCAGTACAAAATGTGTACAGAACGCCCCCCAGATATGTCATTTCTTGCTTGTGTGATGCACTCACTGATTTTCCTATAAGTCTGCATTAAGATACAAATCAGATTTTGAGCATCCCCTGCAACAAAATGACATTTTTTGTGAGATACGCTTAAAGAGAAAATCATGCCTAAAGGGATGCAGACCCTGCAGCTTGCCTCATTAGAGCCTTGCAGGTGCAACAGCTGATTGATAATTATAAAACTACTCCCATACAGATTCACTGAGCACATGGATATAGACAAACAAACAGCTATTCCACCAGAATAACAAAAGGAAGGATTCTGCATCAAAGTTTGTTAAAACCCTTGCAACGTATATAGATCACCCAGAGGGGAATGTTTTTTTCTCAAAAAAGTGGTGTCGCTGGATTCCCTCATCAACACAGACAGTGTTGATGTGAGAATCCCTCCTGCCAAGCTAGCAATAGTTACTGTGTTCTCCCAGCGAGGATGAATCCTTAACTCCCCTTGCCCGCAGAGAGAAGAAAATAATTATTGCTAGCGGCTATACCAGCCACTAGCAATAATGACAAGTAAAATCCGGCAGGCTAGTTGTACCCAAGTCTATTGATCAATTAACTTGATACATTCAGCCTGCCCATACACGGTTCAAATCTTGGCTGGTTCCTGCTGAACTGACCGAGATTTGAACCATCTATGGCCGGCATAAGACTGGCTTTACATCTACTACAATGCACAAGTATACACACAATTACATTGGGTGATGACAGAGGCCACACTGCAACACACCACACTGTACATATGCAAAAAAGTTTAGGTTTGATTTTGTTTCCATTGCTGAGCATTGGGAGTCAATTTTAAATAACTATTAACGCACCGAATTCTAATGCGTGTGTGTTAGTGTACTACAATTGCACGATTGTACGATTGCACAGCTGTTAACAAGGCCCAATGCATCAGTAGCAAGTATACGAATCTTATAGTCTTAACATGTCAATTAGGACATTGAGTCTCTCTCTTCTGGTTACCACTAATTCTTGGGTTCACCTTTGAAAGGAACACAGCCTTTGAGATCTTGCATGTGGTAACACTCTGGGTAATCCCGCCATCTGGATATAACAAAGACTGGACCTTGCAACAGTAGTGTGCTCCAGGAATGTGAAGCTCCTTTTAGGTTAACATGTCTGTCATTCAGATTTTAAGGCAGTGGTCGAAGCACAGAATTTATTATTATTATACAGGATTTATATAGCGCCAACAGTTTGCGCAACACTTTACAACATTAGGGCAGACAGTACAATTACAATACAATTCAATACAGGAGGAATCAGAGGGCCCTGCTTGTTAGAGCTTACAATCTAGGAAGTCTTAACAAACCAGAATTTATCATTCATTTTTTATTACTGTTAAGTGTTTAATTAAGTAGTTGTTGGCTACAGCAAATTTTCAGGCTTTCAGCTGACTTTTGAAAAAGCTTGGTTAACCTCCCTGGCGGAATGATTATGTTAGATTTTTGCATCTCCGGCGGTACATTTTTTCGCATAGAAATTTGGCGTTTTATATTGTAGGCCTGTAATTCTTGGGAATAACTCACTTAAGACGAGAGTCTAGTAGACATCCTGGGTATGATAACGTTTGAAATAACAAAATCATAAATTATAATATATATGAAAAAATATATAATATAATAAATAACTATAAATAATTATCAAAAATAATAATATAATGGTCAAAAACACTGAAATTTGCTCAGTTGCAGAATTGTCGCTGTCTCTCTTTTTGAATTTGCCGCCAGGCTCCGCCCCATGCAACGCTTGCAGGGAATGGAGCCTGGCATCACACAGGCATCGGGCGGAGGACACAGCCTGCAGATACAGCGGGGGGACATCACTGGATCCAGGGGACAAGGTAAGTAACTCAGCCTTGGATCCAGCGATGCGATTCCGAGTGTGGCTCTGGGTTACCGCTATTTGCAGTGAAAACATACCCCGAGCCACATTCGGGAACACCGTTAAGGAGGCTACAGTAAAAAGGCAGACATTTACTTATAGGTATCATTCTGCTATCAGTATGTTACCATTTCCCACTGAAAATAAATGTCATGATGTGATGTGTAATTATTTTAAATAAGGATAATTTAAGATCTCAATTCATATACAGTATTGCTTGTGCATGAACCCGGAATCCCAGAGAGATCTCTTATTTCTGTTTGTGGTGATAAACATTTAGATGAATTACAATATAGTGTAAAAATTTCAATGCATGCCCTACTGCAATGTCATAATTGCAATGTCCTTGTGAAGCAAATGTCTGTCCTTTTTTATTCAGAATGGGTGTCCTTCTCATTTACTTGTTCTCATAACGGTAAAACATCAATAATGTTTAGATGAATTACTGGAGAAAGAAGAAAATCGTCTAAGGATACATTAGCTTAGAGTTTAAAAGGCTGTTCTTTTTGTTCTATAAATATTTTAAGATGTTATAATAATTTACTTGCAACATTTTTTGCATTCCTTGATTATTATTTATGTTTCAGTCATTAGTATATCTGTGAGCCAAAATATTCTGCAACTATTAGGACGAGTCACTAACCTACAAAAGATAGCAAATTAAAACTGGAGTTAGAATTTCTCAGGTAGTGTGTCAGACCCATGAGAATAGGGATTGATTCTAATTTAAACAATAAATACAAAATAAATTGTGCATTCCTTCCCAGAAATAAGCTTATGGTAAAAGTAAGCCCCCAGTTTTTGATCTAGGCTGCTGCCTCTCTGTTCGCAATAGTCAAATCACTGTACAGATGAACCACAGTATCAGAAACAGCCAATGCATTTTGGGGAATAAGAACCCTTTCTTCTTCAGGGTTTGAATAAAGCTTTGTGATAAAATCGGGATTAATTAATATAGGGAGCCTGAAATCTGGACTGGATTGAAGCTAGAGCAGATATTGGATCCAGCTGTATGGCGGCACAGTGGTGTAGTGATTAGCACTTTCGCCTAGCAGCAAAAGGGTCGCTGGTTTGAATCCCAACCACAACACTACCTGCCTGGTGTTTGCATGTTCTCCCAGTGCCTGCGTGGGTTTCCTCTGGATTTCTCCGACACTCCAAAGACATGCTAGTGGGTTAATTGGATCCTGTCTAAATTGGCCCTAGTATGTGTATGAATGTGAGTTAGGGGCCTTAGATTGTAAGCTCCTTGAGGGTAGGGACTGATGTGAATGTACAATGTATATGTAAAGCGCTGTGTAAATTGATGGCGCTATATAAGTACCTGAATTAAATAAATAATACAGCCGACTATTTACATTGCCATTAGGGACACACTAGCTTCATTCCAGTCTCAGTTTCAGGCTCATTTTGTAATTGCATCCTGATTGTATAAAAAAAAAAGATGTTCAAGCATTGAAGAATGAGGTAAAGCTGTGTTCACTTCAGTCATCCAATCATGTTCAAACAAAAGTCCAGTTTTTAATTTTGCTTGCACAGCCTCATCTTATCTTATTTACTAAATTAGGTGAACATATACTATTGAAACATCACCATTCCCTTTGCTAGGTGAAAAGCCTCTACAAAGTTATCATATACAAGTGGATT
>BLSH010367861.1:4720844-4731187 GCA_018402905.1 Glandirana rugosa | reverse complement strand
GGGGGACGACTCTGAAATAGACTACACACAGACCCCGAAAGGTATAGTAAACTTTTTTCTGGAAAAAATATACTGTTACACATATACAATGTAATTCTATGGATTATTCCATGTTCCCATGTTCTTGTTTAATAAAAGATGTTTAAACACAAAAGATATGCAGTTTTGTCTATTAACATTTATATAGCATTTGTGTTTATAGTACTTTTAGATCATATCACTTTTTTTTTTTTCATAAAATTTTTATTCGAGTTTTCCATGTTACAGCAACTTGACAGAAATGTACCAAGGCAAAATGGAATATAATCAAAACCAAATAAAACCAAATAGCATAGAAAAGTAAAGACTTTTGTCATAGGTTGGGAATCATCAATTGTAACTGTTTGATGCATAATATTAGGCAATTTCAACATGTACACTGGATGTATATATGTCTAGCGTGGAATCCCATGTTCCACCCACCAGCATATGTAAACAGAATAATAAAAGTAATTGCTAAGCATGGATGATAGGGGGAACCTCAACTGCTACCAGTTAGTGCTGTAATGAGGAAGAAATCAATATGGACCTTATAAAAACAAATTACTAGTAGGTATAATATTCAAGTTTCAGGAATAAGTCAAATATGACGACAATCCCATTAGAGGATGGGGGTGGACAGTATTCAACTCATGTGAGGGGGTTCATTGCTTGATTCAGATTTGGAGTCAGATCATTTGAGTTTGCCCAAGGAGTTGGTAAGGTTTGCTTTGGCATACCAGGTGGTGTATTGAAAAGTGCTCATGAGTTGTTTGTTGGGTTTCAATCATTGAGAATGAGTATTCTATAAAAGACCTCCAGTGGGTGAAGAATCGTTTGGTGGTCCCAAAGTTCTGCAGCATAGTGTCCAACTTTTCCAGATAAAGGAGTGTTTTCAGCTCTTTCTCAACCATGGGGAGTGATGGGCTGTTGGTGGAGGTCCAGGCCTGTAGGAGGACCCTCCTGGCTGTTAGAAGGCAAAGATGCATCCAAGGGGTCAGGGATAGCAGTTTCTCATTGTTCAAAGAGTTAGAGGAGGTTGAGGGTAAACAACCAAACAGATAAAGCATAGGTTCTTTTGGTAGCTTTGTGGATGCAATGCCAAAGATCTATTGAACAATTTGGTCCCAATAGTCCTGAATTGGTTTACAAGACCAGAAACGGAGCAGTAATGTCGGCCTACTAGCACTGCACCAGGGGAGGGATTGCCAAGAGGGGATTGGAGGAGTCCATCAGGGCTGGTATGAACGCCTTATGCATAATCTTGAATTGGGTCTCCCTCCATTGCTCATTAAATGTGATCTTGCATATTGCCCTATAGCCTTCCAGTATTGGTGTTGTGTCCTCTAGTTTTTGAAGATCTTTGGACCAGGCTTTCAATAGTGTTTGCCCTAAAGATGACGTAATGTGTTGCACGATTTGAGAGTATAGCATCAATATAAAGTAATCTTTTTGTTTCACCACTGTGTCAACTATTGGATGCACCAATTTATTATGAGTCTGACTCAATTGAGACTTGACAAAAGCCACCAGTTGGTGGTAGTAGAAGAAATGGTGTGGGGGTAGGTGGTATTGCTTAGAAATCTCCTGAAAGCTTTTAATGTTGCAAGTGCCTGGGTAAAGTATAGAAGCAACACGAGTTAGGCCTAAGGAAGTCCAAGTGATAAATGCTTCATGTTTCAATCCTGCGGGAAACAAAGGGTTACCTTGTATGGCAAGATGGTTAGAAATAGTGTAGGGTATCCCCATGAGCTTGCATATCTCCCTCCAAGCTATCTCTAATCAGAGAGTTACTTCTCAAATGGTATGGTAAAACCCTGAGTAGAGAATGAAGAACTGCAGACAGATTGAGGGGAGAGACCAAAGCCGCCTCCAGTGTATAATTAGAGTATGTGGACCTATGTAACAACTAGTCCATGCCCGGTCTAAGAAGGCATGAGAGGTTGTACAGGTGGAGGTTAGGTAGCCCCACTTCTCCCTCGTGTTTCAGAAGATGCAGTTTCCGTCTAGCAATACGGGGTCTTTTAGTATTCCACAAAAAAGCTGACAAGGCCTTGTGGAGATTTTGGACATCTTTGTGCTTAAGTAATAAGGGAAGCGTTTGTAGAGATTATAGCAATCTGGCAAATGAGACCATCTTGTATAGATGGCATCTTCTGAAAAACTAAATGGGAAGGGTCATTCACACTGCTAGTTGACGATTGCTCCTATCAAAAATTGGAGTATAGTTGAGGTGGTAGAGAGAAGAGGGATCTCGTCTTATTCTAATGCCCAGGTAAGTTATGTATTGTTTTGCTATCTATAGTGGGGAGGATTGAGTCCAATGTCGGGAGCATGTTGGGTGCAGTGGTAGGACTTCACTCTTGGCGAAATTAATGAGTAGACCTGAGCATTGTCGAAAGATAGTAAAGAGATCTTGGACAATGGGAAAGTCTGCGGACATTGCCGAGGAGAAAAATTAGAATAGCGTCCGCAAAGAGTGCGTTTCACAGCTTAACATCACTCATCCGGATAACCAAGAGGAGAGGATAATCATTGAGCAGTCTTGACAGAGGCTCTATGGCCAGATTGAAAAGTAAGGGGGAAAGAGGACACCCCTGGCATGTACCCTTTGTAAAGTGGATGGAAGCCGAAATGTTACCTGAGGTGACTAACCAGGCTGTGGGGGTAGAGTACATTGCCACTGAAAGCTAATATTGTCAAAAGCTTTCTCTGCATTGAGAGAAAGAATTGCCATGTCTTTTTCTGGGTGAAGTTTAGCGTGTTCCAGAGCAAGTATAACTTTGTGAATGTTCATAGCAGCTGACCTTCCCGTAACAAACCCCGCCTGCGCTGGATGGAGCAGTGTTGGGAATATAGAGGCTAGTCGGGATGCAAAAATTTTGGATAGAATTCAGAGTTAACATTCATTAAGGATATGTAGCGATATGACCCTGGGAGAGTCGGTTCCTTTCCCGTTTTTGCCAGAAGCTTTATGAATACCATAGATCCCATTGGGAGATATGGCTCGCCCTTCCAAATACCAGCAAATACCTTTAATAGCGTGTGTGGTATATAATTCCGTGTCAGCTTATAAAATTCCATCTGGTCCAGGTGCTTTTTTGTTTGATAGTTGATGAATGGTGGAGAGAATTTCATTCGATGAGATAGGAGCATTCAGAGAGTTCAATTGGGCATCTGATAGTGTAGGCAGGTTAACGGAGGTGAACAGAGAATTAGCTTTTTCCAAGTCTACAGGGTCTTTAGAGTATAATTGTTGATGGAATTCAGTTAATAATGAGGTTATTTCTGGTTGCGAAGTTGTAAGGGTTCCCATGTTGTCCCTCAATGCTAAGATATGAGTGGACGTACAGGGCCCTCGGCAGAGGTTGGCAAGAAGTCTGCCAGCCTTGTTGCCATATTTGTGAAAATAAAGGGAGCGGAAGGAGGTCTTAAGCCATTCCCTTTGATCAACCCATAGGTCAAAGCCGCGTTTAACAGCTAACCAAGCCTGTCTAGTTTCTGAGGAGCGATGTTGGTTTAAATCAGCTTGAGCTTTGCAGAGAGCATTACTTGCTTGACAATATTGATCTAAGGAATGTTTTTTAAATTGGGTAGTGTAGGAGATGATTTTGCCCTGCAAGACTCCCTTGCCTGCCTCCCAAAATAGATTGCGGTCAGATGTATGTTCAGTATTGGTGAGAGCATAGTCATTCCATGCCTTTCACGGCGAAAATCCTCATTATCCGCTAGGTAGGATGGGAACTGCCATGGGGAGTGTTTGTCATGGGGCTTAAAATCATCCAGAGTAACCACAATGGGACTATGATATGATATTGCTATTTCGGAGATCTCAGAGTCCTGCACCACTGGGAGTAAGGAGGATGAACAGAAGAAATAGTCAATGCTTGATAGGGGGTCATGGGAAGTTGAATAAAAAGTGAAGACCCTATCAGTTGAATGGGATAAACGCCAAATGTCAGACGTGTAAAGCGGATATGGTGGTGGCAAGCAATGTGGAGGACTGTTGGGTGGTTGGCAAGGGAAAATTGTGTGATTTGTTCAGAGATGATCTGTCCTCATAGACATTCATAACACTATTGAAGTCCCCCCCAATAAGTGGAGTGGTTCTGAGGAGCGTAGTATCCATGAGGAGAGGTCTTGGAAAAACGCATTGTTTGGAGAGTTGATTACGTAAATGTTGGTAATAGCCAAATCCTTTGACGCGATTGTCAGGTGGATCATCAATTTGCAGCCAGCTTTGTCTTTGTCAATCGAGCGAACAGTGTGTGGCAGTCATTTGTGTAAGAGGATGATCACACCTGCTTTGCGCCTTGATGCTGGGGAACCAAAGACCTCATCCACCCAAAGTTTCTTTAGGCAATGGGAATCCTGCTCGGGTAAATGGGTCTCCTGGAGGAGAGCCACATCTGCTTGCATGCGTTTTAAGTGGCGGAAGATTTTCATCTGCTTGTTTGGTGATCGAAGCCCCTTGACATTCCACAATACTATCCTCATGGTGTAAACTGGGTTAGAAAAGACTTTTCAAAGGTTATCGGCACCAAGCAAGAAGGAGGAAAAGGGAAAGCAGGGGAACCCACCCTCAGGTCGCAGTTAACCCTTATCTGATAGGGAGAGACAGGAAATAGGGTATGTATGGGGAATCCTGCTTCTATGGATATGTGAATCCCTGAAACTGTGAATTATGCCGCATTTGAAAAAAGACAGCAGTGGTCTATTTTAAACTTAACCAAAGAAAGGGAAAAAAAAAGGAAGAAAACAACCGTATGTAGCTATTGACCTCACTTTTTTCCGTGTGAGGGAAAAAGTTACAAAACCATATACTGAGTCTAGCTTCCATACCCTCGTCAGATGGGTTTTAAAAGGTACGTTGATATAGGCTTTGTGCTATGGTTGGGAGAGGAGAAAATAACTGAATTACCATATGGGGTATTAATTCTCACCCTCATACCGAGAATCCCACCCCATCTATGTCTTGGCAGGGAAGCTGATGTTCCAGGCAATTTCAATAAAACATGGCTTAATACGTCAACCATGATTCTCTGGCTTGTGGGCCTATAGAGAGAGGTAACCATTGAACAAGCAGTAAACTACTGCTAGGTTAATATCAGGCATATGCATGCCCCAGGCTTTACAGGATGAGACAGTCCAGCAATTAGCGTGTACCTGACCATTGAGGACGAGAGACATATCAGGAAGACCTCACTTGGATGGATATTTCATGGGACTGGTTTGATGTTTGGACGAGGTGGAACCTGGAGAGGAGGGAGTGTTGTCCATTAAAGTAGTGGAGGCCATGTCTCCTGCCAGCAGAGATTCAATATATTGCTGGGCTTCTGTAGAAGATGTAAATGACAGGTGTTCACCTTGGGGTAATTGAAGGTGCAAAACGGTAGGATATGCCAAAGAGGATTTCACATTGTGCTGGTGTAGCTATGAGCAGATGGGAGTGAAAGATTTCCGCTGCTTGGAGACCTCCACCGAATAATCAGCGAATAGTAATAACTTATGGCTATCCACAGATAGACCCTGCGCCCTGCAGTAATGTAGTATGATGTGATTTTCTGCATAATTTAAATAGTGTACAATTACTGGTTGTGGTTTGGGTTGCTGGTCTTGCTGGGGACCTATATGATGTGCTCGCTCCACCATGCAGGGGTAACAGAGGCCTAGAGCTTCAGGAATGTGGTGGCTGCAGAGCTCCATTAAGGATGTTGCCTTGTAAGACTCAGGGAGACCTATAATGCATAGGTTATTCCTACAGGACCGATTTTCAAGGTCCCCCAGCTCGTCTATGAAAGATTGGTTAGAGGAGAACCCCACTTGGGACTTTTAAAGGGAGACTAACTCCATAAGAGTAAACCAGTGTTGTCATAAAAAATTGGGATACTCCTGAGTGGGTAGATATAGAGGCTGTTACCTGTTGTATTTGTTGCTCCACTGAGGTTATCCACTGCTCTGCCTCCTGCAGCCTATGGGTGTGGTTTTGCAAGTGCTACAGCCAGAGCGATTCTGGCATCTACTGATTCAGATTGTAGAGATAGAGAGGGGGAGGTGGAGCTGTGGTGTTGTCGGCCATGATAGCAGCTGCCATCTTAGCAGCTATGCCTGCCTCTGCCCCTTGCTCTTTTTGTGAAGCCTGTGTCTGGCAGGGAGCAGAGTGCTCCAGAAAGCGGTCCATCCGACCCTCCGGATCGCGGCACTGTGAATCGCTCATGGGAGCTGGTGCTGTGGCGGGGGATATGTAGGCAGATTAGTCGAGGGGAGCAGGAGCCATGACAAGCCACTCCATCCTCACATGGCGCCGGAACTCAGCTCATATCACTTTTAACTGGTATTACCTGCATAAAAAAGTAATAAAACCATATTCTACCTGTGTGTAAAAATATGAAAAGGTATGAGGCTTCTGTACTGCCAATCTCCTTAAATGTATGTAAAAAAAATAAAGCTAGCCAGAAAGATAATAAGCTACCGAGATATAAAAACAACAGATGTTACTGCTGTGGGCTCTATTACTATACTTTAAAACTGCATATAAAGGCAAGGTTCTGTAAAATATGATGAAATGTTCTTATGCTAATAAACACAATAAAAGTAGTAACGCTCTTGATTACTGTGTTGCAAAACGAATTACTTTAACATTCTTTAAGTGAATGTCTGTATGACATTTGGCAAATAATTATAATTCTAAAATGTAATAATCTTGCAAATAAAGGTAACAAAGATTGTTACAATATGTAACTATAAGCTTTGGAGATATTGATGTATTTACTATGGTCAGAGTATGTACACCAGCAATTATTACCAATCTATAAAATTCAAGGGTGTGCTACATTTATCTGTAACCTATAACCATATTACAAATGTAAAGTGCAGGGGCATAGCACAAGTACTCCAATGTTTTCTCTGAATGTCTGCAAAACAAAATCACAATGTTTACATGTTAGGGGGCTTGTTTATAAGCAGTGTTGGGCAAATGGCTTGGCCCAGACATGAGTTCAGGCCAAACATTGGCTATTCACCCCATTCTGGGAACACCCGATTTTGCAGGATGTTCCATGGGTGTTCGCCCTCCGAAACGCCCTGCAATGCACCGCAGAGGCATGCTGCACAAATCTTTGCCCAATCAGATCACACTAAAAGCTGGTTGTTAAGGAGTGGGGCTGGGAAGCCAGCCATGGCATCCTTAATAAGCTGGAAAAACATTTGCTGGAAAAAAATTGTAAAAAAAAAAAGCACACCCCCCCAAAATCCATGCCAAACACTTATCGGAGCATGCAGCCTGGCAGGTCAGGAAAGGCTCCTGAACCATACCCGGCCATATGCCCTCAACATGGGGGGTGCTTTGGGGTGGGGAGGGCTCTGCCCCCCACCCCAAAGCACCTTATCCCCATGTTGATGGGGACAAGGGTCTCTTACCCACAATCTTGGGCTGTGGTTGTGGGGGTCTGTGTACAGGGGGCTTATTGGAATCTGGAAGCCCCCTTTAACAAGGGGGCACCCAGATCCCACCCCCCATGTGAATGAGTATGAGGTGCATAGTACCCCTACCCATTTACTAAAGAAGTGTCAAAAATGAATAAAAACACAGAGACAGTTTTTGACAATTCCTTTATTAAAAGAAAAAATGAAATAATAGTGTCCCCAATGTAAATCCATTGTCAATCATGACAAGATGCTTTTGGGGCGGGGGGGCAGAGCCCCTCCTGCCCCAAAGCACCCCCCATATTGATGGGGCATGTAATCTGGTATGGTTCAGGAAGGGGGGCGCTCGCTTGCCCTCCCCTTTCCTGACCTGCCAGGCAGCATTCTCAGATAAGGGTCTGGTATGGATTTTGGGGAGGACCCCATGCCATTTTTAAAAAACATTTTGTCGTATGGGGGCTGGGCTGGTAGGGGGAGGGGAGTGATCATGGCTTCCATATACAGGGAGCCTGTGATCACATCCCTCCCCCTCTGTCAGAACGGAGATCGGCGTTTACATACACAGACCTCCGTTCTCTCACTGGGGGGAAGCCATCGCGGGTAGCCGGCGGGGATCGAGTCCGCCCTACCAGCTCCCTGGCCCTCCCGGAACACAGTGAGCGCTCCTCCGGTGGCGCGTGCTCACAATACTTGTTATCGCGGCCGCCGCCAGGTGACGGCGTTTCGCGATAACGAACCACTTTGCCACCATCAAGCCACGGCGGGCGGTTGGCAAGTGGTTAAGCATCATTAAAATCACTGCACCTTTAAAAACTACAATTTTTTTTAAAAAAAATGCATTGATACATGTTCTCCAGGGCAGTCCCCACACCCCTATACCCATTTTATTGCCAAGTACTTGCATTTAAGCCTTCAAAATGGGCACTTTTGATTTTTTTCTGTTCGCCTTCCATAGACTTCAATGGGGTTCGCTATTCGAGTCAGAACTTTTCTCCTGTTTGGAAGTTCTGCTGCGAACCCAACAGGGGGTTGTTCGGCCCATCTCTATTAATAAGTATATGTTATATACCAGAACCTCATGAAAAGATGATAATTTGTTTGTTCATTACCTTGGAATGTTGGATTAAATAAATGTAAGGCTTAGATAGGTTTAATAATAATATTCTTAGATTAGATAGATTAAATAAGGGGTTGTATGGTATCATTCTGTTTTATATTTTCTTATTTCTTCTGTACAGTGTAGCATGAATTAGATGTTTATAAAACAGAGATATTATATTATTACTAAAAAAATATAAAACATTAAGGTACAGTATAAACTAAACAAATAAAAATAAAAGTGTCCCACAATAGAAGAATAATTCCTCTAAAAGGAATTGTCCATGTTATGGGTAGATTTGTGCATCAGTCAACAATTTGGGTGAACATTATTATGTTTGTTAAGTATTGCTATGCAGATATAATGTGAAATCAGGGCCTTTTCCTTTGGATGAAAGTATTTGCTGGTTTTTATCTGAAATTTCTCTGTAGATCTTAGTTCAGACCTTAAGCTTATATGTAGAAGGAAGTGGTATTACTGTATTACTTTTACTGGCAAAAGGGTTCTCATGACTTTCTATGACAGGCCAATAGAAATAAGAATAATCCCGTAAAACTCTAATTTCAGACCCATTTCCACCACATCCATTGGGTTGTGTTGCTGTGTACTTGGTAAAAATGGCACATTTCAATGCAGCACAGCACACTCTAATGTGTCACAGCATGCTGTAATGTATATCAAGGAAAACAAAGTATTTTGGGTTCTGCTGTGGAAAAAAAGCACATCAATGCAATGCAACGAGTTAAAAAAATGAATGTCAGTGCCTATCAACTCAAGTGCATTTGGCGTGCTAAATGCAGTGCACATAGTGTGAATCCAGTCTTCTTGTATTGCATATTGAATTCTATACTTCTCACCATACCACTGAAAGCATTTACGGAAGCATTTTTTGTAATAACTTGTTATATATCATGTTATATGTGGGCGGCACAGTGGTGTAGGGGATAGCACTTTTGTCTGGCAGCAAAAAGGGTCGTTGGTTAAAATCCCAACCCGGTCACTGCCTGCCTGGAGTTTGCATGTTCTCTCTGTGCCTGCATGGGGTTTCCTCCGGTTACTCCGGTTTCCTCCCACACTCCAAAGATATGCTGGTAGGTAAATTAGATCCTGTCTAGAGATGAGCGAACTTCTAGAAGTCCGGGTTCTGCTGGTTCGGCCGAACTTTGGGACAAAGTCCGGCTTCGGGTCCGGACAGAACCCGAACTTTGTCCCGGACCCCGAACCCCATTGAAATCAATGGGGACACGGACTTTTAGGCACAAAAAAGGCTGTAAAATAGTCCTGGAAGGTCCTAGAGGTCTGCAAAAGGAAGGAAATGGGGGTAAGAGTGGGACAAGTGACCTACAAAGAAATGGGGACAGGGAAATAACTTTAAATATTTTTTAAAAAATAAAAACATAAAAAATGCAAAAATGGAGATCATCTTCAAAATGGGTCTGAAAAGTATTAATTAACGGTAGAGGCCATAGAACTGGTCTAAAATCATCTTCAAACTGTGTCAAAAAAGTATAAATAAGCCGGGAGAACCCATATCACTGTTCTGCAAAATGTGTGTGTCACTTTAAATGAAACCGGGAATAAGTGAACATCTGTTCTGCAAAATTATTTAAAGTCTGTGTGTCACTTTAAATGAAACCGGGAATAAGTGAACATCTGTTCTGCAAACTTATTTAAAGTCTGTGTGTCACTTTAAATGAAACCGTGAATAAGTGCACATCTGTTCTGCAAAATTATTTAAAGTCTGTGTGTCACTTTAAATGAAACTAAAACGTCTTGTCTACACGTGAATAAGTGCCAAAGT
>BLSH010367861.1:4702804-4714967 GCA_018402905.1 Glandirana rugosa | reverse complement strand
AGAGGGAGAGAGAGAGACATATGATATAGAGGGGGAGAGAGACATATGACATAGAGGGAGAGAGACATATGACATAGAGGGAGAGACATATGACATAGAGGAGTATACAGAGAGAGGGGGAGATATAGTATACAGAGAGAGAGAGGGAGATACAGTATACAGAGAGAGAGAGGGAGATACAGTATACAGAGAGAGAGAGGGAGATACAGTATACAGAGAGAGAGGGAGATACAGTATACAGAGAGGGAGATACAGTATACAGGGAGAGGGAGATACAGTATACAGGGAGAGAGGGAGATACAGTATACAGAGAGAGTGAGATACAGTATACAGAGAGAGGGAGATACAGTATACAGAGATATGCATTGAAAAGTTTTTTCTTAACATTTGGTAGTCATAGCCCGAAAAATTCTAAGAAGTATTATTTTTTTATCACATGGAGGAAATGTGAGAAATAACGTATATATCATACAATCATTACATAAACACAAAGCACCTACACTACATATATCATTGGAGGAAAATATGCTTATAAAATAGTTCACCATTTGCCAATAAAAAAAAAAATGTCCCCGGATTTAATTTTAAAAATCTGGTCACCTTATCCTAATAGTGCTCCTGTGTTATCACCTTGTTACATGTACTCCTGGTGGAAATAGGCTATGCTAGCAATAATGTCCACGCAATACTGGATCAAGTGCATGCATCTAGGAAGTGGCTGAAAGAGGCTGCAGGAGATCA
Source organism: Glandirana rugosa (assembly GCA_018402905.1). Classification (NCBI taxonomy): domain Eukaryota; kingdom Metazoa; phylum Chordata; class Amphibia; order Anura; family Ranidae; genus Glandirana; species Glandirana rugosa. The sequence continues at coordinate 4,714,226 of BLSH010367861.1, read as the reverse complement.
ACAACACTAAAATGAAAATAGGGATAAAATGGTGAAAAACATATTTTGTAAAAAAAAAAGCATGTCAATTATGTATTATTGGCAGTGCTTATCCAGTTAGGATTTACAGTACATTTACTTGAAGGCCAATTCAGACCTGCCTGGTTCAAAATGGTGAGTTAAACACGTTATGCTGTGCAATAATGTGCTTTGTGCTAAGCTGACCTATTCATTTATATAGCCAGCCAGTGCACCGCAAGGTAGTTAAAAAATGGGCCTACGCTGTTTTTCCAATGCAGCACGCCACAACACACAACAGTGCATTACCATGTGTTGTGTGCTACAACACAGAAATGTCTTGGAGTTTTGTTGGTTTGGTGTATTTGGTTGCCATTAAAATTAGTTGCATAACACAATGCACCACATGGTGGTATGTGCTTTGTCATAATCCACATTCATATATTCATTTACCTTGTCTTACTGCTTTGAATGGTGGTGGAAAGGATCTGGGTGTTCTGATAGATCATAGGCTTAATAATAGCATGCAATGCCAAGCTGCAGTTTCCAAAGCAAGATAAATAATTTCTTTTATTAAGAGGGGCATGGACTGCAGAGAGAGAGAGACATAATTTTCCCCCTGTAAAAATCATTTGTAAGACCTCATCTGGAATATGCAGTTCAGTTTTGGGCACCAGTTCATAAAAAGGATATTGGCGAACTGGAGAAAGTGCAGAGAAAGGCAACCAAACTGATAAGAGGCATGGAGGAGCTCAGCTATGAGAAATGATTAGTTGAACAGAATTTATTCTCTCTTGACAAGAGGAGATTAAGGGGGGGGGGGGTATTATCAACATGTATAAATACATAAGTGGTCCATGTAATGAATTTGGTGTTGAGCTATTGAGCTATTCACTTTACGGTCATCACACAGGACAAGGGGGCAATATTTATGTTTGGAGAAAGAGATTTCATCTCCAGATATGGAAAGGTTTCTTCACAGCAAGAGCTGTGAAATTGTGGAATAGACTCCCTCAAGAGGTAGTTATGGCCAGCTCAGTAAATTGCTTTAAGAAAGGCCTGGATTCTTTCCTAGATACACATAATATAACTAGATACTACTATGTATAGGTAAAGTTAATCCAGGAAGCATCCAATTGTCTCTTGGGAGATCAGGAAGGATTTTTCAACCAGACTAACTATGTAACTATGCAACTTTGAATTGGCCGTAAGAGTTTTCCTGTGAAAAGAAAATACTTGGAGGCAAAAAATAGTGATATTTTCTTGGAGCAGGAAGCTTGGTAATATAGGATGGATGCCTCTTAGATAAATGTGTTTCTATGGGATCATAAACATTTGAAATGAAAGAAACAAAGAAACAAGAAGGGATAAAGCTCTGCAATGACACTAATATGTATTGCAGGGTTGTATTTTGACACTTCAAGGATTTTGATTCATTGTGCCTTTTTAAATCACTTTTGACGTTTATATACAAGTAGGTATATTGTATCAATAAAGGCTAAATGTGTTATTTGACAACATGAAGGGTGCTCATAAAAATGATGTGCATGCCCTTGAAGTTGTTTCTTTCAGCACTGGAAAACTGTATAAAATCAGCAGACTTCAAACGTTTGTATATTTAGAACATATATAATACATTACTGTTTAGTTTAATCACCTATTACCTTAAATTGTTAGGTAAGGATATACAATTTATATTATTTTTTTAGAAATTATACCATTAAGAGGAAAGTGTTTGGGTAGCAAAGTGGGCAACTCACTGGTTCACCAAGAAGAGTCAAATCTCTGCAACTCTAATCTTGTGGTAATTTATTTTCTCTGGATTTAATTATTCATCTGCATACTATGTTAAAGATTAGTAAGTACTTACTCTTTCTAGATATATCTTATGAAATGGTAGAGTAGTACATTTCTATATATATATTTTAGTATACAGTATAGGTTCTCCTTTTACCTATCTTACCACACCTTCATTGTTACTCACAACTCCTCCCCTCTTTCCATAGGGCCCCCCAAAGTTCCATCTTCAGACCACTTCTGTTCTCTATCTATACCTCAGCTGATAGCCTCCTATGGTTTCCAATACCCTTTATACATAAAAAGGGGACAAAAACAGCAACCAGTCACACTCAGGATGCCGACTCACTGTGACCAAAACTGAACTCTCAATGATTAAGGCCATTAGGGGGTGAAATGCGTCTGAGAGACCTGTTCTGTGGATGGAGATCAGAGCTGAAATCATCTTACACTATCTGGTTCAGTTCTGGTCATCCTAAGTGCGATCGGTTGCCATTTTTCTGTAGCACATTATACCCTGAAAAGGTATTTTATGCAGTCTGCACTAGTTCACTATACAGTATGTCATATTGGCTGATATCAGTGATAGGAGTATTTGAGCAGTACACTTTTTATGTTTATCCAAAATATACCTCCTGTTGACTAAGGACACCAAAAAGCAACTAATTCACTCTCTAGTTAATTGCAACTCCTTCCTTGTTGGCCTACCTTTACATAGGCTATCCCCTATAAATGTTGCTGCCAAACTCATCCAATCAACCACTCAGTGTGTGCTACCCCTACCTGCCAATCCCACCACTGGCTTCCATTCACTTAACAAATAAAATTAATACATCATACAAAGCCATCCTCAACTTTGCTCCACGGTACATCACCAAACGTTTCTCAATATATCAACCAAACTATTCTCTACACTCCTCTTAAGACCTCATGCTCTCCCGCTCCCTCATAACCTCCTCCCATGCTTGCCTTTAGTATTTTTTCCAGAACCTCTTTTATCCTCTGAAACTCCTTACCTCAGTTGGTCAACTCCATAACTCACCTCTCGAAGGAGGCCAATCTCACCTCCAATAATGTACTTTGACGTTCTCCATCAGCTCATTCCTCACAGTTATTACCTTCTGTATCACTTGACCCAGATTTTTAGATTGTAAGTTCTCAATAGCAAAGCCCTCTGATCCCTCTTGTATTTAATTGTATTGCTACTGTACTGTCTCCCTTTATTTTTTTCAATTGCTCCACAAACTGCTGGCACTGTATAAATCCTGTAAATTAATAATTAGAATTTCACATGACATGACTGTAAGAACTACAATGCCCTGACCCTCACATAAAATGTATATTGTACTTTTTTAACTCAATTTACCTGTTAAATATTGTAATTATTAAAAAAGAAGGTTGACAATTAAAGTTAACTATTACTTTGCCCAGCAGCTCAAAGTAACAAGTTGACTTTAATGGAGCCGCCCCAAGTGCATATACTTACCTTCCCTTTTCTCCCCTGACACTACACTAATTCAAGAGAAAGAGCAAAGCCTTTTGTATGCAAGGAGTCACTGGAGTCTTTGCACAGGGCTATGAGTGATAGTGCTGATTGGCCCAGCACTGCTGTTGAGTAAGTCACATGCTTCTTCATATCCAGAAGTTGTTCATATAACTTTCTGCTTACATCACTGAACAGAGTGGCAGGGGAGTGAAGGAAAGGTAAGTAAATGCTTGGGGCAGGGTAATAATACAAAATGCTTTTTCCCCCAAATAGACAAAGCATGGGTTTGCTTAAAACACTAGGTATGCATGTTTGTTTTAATGCTACTGTAAGATATTAAGGCAATTTAATGTGAATTTAAAATGAAAATAATACCTTTTTACTTTTTGAATCCAATATCAGTCAACTCCAGAAGAGTAAACATTAGGCCTGTTTTTCAGTTCAGAGAATTGCATGTCCCAAATCATGTTATGCAAATATCAAACCAGCTTTCTTGATTGAGAGGCTGACCCTTGTCTTCACCACTTCATAAGCCTCATTATTGACCAGTGAGGTTGCCCATCACAGGGATGAACCAATCAAGAGGCATAGTTGTCAACCAGAGAAGCTGGGTAACAAGGATCAACAGCATTTCTGGCACATAGAGCTCTGAATGTATAGTATACGCTAACCTGACATGAAGGTACCTAAATCTGCCTGCTATATGGTGATAGTAGTGGTTCAGTTTTTTTTTTAATTACTTTACTTTTTTTTTAAGGTCAGGACTCAAGCAGCATGGTCTATAAATGTTTGGTGTGTTTCTGCTGGAGTTGGTCGCTACTTGTTTGCCATATGGTACAAGCAGTTTTTTTCTCTGTTCTCATTGTTTTTTTTTCACCATCTTCTGTAATACTTTATTGTACTGGACCAAAAACTGTTCGTCAAAACTACATAGAGCACTGGGGGTCAACTTTCTTGATAAAGGGGGCCTCAAATGCCGCCTCTGACATCATCGAAGGCTGCACATAATATTTTTCTATGCTACAAAAGATGATCAGAAATTGCAGACATATTACAGGATATGGTCAGAGATTGTGAACATAGGTAGATATGTTGTTGGAGACTTGGAATGTGCTGCAGGAGACAGTCATAGACTGGAGATACATTAAATGAAACTACAAGAGATAATTGCTATTACTGGCCCTTTAAAAATCAATTCTACATTTGTGCTCACTACAGCTCCTTTACAAATTATTTGTCCCACATTTATCCCAGTAAGAAAAAATACCATTCAAAAAAGAAAAAGGACCGTGTAGAAAAAAAACTAAGAGAGGAATAAACCAAACCATTTGACTACCCGAAAACAAGCAAAAGAATATATTTTCCCTAACTGGCTCGAATAAGCACCTAAGTAAATTAAAACACAGACTGCTGTCTAAAAGGAACAAACAGAACCAACAGCAATACTCCTACGAATATGTGAATGGGCCCAATAGTGACTGTTCAACCATGCCTAATTGGATGCTCCTCGGTAGCCTTTCTGTCCTCTAGGACTGGAGTTGTCCTTACAGCACTGCAGAAATGAATAAAATAAAGCGGGCGCACTGACCTAGTGCATTATCCAACAAATATTTATTAACCACTTCAGCCTGGAAGGATTTGCCCCCTTAATGACCAGAGCACATTTTACAATTTGGCACTGCGTTGCTTTAACTGGTAATTGCGTGGTCATGTGTTTTTTATTATTTATAATATATATATAAATGATATATAAAGATATAAATGAAAAAAGACTAAAATTTATGAAAAAAATATATAATTTCTACTTTTTGTTATTAAAAAATTACAATCAACTGAATTGTATTCATACATTTAGGGCAAAATGCATTCAACCACATGTCTCTAGTAAAGAAAAAATCAATAAGTGTATATTTATTGGTTTGCGCAAAAGTTATAGCGTCTACAAACTAGGGTACATTTTCTGGAATTTATGCAGCTTTTAGTTTATGACAGCCTATCTAATTTCCTGAGGTGCTATAATGGAAGGTCAGTACAAAATCCCCCTAATGACCCCATTTTGGAAAGTAGACATCCCAAGAAATTTGCTGAGATGCATGTTGAGCCCATTGAATATTTTATTTTTTGTCATAAGTGATTGAAATATGACACAAAAATTGTCACTGAAATTACATATTCTCACACATGCCATGAGTATATGTGGAATTAAACCCCAAGATACATTTTGCTGCTTCTCCTGATTATGGGGATATCACAAGTGTGAGACTTTTTGGGAGCCTAGCTACATACTGGACCCCAAAAACCAATCACTGCCATCGGGATTTCTAAGGGCGTAAACATTTGACTTCACTACTCACTACCTATCACAGTTTTCTGAGGCCATGAAATACAAAGATAACACAAAACCCCCCAAATGAACCCATTTTGGAAAGTACACACCCCAAGCTATTTCCTGAGAGGCATATTGAGTCCATGGACTATTTTATATTTTGTCACAAGTTTCAGGAAATTGACATTTTTTTTTCACAAAGTTGTCACTAAATAATATATTGCTCAAACATGCTATGGGTATATGTAAAATTACACCCCAAAATACATTCTGCTGCTTCTTCTGAGTACGGGGATACCACATGTATGAAACTTTTTGGCAGTCTAGTCTACAGGACCCCAAAAACCAATCAACTCCTTCAAGCTTTCTAAGGGTGATAATTTTTGATTTTACTCCTCACTACCTATCACAGTTTCGGAGACCATGAAATGTCTAGATGGCACAAAACCTCCCAAATGACCCCATTTTGGAAAGTAGACACCCCAAGCTTTTTTTCTGAGAGGCATGTTGAGTATTTTGCAGATTTCACTTTTTGTCACAAAGTTTTATAATTGAAAAAAATAAAAAAAATAAAAATTTTCCTTTTCTTTCTTCATTTTCCAAAACAAATGAGAACTGCAAAACACCATGCCTCTTAGCAAATACCTTGGGGTGTCTACTTTCCAAAATGGGGTCATTTGGGGGGGGGATTTTGCTATCTTGAGATTTCAGGGCCTCCGAAACTGTGATAAGTAGTGAGGAGTAAAATCACCATTTTATGCCCTCAGAAAGCCTGAATGCGGTGGTTGGTTTTTGGGGTCTTGTACGCAGGATATATACCCATGCCATGTGTGAGAAATATATCATTTAGTGACAACTTTGTGCAAAAAAAAATAATGTCAATTTCCCTGAAACTTGTGACAAAATATAAAATATTCCATGGACTCAATATGCCTCTTAGTAAATAGCTTGGGGTGTCTACTTTCCAAAATGGGGTCATTTGAGGGGTTTTGTGTTATCTTGATGTTTCAGGGCCTCTGTAACTGTCATAGCTAGTGAGGAAGTGAAATCACCATTTTACGCCCTTAGAGATCCCGAAGGCAGTGATTGGTTTTCGGGGTCCTGTATGCGGCTAGACTCCCAAAAAGTCCCACACATATGGTATCCCTGTACTCAGGAGAACCAGCAGAATATATTTTGGGGTGTATTTCCACATATACCCATGGCATGTTTAAGCTATATACCATTTAGTGACAACTTTGTGCAAAAAAAATTTGTAATTTTCCCGAAACTTGGCAAAATATAAAATATTCCATGGACTCAAATAGCTTAGGGTGGTACTTTCCAAAAAGGGGTTATTTGGGGGGGGGGGGTTTAAACTGTCCTGGTATTTTATGCCCAACATCACCCACTCTTCTAACCAGTTTAAGTCCTTTCTGACACTTTTGGTTTACATGAAAGATATTTTTTTTTTTTGCTAGAAAATTACTTTGAACTCCCAAACATTATATATTTTTTAAATCAGAGGCCCTACAGATTTAAATAGTAGGTGTTGCAATTTTTTTTTCACAAAGTATTTGCGCAGCAATTTTTCAAACGCAATTTTTTGAGAAAAAAAACACTTTTTTTAATTTTAGTGCACAAAAACACACTATATTGCCCATGACATGCTTTAAAATTACGCACACCCGCGCAGTGGTGACAAACTATGTACATTTTTAAAAGCCTTTAAAAGCCTTTACAGGTTACCACTTTAGATTTACTGAGGAGGTCTACTGCTAGAATTACTGCCATCGATCTGACATTTGCAGTGATACCTCACATGCATGGTGCAATAGCTGTTTTCATATGACATTAGACCGACGCTTGCTTTCACGTTTGCATGCGTGCACGGGGGTACAGGGGTGCTTTATTCTTTTTTTTTTAATTATTCATTTAGATTTTTATTTTATTTTTACAATTTCCCTTTCATTTTTTTATCATTTTTATTGTTATCACAGGGAATTTAAATACCCCTATGATAGCAATATGTAGTGACAGGTACTCTTTTTTGAAAAAAAAATGGGGTCTGTTAGACTTTAGATCTCTCCTCAGCCCTTAAAGCATCTGACCACACCAAGATCGGTGTGATAAGATGCTTTCCCAATTTTCCAATGGTGCTGTTTATATCCGGCGAAACCAAAGTGAAATGCTTGTAGCTTCCGGTTTCTTAGGCCATAGAGATGATTGGAGCCATTCTAGTCTTCGATCAGCTCTATGGTCAGCTGGTGGAACCACCGGCTGCATTCTCAGGTTCCCCAGTGAGACAGGAGAGCCCAAGACAACCATGGAAGATGACGGGAGGGGGGTCATTCCCTCCCACTGCTTGTAAAAAGCAGTCTAGCGGCTAATCAGCCGCTAGGATTGCTTTTACTTTAAAGCCGACCGCTGGCTGAAAAGAACAATACCAAGATGATACCTAAACCTGCAGGCATAATTCCGGTATAACCACTCAAAGTACAGCAACATGCCAGTGCGTCGCTGGTCCTTGTTGGGCATATATTGTACTGTTCTTTTTTTTTTCATGTGGCCCGTGAATGAAAAAAGAGAATCAATCAATCAATCAATCAAGGGTATGCCCACCATTAGAATACTACTCTGCATCCACTCACTTCTAATGATGGGCATAAATGCACGGTTCTAAAAATATATGCTGAAAAATAGGGGCAATCCGCCCCTATTTCCACCCCTGCCCCTATGCTTTGGCATATATGCTCTTTTTTAACTGTGGTGCTGAAATCACCTCCTACAGCACTGGAGTCACTGATTTATGTATCCTGGGGGGCAAATGGTATTGTTGTCATGATAAATAAATCAGTGCAGCAGCTGAATGACATACATGCAAAGCAAATAATGGTTGACAATAAAGACAATATAACACAGTAAACAGTAAAGTATAAAAAAAATTACATTACCTGCAAAGCAAACATGATAAAACACAGTAACAATAAAACATTACAGTTAAGCATAAAAAAGAGAACAATAGAGAGAGAGAAGAACAAGAAAATGACAACTATTTTTGGCTTTTTTATTTTTACATTTTTTATTTTTTTGTTTTTTTATTTCTTTTTTTTTGCACTTTTACTTTAACTGTAAACTTTCCAGCTCAGGGTCTCTCAAAATGGGATGGTGGTCATCTCATCTTTCGAGACCATGTGTTAGTGTGCCCTAGAACTGTGCAGTGCTGTACCCTATGCTAATACTCCACTAGTGTGTGGTATCGACTGAAACATTCACCGATGCAGAGACGAAGCTGGCCAGGACAGGAGGGACAATGAAAGCGGGTGTCATGCCTATATCTGCATCTTCTGCAGATACAACATCTTTTTTGGGGCATTCATCAGCCTGAGGTACCATGGAAGACTTCTGGGAAGTGCCTCTCCTGCAGCTGGCTCAGTGCATTTGCATTGGGAAGTTGGGGCACAGCACTGTCTGGAAAAAGCAGGGCTGTGACGATCTCTTCCTGGAATTTAAGGAAGGATCCAGTTCATCCTGATGCTTTGTATAGCACATAAGTGTTCAGCAGAGCCAATTGAAACAGGGATGCGTACACTTTTTTGTACCAGCATCTGGTCTTATGGGCAATTAAGTATGGCGTCATCATCGGGTCATTGTAGTCCACCCGTCCCATATTAAGGTTGTAGTTGTGGACACAGAGGGACTTCTCAACAACACCAGTCGCCGTTGGAATTTGGACTGCCTTTTCTGCGTGAATGGAGGACAGTAGGAAAAAATTCCGGTTGTCCCTCCACTTCACTGCAAGCAAATTATTACATCTCAAACAGGCTCTTTCCCCCCATCTAAGTCAGGAATCTACAAGCTGTTGGGGAAAAAGTGATTAAAAAGTGGCATGCTTGTGGAATAATTGTCCACGTACAAGTGGTACCCCTTTGCGAATAAGGGTGACACCAAGTCCCAAACAATCTTGCCAGCGCTCCCTATGTAGTCTGGGCAGTTGGAGGGCTCCACATGACTGTCTTTTCCCTCATAAACCATAAAACTATATGTATAGCCTGTGGCCCTGTCGCAGAGCTTATACATCTTGACCCCATATCTGGCACGCTTGCTTTGTGAGATACTGTTTGAAAGCAAGACGGCAAGAAAATTTAATCAGGGACTTGTCTATGCTGACAACTTGATTGGAAATAAACAAGGCTGCAAATTGTTGGTTGAAGTGGTTTATGAGGGGCCAAAATTTGTGGAGCCAATCGTATTCAGGGTCACCCCGAGGACAACAGAGTTCATTGTTGTTGAAGTGCATGAACCGCAAAATCTGCTCGTATCTAGCCCTGGTCATGGAAGCAGAGAACACAGGCATATGGTGAATTGGGTCAGTGGACCAAAATGACCGCAGTTTTTTTTAGTTATGCCCCTGAGGAGGGAGAGGCCCAGAAAGGTCTTAAAATTGGAAACCATAATAGGTTTTCATTCTCTGGCAAGGGTCAAATGGGGATTAGCGGCGATAAATTGACCAGCATACAAATTGCTTTGATCCACAATAGATCTATAGAGATCATCAGTGAAAAACAGCAAATAAAAATCAAGGGATGTAAAATCAACCGTTTCCACCTGAATTCTGGGTTGGAATTACGGAATTATAATTAATTAATTAATTAATTATGGAATCTACGGGCCTGTGTTTGTCTTCTTGGTGGCTGCGGGACACTACTTGTGCTAGCCACCGCACCAGCTTGAACTGCACTTATGGGACTTGCCGCGTCACCAAGTGTTACTGCAGTGCTGGTTTGTCTATGACCAGGGTGTACTAGGCCGCTGGTGCTTGCCAGTTCATCAGTAGGATGAGCGGCACCAATACTGGCTCTCTGCTCCATACGGGAGCCCTGTGGTTGTTGCACCTCAGCAACAGAAGAACAGGGCCGGGTATGCTTGACCTTAGCAAGGACCACTACTCCGTCATCAGAACTATCTGTCAGGGTGCCGCTGCTCTCTACTGGTTTGTATACTGATTCTGACAGTGAGGCTTCCCCATCACTCTCATCTTTCATGCTCAGCAATGTGTAGGCCTCTTCACTAGAGTTGAGCGAACACCTGGAAGTTCGGGTTCTGCTGCTCCGTCCGAACTTCGGGACAAAGTCCGGGTCCGGGTCCGGACGGAACCCGAACGATCGCACGGACAACGAACCCCATTGAAATCAACCGGGACCCGAACTTTTAGGCACAAAAATGGCTGTAGGAAAGTCCTGGAAAGCCCCAGAGGGCTGCAAAAGGAAGTAAAATGGGGGTAAGGGTAGGGCAAGTGCCCTACAAAAAAATGGGGACAGGGAAATAACTTTAAATATTTTTAAAAAAATAAAAACTTAAAAAATGCAAAAATGGAGGTGAATGTGGATCATCTTCAAACTGTGTCTGAAAAGTATTAATTAACGGTAGAAGCCATATACAGTCCTGCTCACCATTATTGGCACCCATGAAGTTTATGTACATATTGTGGAATATCTACTGAAGGAAATGTATCAAATTAACCAACATATTACTACAGATAGCTTGTGTTTGACAAAAAACTGTAAATGATAAATAACATTTAAAAAGATAAACATTATGAGGAAAACAGAGAAAACCATAATGCTTGCCTTGTCAGTGGTATTGGCACCCTTTGCTGCAAATCAGTATGGAAGATGGCAATTAATTATGAAAAGTCTGTGTCAAACTTCTACTAGGTGTAAGTGGAGGTAAAAACGTAAAAAATTCAAAAATAAAAAAATTTTTATAAATTTCAATAAAGGGACAGGGGTAAAAAAACATCCCGTGAACGGGATGGGAATGGGGGTAAAATGAAG
>BLSH010367861.1:4679176-4690823 GCA_018402905.1 Glandirana rugosa | reverse complement strand
AAGGTCAAAGTTAGGGATACAGGGTTGAAGCCAGATAAGTCTCTAACAATTAAGTAAAATAGACCGTATTGTTTAGAGTGACATATAGATCTAGTCATGAAAGAAGGGATTCTTGGGTACCCCGATTTCTGGTCATCTATTAGGTTCATACTGAGTGGACCAAGAAGTAATGGCACTGTAGGATGAAGAAATTCCTGGACAGCCGCACTTCCAAAAACACACCGCTTTATTGAAGAGTTTAAAAGCAGATCAATGCATCACATAAAAACATGAACAGGACCCCTGGTGGGGCATGACAGCTAACGTGTTTCACGTCTCAGAAGGGACGTTTAGTCATAGCTGAAGTAAGAAGTAATGGCACATAATTGTGTTGCATAAAAATATTTAATCACATCTGGTGCCCACAGACCCCCATGGGTTCTTAGGGAAGAAAGTACTGATCTAGATATACAGTGAGATTTGTTATGCCAGATAAAATGAATTAACAATCTCTGAATAGACCGAAGTTGGGACATAGGGATTGAAACTGGAAGAGTTTAAAAAGGATGTAACAATTTGGGTAAAACTAACATTTTAAGCACATTTATTCTCCTGAGCAAGAAGATATTATAAGTATCCTACTGTTTCAACATGCGAGAAATTTCCTGAAACTAAGGGGGATGATTAGCATTATACAAGGTCAAGTAGGAGGATGTACTCACTGTGACCATACATAAAATTTGGGCACTGCTCCAGATAAACATCCAAGAGTCCGATGACTCTCACTGTAAGGTGCAGGTGGAGAAAAGAGAGAGCTTGTCCCAGCTCTATACAGACATTCCTTGATAGAAGACATTAAAACTGCTGCCCACCAGAACAGCCCATTTACAAAGTCAGTAAAACTCGGCTTGTGTGTTTTGCTACACCCACAGGGCTTAGTCATAAAGGCCCAGTCTGTGGGCAGGGTGAAACATGTTGAATGCTTGACCTGAATGAAGTTAGGTTGAAGCCAAGTTTTACTGACTTGTAGCTGGGCTGTTCTGGTGTGTGGCAGTTTGAACTTCTGTCGAGTAGGAGGATGTTATGTAAATACCCAAGTATTTTTTTGTTTGTAACTATTTTATTGGTGTAAGAATCATGGTACAGTTCAGTACATATACTATAAAATAAATATATAAAGAATCTTCCATTACATTTCTAATGGGGATTGCAATATATGTTTAATCTCAGTAATATACAGTAATATATATTTGAAAATTTTCAGAAAATATTCCTAGACAATATTGATAATATTTATAGGTTGTAAGCATTTTGAAGAGATGATAGAAAGTGCAAATGTTTAGTTAATTTAACATTTTATTACCATGTGAAAACCATGCATTCCATTTTTTTATCATAAAATTGAGTTGTATAGTAAGTGAAAGATTTTTTTAATATGATTCTAGCCTTTAATTGGTTTATTGGGATCGATGGAGCTTTCCAATGAAAGGCTATCAGCCAATGAATGGCCTCACAGATTGTATGTATTAGTCTCATTTGAAGAATTGTTAAACCTTCAATATTTGAAAATAGAAGACAGTTCTGTTGAGCAAGTGTTATTTGTGAACCTGAGATCAGAATGGCGAAGTCTTGTAATTTATTTCAGATAGGTGAGACTTTGTTACATTCCCAGAAAATATGGGTAAATGAACCGGGAAGATTACAACCTCTAAAACATGTTTGAGGAACTGTGGGATACATTTTATGTAATTTCATAGGGGTATAGTACCACCTGGTAATTGATTTTATAGTAGTTTCTCTAACTGTAATGAATCTGGTACTTTTCCGTAGGTTTTCTATGCAGGATATCCATTCTTCTGATGATAAGGTGAAATTACATTCTGCCTCCCATTTTTCCATATATGGTAATTTTTGTGTCAAGGTTGCATCTAGCATATATTGATACAAGGTGGATATCAAAACTCGTGCTCTGGGGAATTTTTGACATATCTGTACATATAAAGATGGGGGTTCTGTGTTTTGGGTTTTGAAGTGAGCTGAGAAAAACTGCCTGATCTGTAGAAATTTGCTCATTGTTTGGTATTTGGTATTTGCCTTTTAAGCATGCAAAAGACATAAAGTTAGAGTTTGTTATGAACTTGCATAGTTCAGTGATGTTGTTATTGGTCCACCAAGATATATCGAAAGTATCCAGTTTCTCTATAGGGAATTTGAGGTCTCCTATGAAAGTGGCTTGTGGGGGAGTAAATGATATCTTAAAAGGGAATAATCTCCCAGAATAATGCTCCTCGCGAACATGTCCTTGATACCAAAATCAGGAAAGGATCATACCCTCCCCCAAAATTACAGACCAATTTCGATAATAAATAATGATCTCAAAATTTTCAGTAGACTTTTAGAAAATAGGGTCTCTACAATAGTCCCCTGTTTAATATCCCCATTTCATAATACAACACAAGACTCTAAACTTAAAAGACAATAGGGGTACTCTTCCTAAGCTTAGATATTAATAAAGCTTTCAATAGCGTCTCCTGGAAATACTTGGACTTTATTTTACATAGATATGGCTTCCAAGACAAATTCATACATGCCTTCCATGCATTATATAAAAACCCCTTTACAAGAATAAGAATCCCAGGCTACAACTCAGAATTCTTTAAATTAGGTAGAGGTACAGGACAGGGATGCTCCCTATCCCCCCTCCTATTCGCTCTAGCCATAGAGCCTTTAGCCACTGCAATATTAAGGCACCCCAATATTAAAAGATATACCACTGACAAAGAAACATACAATTTAAACATGATCGCCGACCATACCTTATTATTTCTAACACAACTTAACACTACTTTACCAAACCTATTACAAACTCTACAATCTTTCGCACAGGTCTCTGGCCTAACAATCAATATATCCAAATCCATGTTGATTGATATGCCAATAGAACAAATTAACCTACTCCGTAACTCTTTCCCTTGCATATGGTCTACAGAATCAATCTCATATCTGGGTATCCATACAATACCCAAGTATTTAAGGGAGTGGGAGCACCAGTGATAGGGATAGTTCTGCTTTAGGAACATAAGTAAAGTGGGAGGGGTATGGATGGGCAAAGCTTCTGTCTTAGTGGTATTGATTCTATAACCTGATAAAGATCCAAAGGTGAACAGTAGCTTGTGCAGTGTCAGGAGAGAGATCAATAATATATCATCTGTATATAAAGACAGCTTATTTTCCCTCTGTCACATTAGCACTTAGCACTTCAGGAATGTCCTGATGAGATTTTATGGAGTTGGTTAGGGGTTCCAAACAGAAAAAAAAGCAGTAGAGGCAATAATGGACAACCCTGCCTAGTGCCATTACTCATCAGGAATGGGTGGAACAGGAGGGAACAGGAGGGGTGCAAATCTGATCTGAGACAAAGGGTGAGATTATAAAGCTTGGAACACATGGGCCAAACATCATCCGGTTCAAAAGAATATGGTCAACATTTGGTCCTTGTGTACATCAGCCTTTGCTGACAGAACCCGGCCAAACAGCCAGCTTCTGTCAAATGGGCATGCTGGAAAACCAGCATCCGATCGGCATCCAATGAGTACGGGCAGCAAATGGCTGCCAGTGCTGACTGGTGTGTTCTGATGGGGGGACAGTCCCTCTGTCAGAACACAATAGCTCATCAGGGAAGTTGATGGACTAACAGTGCATAGTTAGTACAGCAAGCTCCTCAATTTTTTTTCGCTCAGCCCAATGGGTTGAAGGATAAAAAAAACTAAAATATGTACCAGGCTTAAAGCTTTCAGGGCATTTAAAAAGGGGCCCTTGAATCCGAAGCAGGAAAGGGTAACAAACATATAAGGACAGAATAATCTGTTGAAGGCTTTTTGAGTGTCTAAGCTTAGTATGAGAGCAGGAGAGCTTGTCTTATTAGCACTTCAATCAGATCTATAGTCCATACCCTGCATGTTTAGCTGGTGCAAATTCAACCTTGTCTTTATATGTCTAGGAAGTAATTGTGTTAACCTATTCGCCAGAATTTTCACAAAGATTTTATAGTCAGAGCTGGGGAGGGCTATAGGCCTGTAATTGTCAGGTACAACTGGATTTTTACCAGGCTTTGATATAACAGTGATGTATAAGTGCATGAATTGGGCGTGGGGTACTTCCCCATTAAGTAAGGAGTGGTATTCATTCTTACACAACAACTACTTCACTTTTAATAATAATATTATTGTTTGTTTAATTTAACTAGTTGCTGACCGCCGCCCGTGGCTTGTCGGCGGCAACATGGCTCTCCTGTGCAAACCACCGGCATCTGATGGTGGGCCCAGGAGCGAGTATCGTGGGCGCGTGTGTGCCATTGGAGGCACACTCACATGCTAGTGGGGGAGCCAATCAGCGGGTGGGACAGACTCTTGAGCGTAAACAAGCGGATTCCCGTTCTGACATGTAGAGGAGAGTGATCATATGTTCCCTGTATATGGGAGCAGGGATCACTCTCCTCCCACCGTCATCCAAGCCCCCACACAGTTAGAAACACCTAACAGGGAACATATTTAACCTTTTGATTGCCCCCTAGTGTTAATCACTTCCCTGACAGAGACATTTACACAGTAATCAGTGCATTTTCATAGCACTGATTGCTGTATAAACGCAAATGGTCCCAAAAAAGTGTCAAAAGTGTCCAATATGTCCGCCGCAATATTGCAGTCCCGCTAAAAAATGCAGATTGCCGCCATTACTAGTAAAAAATGTAAAAAACATTAAAATTCCATAAATTAATTCTCATTGTTTGTAAACACTATAACCTTTGAGCAAACCAATCAATATATGCTTATTGTGATTTTGTTTTACCAAAAATATCAGGAATATATATCGGCCTAAACTTATAAATACATTTGTTTTTTTATATTTTTTTGGATATGTATTATAGCAAAAAGTAAGAAATATACATATATTTTTTTCCAAATTGTCGCTATTTGTTTGATTATAGCGCAAAAAAATTAAAAACCGCAAAGGTGATCAAATACCACTAAAAGGAAGTTCTATTTGTGGGGAAAAAAAGGACGTCAATTTTGTTTGGGTACAACATCGCACAATCATGCAATTGTCAGTTAAAACAATGCAGCAACTAATATCAAAAAGTGCTCTGGTCAAGAAGAGGGTAAATCCTTCCGGGGCTGAAGTTGTTAATGAATATAATAGATAATAATTGTTTTGTGAGGAAGTGATGGGTATTAACCACTTGCCAACCGCCCCACTGTAACTATACGGCTGCAAGGCGGCCTCATTATTCTGGGAGGACATACTATGATGTTGTTCTCCCAGAATCGCGCTCCCGCACACCCCCTGGGGCGTGCATCCAGGAGTATCCATTACCGCAGGGCCCGGGAGACCCAGCGCATCATAGATCACAGTAACGGCCACTCACAGTGGCCCTTTACCATGTGATCGCTCTGTCAAATGAGTGGGCAGATGTCCGGCTTACCTCTTCCCTCTCCACAACGATCGGTGCAGTGTGAGAGGAGAGGGGGGAGGGATTGGATGCAACAGCACTGTGTGCATGATCTGTGGTGCCCACAGCGCTGATCTATGTCAGGCTGCACTCACCCCATCCATCCATCCTCATCCATGCTCACCCACCCAGCCTGCTCAGCCATCCAGCCTGCTCACCCATCCAGCCATGCTCACCCATCCATCCATGCACAGCCATCCAGCCATGCTCACCCATCCATCCATGCACAGCCATCAGTGTCATGCCATCCATCCATGCTCACCCATCCATCTCTGCTCAGCCATCCGTCCGTGGTCAGTCATCCTCATCCTTGCTCATCCATTCCCATCTGTGCTCAGTCATCCCCATCTGTGCTTAGTCATCCTCTTCCATGTTCAGCCATGCACATCTGTGCTCAGCCATCCCCATCCATGCTCAGTCATCCTTATCCATGCTCAGTCATCCCCATCCATGCTCATCCATCCCCATCGATCCCCATCTGTGCTCAGTCATCCCCATCCATGCTCAGTCTTCGGTGATTAAATAACACCAAAAGAAATCTCTATTTGTGTGAAAAAAAGGACACAAGTTTCATCTAGGTACAGTGTGGCATGACTGAGTAATTGTAATTAAAAATGTGAGAGCACTGAAAGCTGAAAATGTGTCTAGTTGTTAAGGGGGTTTAAGTGCCCAATGGTCAAGTGGTTAAAAATGCATCTGTCCCTGATGTCAAATGCACTCAGTGTTTCATTGAGGCAGCTGATATTTGGTGAGCATTCACATTTTTGAGTTTCAGACCTGAAACAATTATACACATCAAGTCAATTGACTATTCTATGACTTTCCTGATGTGCACACTTCTCTTAAAGTGGTTGTAAAGGCACAAGGTTTTTTTACCTTCTTGCATTCTATGCATGAAGGTAAAATACCTGTGTGCAGCAGTCCCCCCCCCCAGCCCCCCTAATACTTACCTGAGCCCCCTCTTGATTTCAGATTGATTTCCAGGAGAGCCTTGCCTCTTCGGGGACTCACACTCCTGATGGGCTTTTGGCGGCAGTGGGATGATGGGGGCAAGGCCAAGCCATGGATCTGTGTGTGAATGGACACAGAGAGCAGTGGCTTAGCTCAGGTACCCCATAGCAAGTTGCTTGCTGTGGGGGCACCCGGCAGGAAGGAGGGGCCAGGAGTACTGATATAGGACCTAAGAAGAGGAGGATCTGGGCTACTCTGTACAAAACCACTGCACATAACAGGTAAGTATAACATGTTTGTTTGTGTTTTTTAATAAAAACAAGACTTTAATATTACTTTAAGTCGTGACTTAGGAAGGATTTGAGCCAGTGGATCAGCAAAACACCCAAGCATCTAGCATTTTCAGAAAGTGGTTGACCAAAGCCAAGGGATGCAGAAGATTTAAACTTGTTCAGTTAATAGCCACGATGAGGTGGATTTTTCTAGAAAATCTGATGCCATTGACCACCCTTTGGATTTTACCTATCAACTACAGTCAGGTCCATAAATTTTGGGACATCGACATAATTCTAATCTTTTTGGCTTTATACACCACCACAATGGATTTGAAATGTAACAAACAAGATGTGCTTTAACTGTAGACTTCCAGCTTTAATTTGAGGGTATTTACATCCAAATCAGGTGAACGGTGTAGGAATTACAACAGTTTGTATATGTGCCTCCCACTTTTTAAGGGACCAAAAGTAATGGGACAGATTAACAATCATAAACCAAACTTTCACTTTTTAATACTTGATTGTAAATCCTTTGCAGTCAATTACAGCCTAAAGTCTGGAACGCATAGACATTACCATACGCTGGGTTGTATCCCTGGTGATGCTCTGCCAGGCTTCTACTGCAACTGTCTTCAGTTCCTGCTTGTTCTTGGGGCATTTTCCCTTCAGTTTTGTCTTCAGCAAGTGAAATGCATGCTCAATCGGATTTAGGTCAGGTGATTGACTTGACCATTGCATAACATTCCACTTCTTTCCCTTAAAAAACTCTTTGGTTACTCTCACAGTATGCTTTGGGTCATTGTCCATCTGCACTGAGTAGCGCCGTCCAAGCGCTGAAGTTCTGAAGCATTTGGCTAAATATGAGCAGATAATATTGCCCGAAACACTTCAGAATTCATCCTGCTGCTTTTGTCAGCAGTCACATAATCAATAAATACAAGAGAACCAGTTCCATTGGCACCCATACATACCACCACCATGCTTCACTGATGACGTGGTATGCTTTGGATCATGAGCAGTTCCTTTCCTTTTCCATACTCTTCTCTTCCCATCACTCTGGTACAAGTTGATCTTGGTCTCATCTGTCCATAGTATGTTGTTCCAGAACTGTGAAGGCTTTTTTAGATGTTGTTTGGCAAACTCTAATCTGGCCTTCCTGTTTTTGAGGCTCACCAATGGTTTACATCTTGTGGTGAACCCTCTGTATTCACTCTGGTGAAGTCTTCTCTTGATTGTTGACTTTGACATACCTACACCTACCTCCTGGAGAGTGTTCTTGATCTGGCCAACTGTTGTGAAGGATGTTTTCTTCACCAGGGAAAGAATTCTTCGGTCATCCATCACAGTTGTTTTCCGTGCTCTTCCGGGTCTTTTGGTATTGCTTAGCTCACCGGTGCATTCTTTCTTTGGAACAGATTCCAAATGCAAATAGCACACTTGAAATTAACTCTGGACCTTTTATCTGCTCCTTGTAAATGGGATAATGAGGGAATAACACACACCTGGCCATGGAACAGCTGAGCAGCCAGTTGTCCCATTACATTTGGTCCCTTAAAAAATGGGAGGCACATATACAAACTGTTGTAATTCCTACACCATTCACCTGATTTGGATGAAAATACCCTCAAATTAAAGCTGAAAGTCTACAGTTAAAGCACATCTTTAATTTCAAATCCATTGTGGTGGCATATAGAGCCAAAAAAAAGATTAGAATTGTGTTGATGTCCCAATATTTATGGACCTGACTGTGTTTCTAGGGAATGTTTCCATAGTAAAACAGCTCTTCTGATGATTTTACACTTGAGTTAGGGATTTGAATGACAAGAACTTGAGATCCTAATAAGAGACATTGTGTAAATAAAGTGATATTATCATATATCATCAGACTTTCAGAGGATTTATAGAAGTTTTCACTTCAATTACTGCAAATTTTAAGCTCTAAAGCTGCCATTTTTTGCAGAAATGTGCTATCAATGTATGATGATACACTCATTTATATTTACGTACTGTTTTTATTTGCAGTGGGGAAAACATTTTCCTAGGTGTGTAACTTATTTTCTGAATGTGGAAGCTGATCAGTATGCTAAATATTCTGCAGACATGATCTAAACACGATAAGGAAGCTGCATTGCAGAAATTCTTAAAGGGTAACTCAGCTTTCGTAGGAAAAAAAATTGCAAATAAAAAAAAAATATACCATATACAACTGCGACACAAGCCATACTGTAATTTAATGTTATTAAAAATCATATTTCCTTTTCCATTTACAAGACTGTAATTTTCTGTAAAATTCAATGCAATATGACAACCTGGAGGCGTTGGTATACAGAACCCCCACCAGGGTATGTTATTTCCTACTTTTGTGATTGCCTCACTAATTTTCCCAGAAGTCTAAAGATACAACTCAGGCATTCTCTGCAACAAATATGTACATTTGGTGAGATGCTGCTAAAGGGTTAATCACTTTCAAAGGAATGCAGACTCTTCTACTCTCCTCATTGGTGTCCTGCAAGTGCATCAGCTGAATAATAATGAAAAAGTCACTCCCATTCTGAAACTTTCTTGCACTTATCTGTATTGTTGTCTTATTGATCTAACAATATTCCTTCAGAGTAGAAACAGGTAGGACTCTGCAACAAAATTTGTTAAAATTCTTGTACATTGATCACCCAGACGTGATTGTTTTTTTTTTTTTTTTCTCAACAAAAGTGCATTTATTTTTAAATACTCTTTGGAATGGATTTACTAAAGGCAAATTGACAGTACACTTTGCAAGAGCAGTTGCACTTGTTTTCCCCAGAGCTTAGTAAATGTGGTGAAGCTGCACTTTCTAAAGAATACCCAATCAAGTACAAAAAAAAACTGCATTGGATGATGGAAATCAGCAGAGCTTTACCACATTCACTAAGCTCTGGAAAAAAATGACTGCAACTGCACTTGAAAAGTGCAGTCTATTCTCTTCAAGTGGATGTAAACCCACCACTCACCCAGTATAAACTAATGACACAGTATTAATGTATATATACATGCAAGCCTCCTGCATCTATCCCTACCTTGCAAATGCCCTTCCTGTAAGCACTAGCAGCTCTGTAAGTGCTGTGTGAAGGAGATAAGCAAATTGCTTGTCACTCAAAGAACAAGGGGTGGATCGGCTGTGTATTTCCCTGTCAGTCAGACTTTCTCTTCCTGAAAAAAGATAAGCTCATTACTCACAGTTGGATTAACTCATTGTGTCAAGACTAGGCCCAGATGACATAACATGCTATACTCTAAAAGGCAGAATTATTAATTACATTTTTTGGGGGGGTTTACATCCACTTTAAGTAAATCAACCGCTGTGTTTTTTTAAATCAATCATTCACATTTTTTTTCTTAAAACAATTACTGGCTGGTAAGTTTTTTGATTATAGACTAAGGAAAGAGAAGATTATTTATGAAAAATATATGCTTCACGTAATTTTTTTCGGCTGAGATCACTAAGGAAATCATTTGTACTGTCTAACTATCCCAATTTCTTCTCTGCTCTTCTTTGGGATAGATAATGATTACTAGATAATTAAAACTAGACTATATTTACAATGCAAACTGCTTAGAGTAAACTGCTGACTGGAACTTAGGGATCGGTAGTAGTCTTGCAGTGGCACTGCTTAAACAGAGATGGCGCACATTTATTTCCAGGTAACTCAGTTGTAAGACTGTATTTCCAAACAGTTGCATCCCTAGAGTGTTTGATGTCCAGAATATATCATTTTACTATCCTCTCCTTTATAGGGGCAGACATATGTGATGTATAGCACAGTTTACAGACTTCAGCTATCAGAAATATGTACTATACAGCAGAGCTTACAGTGTACAACATTCAGAAGTATGTAATATATGCCACTAATTACATATGGTTAGGAGTAAATCTAATGTATGCACTGTTAAGAGTGGTCAGTAGAGAAGCCCCCCCCCCCCTTAAGATTGCCCCTCTTGGTCAGCAAAGTGCCCTATTATAACAGTAAACATTATAGTACCCCCCTTACATTTTTTGTCAGTGGGCATGTGCCCCTTTGCATCACAGGTCAGCGGTGGAGTACCTTCTTAGATTAGTAGTCAGTGGAAGACATTACCCCTTATAATAGTTGTTAGAAGCTAAACTAAATAGTTAGTGTCAGAGGTTACTTACCTGAAAGTGGATACAGTATTTCACAAAAGTGAGTTCACCCCTCACATTTTTGTAAATATTTTATTATATATTTTCATGTGACAACACTGAAGAAATTACACTTTGCTACAATGTAAAGTAGTGAGTTTACAGCTTGTATAACAGTGTAAATTGGCTGTCCCCTCAAGATAACTCAACACACAGCCATTAATGTCTAAACCACTGGCAACAAAAGTGAGTACACCCCTAAGTGAAAATGTCAAAATTGGGCCCAAAGTGTCAATATTTTGTGTGGCCACCATTATTTTCCAGCACTGCTTTAACCTACTTGGGCATGGAGTTCACCAGAGCGTCACAGGTCGCCACTGGAGTCCTCTTCCATTCCTCCATGATGTCATCACAGATCTGGTGAATGTTAGAGACCTTGCACTCCTCCACCTTCCGTTTGAGGATGCCCCACAGATGCTCAATAGGGTTTAGGTCTGGAGACACGCTTGGCCAGTCCATCACCTTTACCCTCAGCTTCTTTAGAAAGGTAGTGGTCATCTTGGCGGTGTATTTGGGGTCGTTATCACGTTGGAATACTGCCCTGTGGTCCAGTCTCTGAAGGGAGGAGATCATGCTCTGCTTCAGTATGTCACAGTACACGTTGGAATTCATGGTTCCCTCAATGAACTGTAGCTCCCCAGTGCTGACACCTAAGAGCTTGTAACACTAATGAGTCACATGACACCAGGGAGGGAAAATGGGTAATTGGGCCCAATTTGGACATTTTCACTTAGGGGT
>BLSH010367861.1:4653904-4676433 GCA_018402905.1 Glandirana rugosa | reverse complement strand
GGTGGTGGTCACTGATGGGTGACGGGTGACTGGCAGTGGTCACTGAAGGGTGACGGGTGACTGGCGGTGGTCACTGATGGGTGACGGGAGAGTGGCGGTGGTCACTGATGGGTGACTGGCGGTGGTCACTGATGGGTGACTGGCGGTGGTCACTGATGGGTGACGGGTGGTGGTCAGTGATGGGTGATGGGTGACTGGCGGTGGTCAGTGATGGGTGACGGGTGACTGGCGGTGGTCAGTGACGGGTGACATGCCACGGTCACTGACGGGTGATGGGTGACAGGTGCTCTTTATGATGGCAGTCTGAGGACAGGTATACTTTATGATGACAGGTACCCTTTATGGGGGCATATGTGGTGACTGTTAGGGTGACAGGTGCATTGGGGGGGCAGGGGGGATGTGTCAGTGTGCTTTTACATTGCAGATCAGTAACTCACTGATCCCAGCTCTTCTCTCCTCACACTGGACTCTGTGTGAGGAGAGCAGAGCTGGTAACAGTGAGTTACCGCTCTGCTTACATTACATGTGATCGGCTGTGAAGTAGATCACAGCCGATCACAAGGTATCAGCCCCAGGAACACGCCGCCACCGACACGCACGCGCAGCGCGCTCCCGATCGGGTGCATGCGCCGTGCGAACGGCGGGCGTGCCATTCGTGATCAGCTGTGACTTCGTCATGGCCGATCACGTGGTGAACAGCCATAACCAATGGCTCTTCACCCCTGTCGGTGAAGCGGCGTGTCCTGGGGACACGCCGACACCGACAGAGCCGGGTGCCCGCTGTGAGAGCAGGACCGCTCCGCCGTCATTTGACGGTGGGCGGTCCTGAGGCGGTTAAGGAATTTGTTTAGTTTGGTTTCAGAATTCTTTTTGTTTTGTTTAATTCTTGTTACATTACATTTTCGTTAAAATTTGTTTCATTTATTAATTTTGTAATGGATTCCAACTTTTCAGAATGATTAGAATTTGGATCGGTTGAAAAACGATCAACTGATCCGAATTCTGTGTGAAAAAATAGCTGGATGTTAAGCAGCAGGGCAGGAAGCCGGCCGCCCCCGTCCTTAACAACAATGAGTCATCATCTGTCTGCTGGCTTCCCCAGATACAAGCCCCCATGTGAATGGTTATCGGGTGCATCGTAGCCATACCCATTCACCAAAAAAGTGTCAAAAAGTTAAAACCACAAGAGACAATTTCATTATTAACTGCTTGCTGACCAGCCGCTGTCACTATACGGCAGCAGGTCGGCTCTCCTGCACGTATCACGGTAGCTGTATGGCGGCTCGTTGTGGGCGGGAGTGCGCTGCCGGAGGGGTGCACCTGCTTGAGTGTGCCCGCAGGTCGGGTGGACTTGATGTCTGCCAATGACCCGCGATCGCCTATATATACATATATATATATGTGCAAAGTTATCATAGCAGATGCATATCATACAGTTCTTTTAAAACATGTTATAGAACATGGTAATGTTGGAACATATTATTTAGGATGTGGGTACCTATATTTTAGAAATTAAATCAACTCTGAGCAGTTTTTTTTTTTTTTAATGCAACTTCCTTTTCCATGAAACTGTAATCTACCAGAGTATGGAAAGGTGTTACATAAACTCCTCTTTAAGGTGTCCTCAAAATATTTCATCCTTTGTACCCTCTGCGAGGGTAGGATGAGTTACGAGACTTTCCTCTTGTAATGTTGGTCAAGGAAGGTTGACAACCAATAATGATCCTCAGGCTTTGAAAAATATGTGAGCCCATGTACTGCAAGTTTGCATAGTCCTTAAAGTCACTGAGGTTTACATTATCTGGAACTGTCTCCTCCCAGCCACGTACTACTCCCAAGGTTTCCAGGGACTGAAAACCAGCTCTTAAGGTTTGACATATGCCTCTGCTTCAATGCCTCCAAAACTGCCGGAATCCTAGTCTTCCTCCCTCTCCTCTTGTGTGTTCTGTGGCATTGGAAGAATGGTGTCTGCATAAAGTGGGTCTTGAGAAGAATTCTCCCAATGCTCTGCCTCGAGTACCCTGTCCGTAATGCCATGCAGAGTATGTTTCAGCAGGAACACAAGAGGGATAGTGTCACTGATGCATGCATTGTCACAGCTCAATATCCTTGTCGCCTCATCAAATGGTGACAGTACAGTGCATGTAACCATTTATCAGCAGCCATTGGTGTGGGGAAAAAAAGCAGAGCTCCCCTGAGCCTGTCCTTGTGCCATACTCACACAGGTACTCGTTAATGGCCCTCTGCTGCATGTGCAGCCACTGCAGCATTGCCATAGTTGAGTTCCACCTGGTGGGCATGTCACAAATCAGGAGGTTTGTGGGCAGATGAAATTCCCGCTGAATTTCAGCCAACCAAACACTGGCTGTGTATGACCACCTGAAATGGCTACGTCTCCT
This sequence comes from Glandirana rugosa, assembly GCA_018402905.1. Classification (NCBI taxonomy): domain Eukaryota; kingdom Metazoa; phylum Chordata; class Amphibia; order Anura; family Ranidae; genus Glandirana; species Glandirana rugosa. The sequence continues at coordinate 4,674,034 of BLSH010367861.1, read as the reverse complement.
ATGGCCTGCATTAGAAGATCTTGCAAACCTGGGTACCTGTTTAGGAAACTCTGCACCACCAAATTGAAGACATGTGCCAGGCATGGCACAGGTGTCAACTTTCCCTGTCAAAGGGCGGACAGAAGGTTAGTGTCCTGGTTCAAGCTTCCATGTCATGAACCACCTCTGGGCCTTCCCTTGCAAAGCTGAAAGAATCTCTGCTCTGGTGTGGCTTCTGTCCCCTAGACAGACCAGCTGAAGCACTGCATGGCATCTTTTGACTGGTTGAATAGCCCCATGAATGCTTAGGAGGTACTGGTGGTCAATAGGACAATTCAGGAAAGCACGGAGAAGGAGGGGGAGGTAGAGCTGACATATTTTGCATCATCACCACCAGCTGTATGGAGATGTGGCAGCAAAACGAGCTCCAGCAGTCCTGTCCTGCATATTTCCTAGTTGCAAGCAGAGTTACCCAGTGTGCTGTGAGTGAAATATATCTTCCCTGACCATGGTTGCTGGATCATATGTCAGCAGTAAGGTGGACTTTGCTGCTGACTGCCTTGCCCAACGATTCCACAACATTGCCTTCCACATGATGGTACAGAGCTGGAATGGCCTTATGTGCAAGGAAATAGTGACTGGGAACCTGCCATTGTGGTACAGCACATTCTGCAAATTCATGGAAGGGGACAGAATCCACCAGATGGAAAGGCAGGAGTTGAAAAAGCCAGCGATTTGGACAAGCTGGAATTTAGATGCTGGGCATGTGGGTGGCATGGAGTGCATTTTTTTTCGATGAAGTAGTTGGGACAGAGAAATTTGCCTGCTATATTCTACACATGGTGGTGTGCTGCTGGCAGATGTGTTGCAAGGTCCTGTGACACCCTTTGCTATACCATCATCCCTGTCAGTGGAGGCTGCTGAGAGGTCGTGAGATATAGTGGGGGTAGACATGAAAGGTGAGGAGTGAAGAGAAGAAGAATTGTGTCCCTTTCATGTGGCTTTCATGTGCTCTTGCCAACGGGCTGAATGGTGGGAGGCTAGATGCCTTTGCAAGCATGTGATATCCAAATGGCTGATGTTTTTGCCACACTTGATCTTCTTGCGGCAGAGATTGCAAATTTCAAAAGTGTGATCAGCTGCACATGTGAGTTGTGGGAAGTTGGCCGGGAGATAACAGCTCCACAATCTGATGCAATAGGGTGGTTGCTCTCTACTGTTCCATGATGGCTGCCTCTGGAGGACATCCTGCCTCATTGGGGTTGTGCCTCCCCCTCCCTTTCCTCCTCTGCTCTATCCAACACCCAAGTCACATCAGTGACCTCATCATCATCATCCCCTCCATCCTCATCATCACTGGAGCCAACTTGGCAATATGCTGCGGCTGGAGGAACATGGCTGCCAATTTGTTGTTTATTAGTGTTCTCCCCTCTTTGTAGGCTCATATTACTCCCTTCCTCAACCTCAGACCCAACATCAGAATCAAATAATGACTGTACATTGTACAAGAAGCAAGTGGCTGACACTGTGTTTTCAAATAATTCAGCTGAATCCTCCATGCATGATGCTGGGTCTATGGCAGGAGTACCTGTGGACAAGGAGGCAGAATAAGCCACTCTGGCAGTTGCGGTGGACTGCGCACTAGTCTCAGCTTGGGTGATAGAGGATGAGGAAGATGAGGATGGTTTAGTAAGCCAGTCCACCACCTCCTCTGCATGCTGTGGCTGGATAGCATGGGCAACATCACTAAACAGAGAAAAACGTGCCCTGCCTGAGGACGGACCACCTCCACCTTTGCCTGTGGACACAGACACCACTGGCCCCCCTCATAGTGGCATAGGAACATCTGCCTCTCCTTGTTTGTCTCCCGAACATGATGGGGGGGGCTATTACTCAATCTTTATAGATACTGGGAAATGTGTAATTGGATGCATTTTATTCAATGAAAAGTGGTGTTTGGTGCACACAGAAATGTAAAAACTATAAAACAAATAAAAGAGATGGAACAACAGTGTTGCAGTCAGGAAAACTGACAGTTTAAAAAAGGGGGCAGGCACAAGACAAAAAAAGAAAAATGCATCAATCAAAAAAAGGGGTATACAGCACTGTATACAGCCCTAAAAGTTATGTAATGCTGTGTTAAACACTGCACTACACTAACACTACACTATACTCACACTATACTGACACTACACTGTACTCACACTATAATGACACTACACTATACTCACACTACACTGACATACTACACTATACTTACACTACACTAACACTACACTGATACAGTGCACTGACACTGTACTATACTCAGACTGCACTAACACTACACTGACAAATCAAGTGGACCTTATAATGAAACCTTCCTACTATAGATCCAAAATCCGCGCCAAACAGTATAAGAAATTGACTGATATGAGCGGCCACTTAAACAATGTATCAACAGATCAATCAAATGCAATGAACAATTAAAGCATTAGCGGCGCTATAAATATGCATATATACACTTAATGAAAGTCAGGTTTGAGGGATAGACAGTGCTCGTGAAGAGAAAACACTCCTAAGTAAAGTCCCAATTTCAATCCGCGACTGAGATGAGTCACATCCACAGATTTCTTATAGGGTGACCTCTGCTTCCCACTTGTGAATTGTGCAGGTGCTCAAAAAGTAAGCGGTTGGACCCTTACCATGTGGTGTGGCTAGGCACTATTCATGCACTAGCTAAACTCGCATTTTGTGCTGCCTTGCACTACATTCCCAGGTAAGCTTGTCGTTCCAAAATCATATCCGTATAGGGGATGAAACAAATAAAGACTGGCATAACGTAATACTGTTAAAGCTTTATTGCCCACATAAAAGGTATAAAACACCCCCCTGTTGGTTCAAACACTCTTACCAGAAGTACAAAGACAAATTGCGGTGTTACTTAATGAGGGCGCCGACCATCCGCGGTCCTGTGCAGACTCTCTTGGATGATTGTTCCTTCGTTCCCTGTAGCTCTCCGACCCGCAGAGAGACAGGGAGTTTGTCACGCCTGTTTCCGAATGGTGCCGTGCAGTCCAATCACGACGCGTTTCGTCACTAAGGACTTCAGCTGGTGATTGGCTGCACGGACTGACGGCATCCATTATATACCCGCCCTCCACTATCGATGAAATATTAAAGGTTAACATCTCTTATGATGCATCCTGACCGTGGAGGATCGGCGTCCGCATGTACATAAGCCATTATTCCTACATACCGCATTTTTTAATTAACATTGTTTTTTAATCAGTCAAAATGATTGTAGATTGCTTGCTGCGCTATGTAGGAATAATGGCTTATGTACATGCGGACGCCGATCCTCCACGGTCAGGATGCATCATAAGAGATGTGACCCGAACATGAAAAATCAAAAGTGCTCATTTTAAAGGTTTATATGCAAGTTATTGCCCTAAAATGTGTATGGGGACCCGGGTATTGCCCTAGGGGACATGTATCAATGCAAAAAGAAGTTTTTAAATTGATTGATTTTTCAGGAGCAGTAATTTTAAATATATATATATATATATAAATAAATCCTTTCCAAAGGAAAAACTGGCATTTATTATTGCGGCTGTAATATATTGCCGGTTTCCGGCAATATACATAAAAGTCACTGAAAAAAATTGACGTGGGGTTCCCATTAAAATCCAAACCAGACCCTTATCCGAGCATGCAACCTGGCCGGCCAGGATAGGGGGGACATGCGAGTGGCCCCCCTGAACTGTACCAGGCTACATGCCCTCAACATGGGGAGTATGGGTGCTTTGGGGCAGGGGGGCTCTGCGCCCCCCCACCCCAAAGCACATTGTCCCCATGTTGGTGGGAACATGAGCCTCTTCCCCACAACCCTGGGCTGTGGTTGTGGGGGTATGCGGGTGGGGGGATTATCGGAATCTGGAAGCTCCCTTTAATAAGGGGGCCCCCAGATTCCAACCCCACCCTTTGTGAATTAGTATCGGGTACATCATACCCCCCACTAATTCACCAAAAGTTTCAAAAAAGAAAAAAAACACAGGTGACAATTAGGGACAAGTCCTTTATTAAAAAATAAGTGTCCCCCGTTGTAATCCATCGTCAATCATGGTGAGCGACAGACCTGAAAAAAAAAAAACATACAGCTCCTTCTCCATGGAAGGGCCGTCGACCACTGAGCTCTCTTTGGTTTGACGTTTTATTCATAGTGAAAGGTGGGGCCACCCAGTGACGTAATTGAGCGACCTGGGGTATTGGGGTATATACAGTACCTGCTCTGTCATTATAACTATTGAAAATAAAGATTTTACAAAAAAAATCACATAAATTGTGAAAACATATAACATGCATGAACACTTATTTAACCTGTTATGGATAAGGCTAAGAGAGAGTTTACATTATTATGATTCAGACATATAATTGATATAATGATTTGGGACTGCAGCATTTGGTATTTACAGTAATTCTAAAGGTGACAGATGATAATATGTGATCTTCTCCAATCAAAAGTTTGTATACATTTCAGATGTTCTCTTTTTTATAAATATATTAGGACTATACAAATGAAAAAGTAACTATGTTTTTACAAACTAATCTTTAAGCAAATTATGCAAGACTCAAAAAAAACATTACTAGTGATAAACGCTTTTTAAGAAACTAAAGCAAGCAATCAAAAATCCACAATGCTTAAACTGGAAAGCCGAGAATTAACAATAGGTCCATTTTCTAAATACCATATATTTGAACTGAACAAATGTATTTTTTTTGGCTGTCAAGTGTATGACCTGGTAGGGCCAAAGCACCACCTGCTATGGAATTATTTATGCTGAAAAAATATTTTCACAGCCACATTTTAAAAGCTTGAGAATAAATAAATGTTTGTTGACTGAAAACAAGATCCTTCTGTTCTCTTTCCAACATGCAAATGTGAAATATTTGGAAGGATCTCGCCTCTGGCTAGTGATGAATGATGACAAACTGCTAACAGTGTTGGTTATAGTCTTTGTTCTAGGAAGTATTTAATTATGAATCTTGATGTAAAGCTGTTTATCTAATAACCTAATTGGTGCTGTGCTGTCTTAAATACTACAGTAATAGATGGCGAAATTCCCAGAGCTCACAATACAGCTAGTTGAAAATTAAGTAATTTTGGTTTTCATTGGAATAGATAAGATTCATGCAGACTATTTAAATATTTGAGATTTGAATACATTAAAGGCAGTCTTTTTGTTTATGGAAGTTAAATCAGAAGCTCAAACATAACACACACACATATCATAACACACACACCTGAAGTAACAATTAAATGGAACATTTCTTAGAAATAAGTTGTATGCTTCATCGCATCACAATCAGAAATACAGAGAATTCATAGGATTTGATATGTGTAACATTTAATCCATCATATTTTCTTCTTTTTCTGGGAAATATTAGTATAAGTAAACATTTAAAGTTGTAATTTTCTATTTTTATGAAAGGTAAAACATCTGAACCGCTATCAAGAATTTCTACAAAAAAGCCAACAATGATATATTAATAATATAATGTAGCTGCATGGAAAAAGTCTTTTGATTTTTTTAATCCTTTCACTGCTGGCCCAACCCCCCCTTTGCCTCAAGTGACTTGACTAGTTTTGCAATTTTTTAAAAACTTTGAAAGTTATCAAAAGGCCCCTCTCCCCTCTCCCCTCAAACATATATTTCATGAATGCACAAGGCCTGTAGAATTAAAAATACTGGTGATATTGGTTTTGTATGTCCTGTGTTGCATCAATATTTATCAATTCTGTATCTTTAATGAAAAATATACTAAAATCATTATTAGTACACACAAATCCAACAAAACTTTTAATATTATTAGAAAATATAGAAGATAAAACTGTATGTGTGTCAATAAATAATAGATGTTTGCAAACCTTTAATTGTGCTTTTTGCAAAAAAAAACAAAAAAAAAACAAAGGACATCAAAACTGTAAAAGAAAAACGTAAAATAAAAGTGTGGAATCCTAAAAAATATCAAACATACATACACACCTAGATGACTGCAGCATTGGTTTAAGCTGCAACTGTCCCCCACTGGCTCTACACCAAAAACTGAGTGTTCAAATACCACTGATTGCTCACTTGTTGGGTCCAATCTGAGCATAGAATGTTGACTCTCACTGGAGCGCCAGACTGCAGAGAGCATCTGGCTCAGGCTCTCAGTGGTGCATTGAGAGGCTAAGCCAGCTGCCAGTCTGCCATCCGGGCAGATCCTGACATTATTGTTTGGATTTCTGCAGAGCCTGGACGAGCTCTGTGATGTCAGCTGACAGCAGGCTTTAGCCCACTGTCAGCTAAATCTAGGTCACAGGAGTAGAAATAAGTGCACTCCTGTGACCCACAGGAAAAGTGTCACCATACTTTTCCTTTAAAGTGTATTTATAGCCAAACAATGTTTTCCTTACATACCATTTAAGTTAAAAACCTCAAGGCTGAGTTCACACCTATCCATTGTGGTAATTCACAAACTGAACTGTGGTGAGTTGCAGTGCCATTAATTCTATGGTATATAGTACCCCAATCAACCTTGCCAGCACATCTCAATACGTATGCATTTGAGCACACAACAATGAATAGATGATTCATAAAAAAAAAATGGGCTGCCCTAATGCATGTTAAAGAACAAAATAATACATATTAAAGAGACACTGTCACTTTGCTCATTGAAAGAGACGTGGCACTGGCCATGAAAAGGCTGAAATGACCATTAAATGACAGCCCGTGAAACTGCAGTGGACATAATGGTTACTGAACCAACCTGCTGCAAGTAGTTCTGTTCTGACTTAACCTCTATGTCCATGGCAGTTAAGCATTAAAGCTAAATTGAAGACGTTTTTATCATTATTATTATGCAGTCGGGCTGCAAAAATAGTAATTTTATTGTGTGTAATGGGTTGCTTTGTAACTATATCAAACTACCCTGTGTGGGTAACATGCTGGAAATCCAGACCATTGCTCTTACACAGACCACAACGGTCCATATTTCTAATGGTCCAACATGCCCCTTGTATAGTGCTCTAACAAATAATGTTCATACTCCATGAGTAGAATTACTGATTGGAGCTCTGTGCAGTGAATGTTTTGGACTGCTGGAAATCAGACTGCTGTGTGAGAGCAGTGGTCCAGATCCTCTATGCACTGTTGGCACAGAGCATTTTGATATCACTCTAAAATAATAATTTAGGGTCCATACACACCATCTGCATTCTGGTGTAAATGACCCCTAACCTTTTGGGGCCAGCTGTATGCAAATATGTGGCCTCTCGGTGGGCCTTGGCTCTAAGCGGCAGCATTTTTTTGTGCATTAAAGCAAAAACAGCTATGCCAAGAGTTCCCACACACTCTCTCAACAGTTACCAGCAGCTAACAGAAAGCTCCTGATCTCTGCTTGTGATTGAGAGCTTTCTGATCATGTGTCTGCAGTGACAGCCAGTCATGGCGGCCACACGATCATAAATCTCGCCCCACCTCCCGGCATCCTAAACCCTTTAAAGGGTCGGGAGGCGCTTGCTCCAAGGGGATAAGAAAAGAAAAAAACTGACACATGATTTACATATTACACAGCCTGATTGAATAATAATAAAATAAACCTGTCTTCAATTTAAGCTTTAGGTACATTTTTCAAGTACAAGATAAATAAAATAAATCTGCATCTGAATGACAGACTGATGATAAAACAAATAAAATAATATTCCAATAGAAGGTGGTTGTGTACTATAGAATTCAATATTATTTAGAGATATTGAGTGAATGTACAATATATATATATATATATATATATATATATATATATATATATATGTGAAGCGCTGCATAAATTGACAGCACTATGTAAGTACCTGAAATAAAAAATAAATGATAATAATGTTCATGATCCGTACTCCTATGTCTCAGAAATAAATTCTTGCATCATTAAAGGCTGCTTACACTATGTTATGTGTAACAACTTTACAAAGCTTTTTACGGGACATATATTAACCTTTTCTGTTGCTAGAGCAGTATATATTACAAGCGTTCTTAAAACAGGAATTGCTGGATCAAACAGAATTCTGGTGAAATATAGCATAAAATTACTAAAATAATCAATAAATTTATACTAATTCTCCACAGGGCATCTGTTTTTTTATGTCATTGCTGAAGACCCTCTCAGCAGAGATGACTATACCGATAACTATATTTTTACTAGTATAGCTCTTAGGATCATTGGGAGTAAATTAAAGTATAGTACTGTTCAACAGTTTTAGGGAGGTGTAAAAAATGCTGTAAATTAGGAATGATTTCAGAAATAGAAGCGTTAATAGTTTATTTGTATCAATTTACAAATGCAAAGTAAATGAACAGAAGAGATCTCCAAAGTAAATCAAAATTTGGTGTGGCTACCCTTTGGCTTCAAATCAGCAACAGTTCTTCTAGACACACTTACAAACAGTCTTTGAAGGAACTCAGCAGGTAGGCTGTCTCAAACATCTTGAAGAACTAACCACATATCTTCTGTGGGTGTAGGCTGCCCTAAATCCTTCTGTCTCTTCATATAATCCTAGATAGACTCAATGTTGAGATCAGGGATCTATGGGGGGGGGGGGGTAAACCATCAACCCAGGCTCCTTGCTCCTTGCTCCTGAATATATTTCTTAATGGCATTGCCTGCATGTTTGTGGTCATTGTCCTGCTACAGAATACATTTGAGGCCAATCACATGCCTCCCTGATGGCATGGCATATCTGCCTGTATTTCTCAGCATTGAAGACACCATTGATTGGGCAATGTTGAGGATCATAGATGCAGTGGTCAGCCAAGGAAACATAATGCAGCATATGAAAGACATATAATGCTTACTTCTCTTCGACATCAGAAGATGTCCAGAATTGCCATTAGCACAGAACTGGTACAAACCAGTGGGACCCAGTTACATTCATCTACTGTCAGGAGAAATCCCTCCAGAAGTGGGCTCCATGGAAGAATTGCGGCTAAAAAGCTATACCTCTGATGTGGAAACAAGGTTAAGCTGCTCAACTATGCACAAAAACATAGGGGCTGGGATGAAGAAAAATGGCAGCAGATGCTCTGAACTGATAAGTCAAAATTTGAAATATTTGGCTGAAGCAGGAGGCAGTTTCTTCACCAGAGGTCTGGAGAGCTGTACAATAATGAGTGTATGCAGGCAACAGTGAAGCATGGTGGAGGTTTCTTGCAAGTTTGAGACTGTGTTTCTCCAAATGGAGTTGTAGATTTGGTTAGGAACAATGGTGTCCTCAATGTATTTATTGTAGTCAAACCCTGTTTATGCGTATAACATATATCAAATAATACTCACAACAGCAAGAATATAATAAAGGGACTTTAAAACTAACCATACACTTGCAGATTTTCAAACATTCATACAAAAATTCCCATCAGTACATTCGATGATATAATGAAGTTCTGTCATGCACCTGGTGATGACTGGAATGTTGTGGAGGTCTCCCTTGCACCTCCTGCCCAACACTACTGAAGGTGGAGAGGACACGGAATGGCACACGTGCTGGAGTAGCTAGCTGGTAAAGTCCACTCATAAGTGGATGAAGCTGAGGGTTGCAGTCCTAAGAACAGGATACTGAAGCAACTTGGCACAAGAGCAGGACCTAGCAACAGAGCCGGTATGCAGGCAGCAACCAGTGGCAGCAGAGTAACAAGGAACTGAGTCAGCAGGCAAACCAAGGTCGGTAACAGCCAAGTAGCCCAGTGTAGAATCGGCAGGCAAACATAAGTCTAGTAAACAGGCTGAGGTCAGAGAAATCAGGCGAACAAGGTTAATGCAGGAGAAAAGTTCATGGTGCTCATGGTGACAGGTCAACCTAAATAGGCAGCTGGGTGCCAAGTACGCACGCTAATTTGTATGCGCACCTGCATGTATACGTGTGCGAGTGTGCGCACGAATGTGAGCACAATGAACTGGAATAGTACATCTATTGCCTCTTTGCTTAGGAGTATTAGCATGTGAGCAGTGCACATCCACATAAATATGAACATAAGCTTGCACTGGTTTTCTGGTGCTGGGAATTTGGTTTACCTTTTCCATCCTGCTCCTTTAAATTTTCTTCCCACTGCGATCAAAAACAAATATCGAATTGACACCATTAATAATTAGAAAATTTAACAATCATTCTCAAAATAAAAACAAATTGGGCAAAATTATATTAATGTATGGCTCTCTTTAGGGTACATAACTTAAATAACGTAAATTAAACAAATTATGTCAGTGTAAAAAAAAAAAAAAAAATATATATATATATATATATATATATATACACAGTATCTCACAAAAGTGAGTGCAACCCTCACATTTTTGTAAATATTTTATTATATTTTTTCATGTGACAACACTGAAGAAATGACACTTTGCTACAATGTAAAGTAATGAGTGTACAGATTGTATAACAGTGTAAATTTGCTGTCCCCACAAAATAACTTAACACACAGCCATTAATGTCTAAATCGTTGGCAACAAAAGTGAGTACACCCCAAGTGAAAATGTCCAATTGGGCCCGATTAGCCATTTTCCCTCATCATCAATCATGTGATTTGTTAGTGGTACAAGGTCTCAGATGTGAATGGGGAACAGGTGTGTTAAATTTGGTGTTATCGCTCTCACTCTCTCACTGTCACGTACCTGGTGGTTGAGTCTGGCTTATGCGGGGGCAACCTCTCTTACGGCCCTGGTTCAAGAACCCCTGATAGTGCAGACAGGGAGCTCTGGAGCACAGAGGGTCTCGAGGGCTGGACTTAGTCTCTGGTGGTAGGTGAGGGTCCACTGGAACTCATGCAGGCAGAAGGATAGTAATGCAGGCCGGGTCTGTAACTGGCTGGCGGTGAAGTACAGAAGGATCAGGCAAACGGATAGTCGGGTACAAGCAGGGTCAGCAACATGCGGACAGCAAAGGTACAAGGGATCAGGCAGAAGAGTAGTCGTAGACAGGCCGGGGACAGGGCAGGCAGATAGCAACAGAGTCCAAAGGAAGCCAGTCACAGGAACAGGAAGTCTCTCAGGAACACACGCTGGGGATCACAGGTGCAGGAATGCTGCTTAAATGGCCGCTTTGGCGACATTGCCGGCGCACATGTGAATGCACACACACAGACACGCGCACACACTATGTGCGCCCGCGCACAGGCATGCCAGCGGCCATAGATGATTCCTTACACTCACACTGGAAATTCAATATGACACCTCATGGCAAAGAACTCTCTGAGGATCTGAAAAAAGAATTGTTGCTCTACATATAGATAGCGTAGGCTATAAGAAGATTGCCAAGACCCTGAAACTGAGCTGCAGCACGTTGGCCATGACCATACAGTGGTTTAACAGGACAGGTTCCACTCAGAACAGGCTTTGCAATGGTCGACCAAAGAAGTTGAGTGCACATACTTAGCATCATATCCAGAGGTTGTCTTTGGGAAATAGACATATGAGTGCTGCAAGCATTTCTGGAGAGGTTGAAGGGGTGGAGGGTCAACCTATCATCAAATTGGTCTGCGTGGCTGTCGCCCCAGAAGGAAGCCTTTTATAAAGATTATGCACAAGAAAGCCCAGAAACAGTTTGCTGAAAACAAGCAGACTAAGGACATGGATTACTGGAGCCATGTCCTGTGATCTGATGTGACCAAGATAAACTTATTTGGTTCAGATGGTGTCAAGCGTGTGTGGCGCCAACCAGGTGAGGAGTAAAAAGACAAGTGTGTCTTGTCTACAGTCAAGCATGGTGGTGGGAGTGTCATGGTCTGGGGCTGCATGAGTGCTGCCAGCACTAGGGAGCTACAGTTCATTGAGAGAACCATGAATGCCAACATGTACTGTGATATACTGAAGCAGAGCATGATCCCCTCCCTTCAGAGACTGGGCTGCAGGGCAGTATTCCAACATGATAACGACCCCAAACACACCTCCAAGGTGGCCACTGCCTTGCTAAAGAAGCTGAGGGTAAAGGTGATGGACAGGCCAAGCATGCCTCCAGACCTAAACCCTATTGAGCATATGTGGGGCATCCTCAAATTAAAGGTGGAAGAGTCAAGGTCTCTGACATCCACCAGCTCTGTGATGTCGTCATGGAGTAGTGGAAGATGACTCCAGTGGCAACCTGTGAAGCTCTGTTGAACTCCATGCCCAAGAGGGTTAAGGCAGTGCTGGAAAATAATGGTGGCCACACAAAATATTGACACTTTGGGCCCAGTTTGGACATTTTTACTTAGGGGTGTATTCACTTTTGTTGCCAGTGATTTGCTGTGAAATTTACACTGTTATATAAGCTGTACACTCACTACTTTACATTGTAGCAAAGTGTCATTTCTTCAGTGTTGTCACATGAAAAGATATAATAAAACATTTACAAAAATGTGAGGGGTGTACTCACTTTTGTGAGATACTGTAAATATTTAGTTACCTAGAAAACCATACATTAGGATAACAGCCACACATTGGAATCAAGCTATAATCATATTGTGCATTGGAATATCTAAGATAGGGCTGCGGCCTTCTGGACCTCCAGCCTGTGTCCTCATACCAGGGAAGCACATTCCCGTGCTCTGGGATGGAGGGTCAGCAAGCCCAGATCTGCAATCTGTACATTATATACTCCTGACCCCTGTATTCTGTATTCTATATCATAATTACATATTGCTGACCAAAGTCTTCATTGTCATAAATGTTGTTAGCTGCAAAACAGTCCCCAACTGCTTTAACCACTTAAGGACCAGAAGAATTTCCCCCTTAATGCCCAGGCAATTTTTTGCGATGCGGCACTGCGTCACTTTAACTGACAATTGCGCAGTCGTGCGACCTTGTACCCAAACAAAATTGATGTCCTTTTTTCCCACAAATAGAACTTTCTTTTGGTGGCATTTGATCACCTTAGGGGTTTTTATTTTTTGCGCTATAAAAAAAGCGACAATATTTTTTACTTTTTGCTATAATACATATACAGAAAAAAATGTAAAAAAACAAATTTGTTCATCATTTCAGGCCAATATGTATTCTCCTACATATGTTTGGTGAAAAAAAAAAATCGCAATAAGCGTATATTGATTGGTTTGCACAAAGTTAAAGAATCTACAAAATAGGGAATAGATTTATGGCAGTTTGATTATTTTTTGTTTACTAGTAATGGTGGTGATCAGTTATTTTTAGCGGGACTGCAACCTTGCAGCGGACAGATCGGACACCTAACTGACATTTTTGACACTTTTTTGGGAACAAGAGACATTATTACAGTAATCAGTGCTAAAAATATGCACTGTTATTGTACTAATGAGACTGGCTGGGAAGGGGTTAACACTAGAGGTGATCAAGGGGTTAAATGTGTTCCCTCAGTGTGTTTCTATCTGTGTGGGTGGATAGGTTGCCTGGGGAAACACACAGATCTGTCTTCCTGCATAGCAGAAAGACAGGATCTGTGTGATCTCCCCTGTCAGAATAGAGATCAGCCTTGTTTACACAGGCAGATTACCATTCTGCCACTGCGAGGAATGTTTGCGGGTGGCCGGCGGACATCGAGTCCTCTCCACCCGCTGATTGGCTCCCCCGCTGGCCAGTTGCAGCGCATGTGCTCACAACAGAGAGGTCCCGCACGGCCGTACAGCTACGGCGATTTGCGGGAACCTTTCGAAGTATAATGACGGTGGCTGGCCGGCAAGTGGTTAATTAAGTGCTTTTTTCAACCACTTTGCATCTGGGGTATTTCCTTTTAATTTTTCACACGTGTTTAAATCAGCATTTTTAACCACTTAAGGACCGGAAGAATTTTCCCCTTAATGACCAGGCCATTTTTTGCGATGCAGCACTGCGTCACTTTAATTGACAATTGCACGGTCGTGCAACGTTGTATCCAACGAATAGTGTCTATGAGACTCAGCTGATCACAGATCAGAGTAAGGGGCCAGTACTGGCCCCTTACCACGTGATCAGCTGTCAGCCCTGTTTTATTGGGTCTATCTCTGATAAATAAATAAATATCCCCAGCAATTATTGAGACATATTCTATGGTGCAAGAAAAAAAGAGGGAGGGAACTTTGTGCTGCAGCAGCTAGCTCCACTCCCACCATTCTCACCAGTAACAACACTGTCTGCAACCTTCTCCCTTCCTGAGCATCACCAACCCACCAGATTCAAGGTAGAAAAAAGACACTGACAGTGCTGTTCCAGGACATGTTGGATGCAGAAGGGACCTTAGTACAACCAGGGGCTACCTGTGGACCCTTTTGCTGGGAGGGGAGTGTGGATCCTGAGTTCAGAGGGTAGCAATAAAAGGGGATGGCTGTAATGGAATCTGTTATGGGGTCTGATGCAAGTTGCCTGTCATTTCCAGATAATGAGCACTGCACTCTTAGGTTGGAATGATTCCCCTAGGCAGTTTACCATAAGATTAACATCTTGTTCATGCTGCTCTGTAGAATGGTTGGCATCTGGAGGTGTTCCTAAGCCTTGGTGCCCATAGATGACATTGGCAAAGAGCTCAGCGATGAGCATGTGGTAACCTCCTCTTTGAGGCTCACAAGGTGGGAATCTTGGAAAATGCAATTTTATTTTAGTGTCAACCCTTAAAGCTAAATATCATTTTTATGTGAAGTATTAATCAAAAAGAGAGGAAAGTTGGGACTTTATAGGTTGTCACTGTGGTCTCCCAAGCAGAAACATGAAACAGTGAAGTATAAGTAAAATCAGTATTTATTCCATTGCATAAAAGGTTCAACACATATAATATAAAATGTAGCAATCAATATAAATGGCACTGTAAGCATAACTAAACTAAATCAGTCCAGTTCCCGGTCGTCCTCAAATAGGCAACCAGTGTAATGTAAGGGCTCCAAAGTGAAATAAAGCTTCTTTTGCCATAGAAAGATCGCAATGCGTTTCGCTTTTTGCTTCCTCAGGCGATCCTAGTAATTATTAGGCAAAAAGCTCAATTAATATAAGCCCCTGTGAATATCAATTATAACATACATCTTTTCTGCAAAAATGACTGTACAATTATCACTGTTCCTGTATATCCTAGATCCCAACACATTGATGCATACCAGTGTGAATACATACTAATATATAATAGAAGCTAAAAGCATTGACCCAAAACAATAATTGGTACAGAATATCAAACAATGTAGAAACCTTCAAAATTCACAGGTACCAAAAAATGGGTAATCATATTGCACAAGACAGACCAGGTATAAAACTATTGTCTATACTAACCTCCCCTATAGGTAGAGGGAGCCAATAAAAGAACACCTACCGGTAGTTGAATAATAATCAACCCTAGGTCATTGAATAAGAAAAGTATGTGAAGTATTAATGTTACCAGTCAACACAGATAGAAAATCCATTTTTTATTGCACATAAACTTCAATGTAAAATATATTGCATGTAAACACTGAAACGTTTTGATTCCACCTCATGACTCATCCCCCACTGTTTACAATTTCATCCCATTACACAATCAGATTTGTTTAGTTAAAGACCATATCATCCTTCAAATTGTCCTGTAATGGGGTACAGATAAACAGGAATTCTCCATGGTTCGTTGAACTTTCAGTCTTCAAGAATTTCTATGAGAAGGTTTTTCTATAATAAAGATGCATATGGCTTACAGCAAATGTTGCATTTTATTTGTATATCAAACTCAGAAAGATAATGTATAGCTTTCGTATCATAGATTTACCTACAAAAACACTAACACTCAAGGAATCAGTAACTTGGACATCAGCAGTGTGGGACAGACCCTGAGGACAGATAGATGGATATTAGGCCAAGAGATGTGTACCATCTTAACTGAATAAACTGGTTACAGATTTGATTCAATGCAACAAAAGAAACACACTTAGTTTTTTTTTCATTGCATGGGATTTAATCCAGACCCAAGTGGTAATTTTTACCAAAGAATACAACAAAAGGAAATTAGATAGATTTAATAATTATAGGCTAATACACCCCCAGGACTAAATGAATCAACACATTTTAAGCCATTTCTATAGGAGCTGCTAGTTATTTTGATTTAGTTTGATTTTGGTTTTTAGATCGAATTGTGTTGTTATGATCTTATAATAGACTAAGTGATAGTTTTGTGTGCAGAAAAGCAAATGTCTTTGTTCTGAGGTTATGTGTCATGAGGATGTAATTGATGGCACAGTAAATAGAAGTGCCAGCAATATGCTAGGTGCAATCTTGCTATACCCACTATTTACCAGGTGCTACATGCTCATCAGAACTTGTTTCTGGACTCTAATTCAAGTGCTCCAAGTCTTTCCTAAACCTAATCATGCCTATATTTTGTTATTCTGTTGTTGGCCTTTTAACTGTAAGGCCAGGCAGATTAGCCTAATGGATATTATTAATATTTACATAATGTTTATACTGTTTAAATATTGATTGAAATGGGGGCATGGCTTTGTAGATGTGGTTAAAAGTGAGCATGGTAAGTAGGGTGTTCTATGGATTTTATTTTGAAAATATGGTAACCTTAATATTCTGTCTAGATCCAATGTACCGAGTAACAATAAGATCTTGGGTTGATATTTACAAGACCTCACTTGATATAGAATAATAATTCTCGTGAAATAATAGAGAAAGAATAGAAAAGCTGAAAAGGAAAACAAGTCACCCATTCATAAACTCTACTTTGAATACCTTTTTTCAGAAGAAGGTATTCAAGATCATTAGTAATGTATTCGCCCTTTTATTTAAAATTACCTTGAAAAAAGGCCAGTAAAAGGACTTTAATATGTACCAGTACTGCTGTGCTAACTGTGACAGTCTTTGCTCTGTTGCAGAGCTGTACTCACAGCTGAAATCTTTAGCAGAGCTGCAGGAAGTCCGAACACAATGGTAGTGGCCAACAGCTGGAGCTATTTGGAATTGTTTTTACAAGCTGTTTTTTTTTTGAGTCACTGGAGTAATCGAGTCACTTGAAAAGCCTAGTTATGTTTGCTGGGTATTCTAAATTAATTACAGAGTTAGTTATACTTTCTCTTTTCTTTTTACCTTTTCCTTACATTTTTATTTTTCCTTAAATATATCTTTAATTTAATTTGTCTTATTTTTTATCCTTCAGTCAGTCAGTACATTCATACAATTTAAGTTTTAGTGTTATACAGTAAACTTGACCACTAGGGATATCATTTTTCCAAAAGTTAAACAAAAAAACACTGTATCTCTACAGGTTTCACATGCTTGCTACCAGGCTGCACTTCAGCACGCTGCTTATTTAAAACTTAAATCTGTATTTTTATGACAGTTTTATTGATCCATGTTATCTTGAGCTGTAAAAACATTTTGACCTTCACTGTTAGCTCAGTTTCCATGCAGGGACTTAAGGAAGAAAATATATATATAGAAAAATTTGTAACTTTTCTATCCTATCCTATATCTATAACATCTTGTAAAATCAGTGACCATTCTGCTGCACAGTTGTCCGGGAGAATTGTTTTGTTTGGTTGCTATTTCCATTCATTCATATTTGCCTCCTTGGCACCTGTAAAAATGTAGCTATGCATATTTAGATTTTTCCAACATGAATGCATTACATTGTTGCATGTTGAGAAACGTGTGACTCCAAGTTTTTACACAAATCACAGTGGTTCACCTGTTTCAAATATGATCACAACATTTTGGTGGATTCCACCAGAGGGTTTGCAAAATGATTATATTTGGTTTTCATTTAGAGAGCTTCTTTATAAACCCTTACATTTTCAGAGGCAACTACAAATAGCTGTGTCTAAAAACACAAATTATATATAAAAGAATTACTGGAGAACAGTTGTTCTGAGTCTACAGGTGCTATAATTTTTAACTCAAGAGCTATAAAGTTTTCATGATTCTTTTGTGGTGGTTGGGGGTACACTTGGATTGGGATGTTCTAAGGTTCCTCAAAACTTTATAAAATGCTGGTGCTGTTCAAATAGATCATAGTTTCTAAAAGTGACTGTCATGACAAAAGTATAGGTCTGTCATTGCTGATTTTTTGTTTGAAAATTTGAGTTTCCTGGCTGTGGTTGGTGCCAAAATAGGATGTGGGGGAGTTTAGAAGGGTTAAAATATTTGCTTCCTGGGTCCACCTTGATATAGTTTCCTATTACTTCATATCCCAATTACTAGTGCTACCTGAGGCACTAACTGAATTAAAATCTCTACAATGGGAACACATAGCAGTAAAAAACGAATAGAGATCTCAACCTTTCTATATCTAAAACTAAAAATAAATGTTTAAGGTAGACTTATTCTTTAACAAATTGCATTGGGATTGCTTGTCACATATTTATCATCCTCACATCAGTCACAGTGAATGTAATTGCAATATTGCAGCTTTTATCACAGAGACTCTTCACTAATTATTATAGTGCATATGCTTACTGAAAGTTTTTGTTATAAGCTATCAATTATTGTTCTCACATTTTCTAGACCTCTAATATATCTTGGTAGCATTGCCACACATGCACAAACATTTCTCTGGATCAGTTTTATGCTGGTTTTACATCTGTCTGATTTGGTGCATTGTGTTAATGCATGTAGAGCAGATAAAGAAACACTGCTGTTTTTTTTCCTGATACAGTACACAAAAACACCCAGAAGTACTGTACATTGTGTTGTACTGCAACACTGGTACATTGGGGCAGCTATGAAATATTAATAGCACTGCAATGTATACATGCAAACTTTACAGCACTTTACCACAATGCAGTGGTGTGAATCGCCACTTTCTGCTAATACTGCTTGTCAGATATATTGCCCAGGCTAATAAAGGCAGACCAAATGGGGTTCATTGCTTGCACACAGACCTCAAATGCCACTAGAAGGTTTCTGAATATTATTCACTGCACAGAGCCGGATCTGATACATTCTTCTCTCTATAGATGTGGAGGCATTCAACTTGGTCCATTAAGGATACACATGTGCCAGGTTCTCACAAATGTGGCTTTCAGGGCATTATTCTATCAGCCATAATAGCCTTTTACTGAAAACACTACTCACAGTGCTACCCCTTTAATTTATTATGTATAACTTATGAAGCTTCTGAAGACGCCCTGTGGAAGGGGCGAAACGTGTAAGCAGGGTCTATACCGTGGGTAACATACCACACATGTGAACTTCCGGGTTGTTTATGATTTGTGTGTTAAAAGGCCTTTTAAAAGTGAGTGCTATTTGTTTTTAAGAATTGTTTTAAATAAAGTGGATTTACACTATAGGAGCATTTATTTGTTTGTCCTTATATATATATGAGAGACACAGGGGCTTCCCCACAACCTGAACCAACAAAGGAAGGAGACTGGGAGGAGAACAAAGTACACTAAATGAGAGCATAAATCTGGGCATACAGTAGATACATACATAAATACATACATTTTAGCATCTGAATTGCAGGCTTATGCATAAGGTTAACCTTCTAGTGAGTGTGGGCACAAGAGGGGACCACAGCATTGTGTCTGTACAGCACATTGATTTTCTATCATGAGAGACTGCATGGGTTTTACCACACTAACACGGATGAAAAAAGTATGCATGATTATTTGATATGCATCAGTTTTTTGTTTTTTTTTTAGCATTGGAAGTTCTATGAGAACTGCTTAATAATACTGTAGACTATATATTGTATGTCACTGCATCTATATGATATATGCATGTTTGAATGGATAGTATTGGATGCAGCATTTAGAGTAGTATTGTGATAACTAGAGTTGAGCGAACACCTGGAAGTTCGGGTTCTGCTGGTCCGTCCGAACTTCGGGACAAAGTCCGGGTCCGGGTCCGGACGGAACCCGAACGATCGCACGGACAACGAACCCCATTGAAATCAATGGGGACCCGAACTTTTAGGCACAAAAATGGCTGTAGGAAAGTCCTGGAAAGCCCCAGAGGGCTGCAAAAGGAAGTAAAATGGGGGTAAGGGTAGGGCAAGTGCCCTACAAAAAAATGGGGACAGGGAAATAACTGTAAATATTTTTAAAAAAATAAAAACATAAAAAAAGCAAAAATGGAGGTGAATGTGGATCATCTTCAAACTGTGTCTGAAAAGTATTAATTAACGGTAGAAGCCATATAACTGTTCTAAAATCATCTTCAAACTAGGGCAAGTGCCCTACAAATAAATGGGGATAGGGAAAA
>BLSH010367861.1:4616913-4653894 GCA_018402905.1 Glandirana rugosa | reverse complement strand
GTGTAGATATCTCTCTTCTTACGTAGTCTAGGTCGAGACACGTCACTTATTATAAGTCTTTTGAAGATCCCGTAAACTCCAGACACACGTTCGTTACTTGGGGTAAACCAGACGGAAATAATCGGACCCGTTATATAGAACTGTTCGTCATAATTGTCTTTCGCCGCTAAGTGTGACGACGTAACACCATTTCACGACATTTCAAACGTACATATGTAACGTCACGATAATTCTAAAGTATCGACGGGGTTACATGGTCACAACGTCATGTTGTGTTACATGTCATGAAGACCCACAAAAACACATGACATAGTCCTTTTTCAGATAAAGAAACACTGCTGTTTTTTTTCCTGATACAGTACACAAAAACACCCAGAAGTACTGTACATTGTGTTGTACTGCAACACTGGTACATTGGGGCAGCTATGAAATCTTAATAGCACTGCAATGTATACATGCAAACTTTACAGCACTTTACCACAATGCAGCAGTGTGAATCGCCGCTTTCTGTTAATACTGCTTGTCAAGATATATTGCCCAGGCTAATAAAGGCAGACCAAATGGGGTTCATTGCTTGCACACAGACCTCAAATGCCCTAGAAGTTTTCTGAATATTATTCACTGCACAGAGCTGGATCTGATGCATTCTTCTCTCTATAGATGTGAAGAAGGCGTTCAACTTGGTCCATTAAGGATACACATGTGCCAGGTTCTCACAAAATGTGGCTTCCAGGGCATGATTCTATCAGCCATAATAGCCTTTTACTGAAAACACTACTCACAGTGCTACCACTTTAAGTTATTATGTATAACTTATGAAGCTTCTGAAGACGCCCTGTGGAAGGGGCGAAATGTGTAAGCAGGGCCTATACCGTGGGCAACATACCACACATGTGAACTTAGGGGTTGTTAATGCTTTGTGTGTTAAAAGGCCTTTTAAAAGTGAGTGCTATTTGTTTTTAAGAATTGTTTTAAATAAAGTGGATTTACACTATAGATCTACATTTATTTGTTTGTCCTTATATATATATGAGAGACACAGGGGCTTCCCCACAACCTGAACCAACAAAAGGAAGGAGACTGGGAGGAGAACAAAGTACACTAAATGAGAGCATACATCTGGGCATACAGTAGATACATACATAAATACATACATTTTAGCATCTGACTTGCAGGCTTATGCATAAGGTTAACCTTCTAGTGAGTGTGGGCACAAGAGGGGAGCACAGAATTGTGTCTGTACAGCACATAATTGATTTTCTATCATGAGAGACTGCATGGGTTTTACCACACTAACACGGATGAAAAAAGTGTGTATGATTATCTGATATCCATCAGTTTTTTGTTTTTTTTTAGCATTGGAAGTTCTATGAGAATTGATTAATAATACTGTAGACTATATATTGTATGTCACTACATCTATATGATATATGCATGTTTGAATGGATAGTATTGGATGCAGCATTTAGAGTAGTATTGTGATAACACATGAATTTATATAAGCTAGACATAATAACTTAAAGGGGTAGCGCTGTGAGTAGTGTTTTCAGTAGTCTGAGGATTATGCCTTAGTAACAGCAGCAAACCCATCTTCAGATGAATATTGTATATATACATAAGCTACTAGTGGGGGTTTCATTTTTCAGTTTTTTTTTAAATTTAATAATTAATGAGAGACATCATTTTAGGTTAACAAATTGAAATAAAGGGGTAGTATTGTAACTATTTGGTTATAAGTATTAGCCATTTTCTTTTCTCCCTCAGCCCAGGTTCATACATCCAGTCTCCTTTCCAAATCATTCATCATCACAAAGTGTACTCAATAAAGGTTGAACCATTGTCAGAAAGCATTCACAATCACCATTGAATAGCAGGATTCACATTTGCTGACAGATCCCATGCTATAAATCTGTAAGCAACCCAAAGAAAGACATCACTCCTCCAGGCTCATACCCTTCTGGCAGAATTTAGTTTGATCTCCTACAATAAAGTGAATTTCAATAAATCCCTAATTTTGAATCTTGGCTTCCCCCGCCCTAAGATCTCACTGATACAACAACTATTTCCATACTCTTGAGCAGAGAAAAGCAGAGAAATATCTGGGAATTCAGATCACCCCTTCCACAGCTCAGATAGCCAAAGCCACTAACAAGCCCTTCTCTCTTACTAAAATTGAAAAATAATTCCATAACCTAGCCGGAGTAGAGTTATCATGGGCCAGCAGACTGGCAGCCTTTAAAATGCTTATATTGCCACAAATTCTTTACCTATTTAGATCTCTGCATGTTTCTACGCCACGCACATACCTAACCTCAATATCCTTGTGGCTTAAAAAGTATATTTGGAAAGGGAAGAGATGCTCCCACACCCTACTGATCAAACATAAAATGGTTGGTGGCATGGGGATGTTTAATACTACCGACTACCTTGCGATGACACACTCTGACCAACTGAAGTACTGTTTTTTCAAGCACAAAACCCCTTATAGTTCGATGTTGAGAAGCTTTTTGATTTATTTGAAGGTAACATTACTGTTTAACATTGGGAAGGTCTGTGACATAAAGGAGGACATTTGGACATGGATAGTGGGGTTAGAGTAGAAACAAAAGTGCCCTGAAACCCAAATCTGGATAGAGTGGCAAACATATATGACCAGCTCAGCCTATCAAACTCTTTTTGGACATCAAAAAACCCAATATTAATGCAGGCCGACAAACTATATTTAACATGTCAATGTAGTCAATGGCATGTCTAGTGTTGTCCCCTACATGTCTAGCAGGGATGAAGCCAACCTGATCTCTACTGATCAGTTTAGAAAATAGTCGGGATAAACAATTGGCTAGAATCCCCATGAAGATTTTGTAGTCTGAATTTTGAAGCGCAATTGGCCTGTAATTATCCGGGAGGGACGGGTCCTTACCCGTTTTGGTGTGTCTGAGATATAAGAGTGCATAAAAGACAGGTGTGGGATCTCGCCTTGCAAAAGAGAATTATAAAGGGATATCAGGTGGGGCATCAAGATTGATAGGAAGGCTTTATAATAGGAGTAAGCATAGGTAACCAATTGTCAGCACAAAAAATGTGGTGTCGATCACAGATATAGATAAAGATACAAATACAAATTAAATACCATATAGTGTAATTTTAAGTCTGGTACTCATCCAGTGTAAGTCAGCTGGTCCTGGTGGGTTCAGGCAGCGCTGAGCCAGAAGTAGAATGAGCTTCTGAAGAGACAAAAGAGAGAAGGCAAGCGCCTCTAAGTGTAAACCATAAAGTCTTTATTTAGCAAGAAACACAATGGTACTTACAAAGGTTGTTGTAAAGATGGCGTTGCAGTGTCAGCCACTGCGGGCCCGCAGTGGCTGACACTGCAACGCCATCTTTACAACAACCTTTGTGTGTACCATTGTGTTTCTTGCTAAATAAAGACTTTATGGTTTACACTTAGAGGCGAGCTTGCCTTCTTTCTTTTATAAGAGGAGTAAGATAGTCCATCTGGGTTTGGGGACTTATGTGAAGGTAAGTGCTTAATAGTGGTGGCCAGCTCTTCCACGGTTATGGAGGCATTTCATTTTGGTAAGTCCGTCTTGGTCAGTTTTGGTAGTTTTATATCTGCTAAGAAAGTGTCAAGCATCTCCTGATTGAATGGGGGATGGAGAGCTGGAATTAATAGATACTAACATCTTATGTGGTTTGTTGGAATACTCATAGAATTTTTGTTTTGCCCAGAGGAGGGATTTAGTTATACCCAACATTTCCAGAGATTTGATCTGGTTGCGCAGAGAAGTCACTGTTCGCAGACAGGCCACCGTGGGGGATAGCACCAGGTGGCGTTCAGCAATGTGTAGTTTATCTAGCAAAGAAGATTTTAGAGAAGCTGAATCCTTCTTCCTATGAGGGCTTACTGAAATACACTGACCCTCGAAGTAAGCCTTATGGGCCTCCCACAGAATGGACGGACCGGACACATAACCCTCGTTGAAAAACTCTGTTAGAGTGTGGAGAAGTTTATCTTTAGTCTCAAGGTGATTAAGTAACGACTTATTGAGTCTTCAGTGACACTTTTTGGGAAATGCAGTTGAGAGGGAAAGGTCCGAGGTCAAGAGAGCACGATCAGACCAGATCATTGTACCCAAGTCGAATGACGCTGTATTTGACAGAAGTTGGGCTGTCACGAAAAAGTACTTAAACTTAGAAACATCTTTGGGAGGGGGAATAATATGAGACCTGTCTGCTGGTGGGGTGTTTTATCCTCCATATGTCAAACAAATGTTGGGCATGTATCAATTTCCAAAAGGAGGTAGCCAAGGATTGCATCGAAAGTGGCAGTTTGGTTTAACATGGAGGAGAGAGCAATGTTAAAATCTCCCCCCACCACTGTGAAAGTCTGAGAAAATTTCTGTAACACTTGAAACACCTTAGTTAGAAATGTAATCTGATCTGTTTTAGGTACATATATATTCATAAGCATAAAAGAACTAGACATGTAATCACAAGTCAAAATTATATATAGACCATGTGGGTCTAGGAGTGATGACTTAATCCGGATAGGGCAGGAGCACCTGATCAGTATAGCAACTCCAGCCCTACCAAATGAATCGGACACCACATATGCGACCGGGAAGTATTTGGAGGCAAATTTAAAAGATCCCCCAGAGTGAACGTGAGTTTCCTGAATCAGGATCACGTCCACTCCAGAGGCCTCAAACTCCTTCCATGCCAGCCATCATTTTTTGATGGAGTTCAAACCTTTAACATTGTAAGATAACATTTTCAGAGCCATAACAGAGCTGTGAAAATATGCTAATGTAAGCTCAGTACAGTTGACGATACCCCAGTGGTGTATATAAAGTGGTAACCATATATCAAATTATATAGTATAACATGAAAAAAGGTAAAAGAAAAATTAGGACAAAATAGGTCAAAAAAAAGTTCCATGAAGCAGTTTGTTTTGTAACAAAGAGGCCAAACTGACCTAAATAGACGTAATACAAACAACATTCGTAGACCTGAGAGGAGATAGCCGTGGGACATGTAGAAGAGCATAGTGGCTTCCGATGATGCCGAGGCAGGGTACTCCGCCTTGCTGCTCCAATGAGAATGTAGGCAGTCAAAATACCACCTTAAACCTTCAAAATGTAACAATCCATAAAACAATTCACCTCAATGTGAAGGGAAATGAAGAAATGAGACCCCCATAGCAGTATATGAGGTGAGAAGAAGACCTCTCTTACTGCATCCATCATCATGAAGAGCCGTGCATGTGCCCCCATGCCTAATGTGTTATACCCCTCTGTATGACCGTGAAATCAGCCTTGCTTGTTTTGACAACTTCACATTCAAAATGTTAGACATACAATGATCGTAATTCCAAATCACTTTTAAATGTCTTTAACTTTTGCCGCTTTTAAAATTGTAATGAAGAGAGCTG
Organism: Glandirana rugosa; assembly: GCA_018402905.1. Taxonomy (NCBI): domain Eukaryota; kingdom Metazoa; phylum Chordata; class Amphibia; order Anura; family Ranidae; genus Glandirana; species Glandirana rugosa. Next base: position 4,648,463 of record BLSH010367861.1, on the reverse strand, counting down.
TATGCTGAAAGTGATTTATTACGTGAAAATAATTTTGCATTGCAATGTGCAGGCAAACAGAGAAATGCAGTACTATAAAAATACTGATCTTCTAATCATGAAATTCTGAAGAACTGTGCTGTGCATTGCAGTTACTAGCAGAAGGGTGAGACTGGATGTGAAAGGAAACATTAAAGCGCATGTTTGCAAATGGATCATACCAGGGTTAAAAGCATAATTAGAGCTCATACCCTTGTTTTTTTAGGTCTAGCAACACCCCTGGTTTCTGCCATTTGAACACAGACCATAGCTCTCCAAGGTAGAAAATCTGAATAATTAGCCTCTGTTCTGCTAAGACACCAGTTTCTACACAGACATTTTACTATCCATCTGTAATGCTAGATGAGGACAATCATACTAGATCTCAAGCAATATCCAGAAAATGTTACTATTTTCTATTCCCCAGAGAACTATAACAAAATAACAATCTTTTGAACATACACAGAATTGTTTTTGAATGTGGATTTTCTCAAAAGGTTTTGGATTTGTGACACTTTCTGCATGTGATGCCTTGGTAACAATCTCTCATTTAATGTAATAGCTGTCATACAACACAAAAGAGTCTCTTCTATTTCTAGAGAATAAGAGAGCAATTATAATGTGTAAAACCAATATTTAGCTTCAATCTTTTATAGCATGATATTATTAAGGTTTGGAATACAAAGAACATCAAGTACATAGTATTTTGAATTGTTCTTTTTAAATCTGATATTCAACTATAAAAGATCTACTTTTTTTTTTAAGGTATATAAAATATAGTTGACAAATGGCTGCTCTATACCCAGTCATTAAATGCTGATCACTGCTACAACCAGTGATCATTATAATGTGGTATAAAATATAGAGTTGTGACGTTTTGGGGCTATAAAAATACTATATAATAATAATGACTATTAAACTTAAAAAATACAATGTCAAGATGTATAGCTACTGCATGAACCTTTTAGAACATCTTTAGAAGATTAATATAATGAGATATTTTGCATGGATACACTACAATGGAAAAATAGTCCAACAATATAGTTCCATTCAAGTCTATGGAAGGGAAGAGAGTATTGTAGATTCAATTCTATCTTCAGACTAAAATTTTTGTTTTGGATAGGGTGGGGAAAGGTAGACTTAGTTTGTATTGCTGTTCGTGTCCTCATTAGGAAAGTTCACCACCCTATTTTTACTAGCGAATATTGTCATTTAAACAGAAAGTTTTCCCCAGAATAAGAGGTAATGGAAGATCATCCAATGGGTACACATATTTTGGGAAAAGAGTCTAAGATAGGAATTCCACTCACTTTCGGAGGTTTTCTCTAACTTCCTATTGTGTCATGGGGACACGGTGTGAATGGAAAAAATAAAGTAATGTTGGTTTTATACCCTTCCCTACTCCATGCATATTAAAAAAAAATTGGGCTATACAAACACTTTAAGTACTAACACTTTCTACTTGATAGAACACCTGGGGGATATTAGTCACATGACTGCAAGTTTCTTGTGTAGCATGTCACATTGAAAGTGATGTAATATAAACAAAAGCACTAATCTGACAAGATTTTATTCATGCCTCTGAGAAATTAGAAAATTGCACATTTAGCAGAGTCTTCCAAGGTCTGTTATGGCAGTAAGCCCAGATCACAGACACAAGTTATGCAAAGGTTTGATTTGAAATACATCCTGTGATTATCCCTTATATATTTACATACTGCAAAATTAGTAAGACATCGTTAAAGGTGTGATTACAATTTGTCAATGATGACTTCTCTATCTCTAGTTGCAAACATATAAATATTAAATTTGTCTGCCCCCAAGTTGTAAGAACAACCAATTTTAGAATCCGGCACCATACACTTTATCAGGTCCTCACTGCCTCTGTTGTGTGTCAAAACTTCTACTTTCATTCAGATAGGGAAATCAAATCATTACCTGAGTTTTTTATCTGAATATGTGGCCATGTTAAAGTTGTTATGCTTTTTGAAATTTTGTTCTATATTTCCTTTTATTTATTTATTTTTATTTACAGCATTGTTCTTTTTATTACATTTTATTTAACAAGCAAACCTTTAACCACTTCCTTCCCAAGGTACATACCAGTACTTCCTTGGGTTTCAGTGGTTATACTAGGATGATGCCTGCACTGTTTGGTTCAGTCGGCGATTCTCTGTATAGCAGAAGTGATCTGAGTGGCTAATTAGCCACTCAATCACTTTTGCCGGTGGCGGAGTGCTTATGTGCAAATGTGAATGCATACATTACTCCGGCATGCATATGTAAACAGTGATCATACCACACATGTGAGGTATTGCCAGGAACGTCAGAGTGAAAGCAATAATTCTAGCACCAGACCTCTTGTGCAACTCTAAAGCATTGACTATGGAGATTTTTAAGTACCGTAGTTTGCCATCATTCCACGGGCAGACGCAATTTTAAAGCGTGACATGTTAGGTATCTATTTACTCAGCATAACATCTTTCATCTTATACAAAAAATTTGGGCTAACTTTACTGTTTGTTTTTTTTTAATTCATGAAAGTGTTTTTTTCCAAAAAATTTGTTTCAAAAACTGCTGCGCAAATACCGTGTGACATGAAAAATTGCAACAACCACAATTTTATTCTATAGGGTCTCTGCTAAAGAATGTTTAATGTCTGGGGGTTCTAAGTAATTTTCTAGCAAAAAAAGTAGATTTTTACATGTAGGAATGAAGTGTCAGTATAGGCCTGAGAAGCAGTTGGTTAATATTGAGTTAATTTATTACTTAATTTAATACTTATTATTTAAGTCACATAACATACATATTTGCTTCTTTTTTAATTTCTAATGGCCTCTGTCTTAAATAAAATCTATACATTGGTAATAGCATGAGCTGGGGTATGCTCTCATTTAGTGTTTTAAACAGGTCTGAATTGCAGGGAGTGGCAAGTCACAGGGTGACCAGACTATTCACAAAATAAGTAAATTTAGTGAAAAAACTCAGTTACAGCCTCAAGTTTGGACTAGGGATAGGCAAATCTGCCTGGGTTTGGGTGAAGTCGGTTTCTGCCTTAAAGCCTACAACCCCCAAACTTAGTAATGCATCTCACAGAAGTCTATGAGATGTGAATATTGGTAACTGGTTCTGACCATTTTCAAGGCTACCCTCTCCCCTTGTCGACAGTGATGCTGTCCACAGGTAATGTTTTGGTTTTGCTTGCTGGTATGCAGTGTCTGTGGGTTGCAGTTACATCAATGTAATTAAAGAGTAACCCCTCTTTTTGTTGAGGAACAATAATCCCCTCTAGGTTATTAATGTAGATTGCATGGATTTTAACAAAATATTATCAAAATAATTCTTATATGTTTCTGCTCTGAAAGAAGAGCTATTTTTTTGACCATGTATGTTGCTTACAGATTCTTAATAGAACTTACTTGTTCATTATAATCAGCTGATGCACTTTCAGTGTTCTGATGAGAAAAGTTGCAGTGTTTGCATCTTTTTTAGAAGCAAATACCCCTTAGGTAGTATCTCACCAAAATGACATTTCTGTTGCAGAGGATGCCTAAAATCTGAATTGTATCTTAGTGCATACTTTTGGGAAAACCAGTGAGCTAATTGCACAAGCAAGACATTATATTTTTGGAGGCATCCTTTATACCAACTTTGTACAGAAAGCCTCCAGGCTGCCACATTGCATTGCATTTTACATAAAATTATGGCGCACAGATTGAAATGGAAAGGTATTTTTTAATAAGATTAAATTATTTTAGTTGTTATTTATTATTATTATTTTTTTAATTTGCCTTATATTTGCCATGAAAATAATGTTAATCTTTAAATTTTGTATTGGAGCTTGTAGGAGAGCTTTACATTACACATTTGTTAGGTGTTTAAGTGTTACTTGAATTTAAATTAAAACTGATATCTACATTTTCTCCTTCATGCATGCATATTTGTATATCTGTATATAAACACAAATGCCTTTACAACTGGTATAATTTGGCATTTTCAATAGATTGTCAAGTCGCAACATTATACCTTTGTTTGGTGCAGTCAGTGAATAAGTTAAACTGGTGGAGATATTTCAAATGTTTAAGTGGAATGTCTCCAAGGAGTTGCAAATGAATTGAAATAACAATGAATGCAAAACATTCCCTTTTCATAGGCAGTCACTAATCATAAAGCAACATTTCTTACCAGTTGGAAAATGTAATCCTCAGCTAAATGTATTCATCCATTCCTAATTAACTTGACACATGTTTAAGGCTCATTGAATTTCTTACACAAGCATTATAGTTCCAGGCTGTTCTCTGAACAGTTAAATTGTTTCTTTAAATTAACCACTTTAACAGTAGAATTTTGTTAGCATTTACACAAAAAAAAAAAAAAAAAAATAAATAAGGACTTCTAAATTAGCTTGCAAATACAATTGTATTCAAAAAGAAAATGTTGAAAATGTACAAGTAGCTGCTATAGTTTTATACACTTTTCAACAGAAATGTGAGTCTTTTTCTTCATATTTACTACATTAAGAGTAATATATGTGCACATATAAAATTGTGGTATTTTTCTATACACAAACAATCCTTCAGCTCTTCCTTTTTATGAGCCCACAATTGGAGCAGTGCGTGTAGCTGATCTGTTTTGAAGTTAACCCTGCATTTTTACTGCTAATATAAATGCATTTCTGACCCTTTGTATTCCTCTTGTGATAGAATTTAAAATTAAGAGTAGAATTGATGTTAAATTTGAATGCCAAGGGAATAACTAATTTAATCTTCGTCTGATTTATGTGGGCTTCTTTGGAAAGTTGAGATAAAATAAAATAGGACATTTTGCTTTGGCTATAAATGTTCAAGGATTGATGCACATTACCTAAATATACGTCAAGGGCAGTTTTTTTTAAAAAAACTGAATGACTTTCTCTAAAGTCTATATATGTGCATAATTCATGAGCAAATGCACCCATAACCTTAACTGGTCAGCTATAGGAAGATGTTTTGAAGAAATGTAATGTAGCAGATTTTATTCTATACTAATAAGAGTTTGATCTTAACTTTATTGTACTGCGATTGACTGTCTTGAACACAGTTTTATTTAAGCTTAATGTCATATACAGCAATATTAAATTTAAAGAGAACAACAATTTAACATAATAAAAAGCACACACAAAAGTTAATTTACATTCTTAAATATGCATTGGTGGTTTGTTTCAAAGTGATAGCAACAGGTCCACACACCAAAATGCATCCATGGCAGATGGATAAAAACCATTGTCTTTTACAACTCTCTGCTTTAATTTGCCCATTAAAATGAGTAATAGCTTGGCTAAAAAGACACCCTTTTTTTCCTTGGAATGTGTTATCATACAGACAAATAATAGGTACCTGACAATACCAATGTCTTATTACTTAACATTATGATAATAATTCCTTAATGAATTATAATCAGTTAATGAAGTAAACTCAAATTTAGCAACTTGTTGCATGCTTTCTCTGAAGGATGCATATCCCTGCATCCTGTAAGGCGCTTTGTAAAGCCAAACTGCTATATCTTGCTGATCACAACACTCCTCAGAAATATAAGCTGTACTGCTGCCCATAATAGTCTGGAGCAGAGCTCCCAATTTAGATGTTGTATGCAGGTGTGGTAAACTAGACTGTAGCATAATTATCCTAATATTTGCATGGGTTTCTTCTAGCAATATGCTGTAACCCTAGACACATTGGGCTGATTTACTAAAGGCCAATAGGCTGTTCAGTTTGCATAGGAATTTTTCCCGGAGCTTAGTGAATGTGATGAAATTTCACTTGGCAAAATATACCTGATTAAGTGCAAAGAAAACAGAAAAAAAGTATTTTTGTATGCACATGATTGGATGATAGAAGTCAGCAGAGCTTCATCTGTGAGAAAAATCTCTTGCAAAATGAACAGTTTATTTGCCTGTAGTAACCCACTGCAATCAATTAGTTTTGTGTTATCATGTTTTCTATACGCTTAATATGGGTAAACACACACTAAGGCTTCATGCGCACTGGCTTAAAAATCACTGCTTCTGCAGGAGTTTCGTATTTTTCCTGTAGAAGTAGCTCAATGTTATCCTATGTGTCCATGCACAGTAGGATGAATACAGGCATATTTTAAACTCAATGTTTAGAGGCAGGAAAAAAATCCTTTTGGTTTGCATTTCTGGTTGGAGCTTTCTGGCAGAAAAAATGCAAAACTTTCTTAAACCCGTCTAAACTATGTACAAAAAATGCTCTATATGAGCCTTTATTTTTTGCCAAGGGAGCTGTCATTTTTTTAGCCCAGTGTACATGGAGCCTTAAGCATTTTACTCATTGCTTTACATACTGTATGTGCTATTTGTATTTGTGATTATGTGAAAATATCCAGCAAATAGGCAATGCTATTTCATTCTAATCAGAGATGAGGTTTGGGTTTCCCACTACCATGAGTTTGAGATTTGCAGTTCCAGCGAATGCATGTTCGTACAGAACAAACATCTGCTCCACTACAGATACTATGGCCCAGCACCTCCAACCTCTGACCAGCAGTCTGCAATCAAATTCACAAGCACATCAAATGAAAATATAACAATCAGTGCAGTGCTCAAATGATATCCCTATTCAAAGGTATTATCCACAATTAAATAAAAATTCATCAACATTTCAGTGCCAAAAAGTGATCCTGTGCAAACAGAGTTCATATATAAATAGTTCATAAGTAGCAATAAAAAGTGCTTCTATGCAGAGAAATCCTTAAAGTGCTTCAGATGCTGTGTGCATGAGTGCCGTCAGCAAATCAAACTTCCACCAAAGTGATATCCATCACCAATAAAGATGGAGGCTTACCAGAAGATTGATCAATGAAGGCTTTGAAGTGATATAAATCACTCAAAAGACAGGTCATCACCATATGGGGATCAGAGAGCTTCGCTGTTTCTCCCTCCTGTATGAGACAACCACGATCGACAACTTCTCCAGTTCAGGATGAGGTTTCACAAATCCACAATGTGCACCAAGAAGGGAGATCCCCTGCTGAGCAAATCAGAGTCCACAACATGGGATAGGGGCTTAATAAGGCGGTCCATAAATCCTTCCTGTGGAGCTGTTGTGTTGTCCTGGCGGGGGGGGGGGGGGGGAGGGAGCCATCCATGCCAGGAGAACAAAGTGATTTCTTCTAGCGGCTATAATAATCACCTAGCAATAACCACATGCAAAATCCAACATGCTGGTTGTACCCAAGTTGCAGAAAAATCAACTTGGGTACAAGCAGCCTGCCCAAAGATGGTTCAAATCTCAGCCATTCCCTGTTGAACCAGCTGAGATTTAAACCATGTATGTCCAGCTTAAGGATGCATTTCACTGCCATTCTTTTAATGATCATCATCATTATGATAACCACATAGTACATGTGCTGTGGCTCAAAGCACCTGTACAGTGTTACCATCATCATGATGATAATGATGATCAGCCTTCCTGCTGTATGGAGGCACCAGGAAGCATGCAGGGCAAGCCAAATCACTCCACCAAGCCAGCAGCAGGGACTGTGAAACTTCCACCTCATTAAAGCCAGAGTGTCAATCCGCTGCAGATGCATGCACCTGGAAATGAAAAAAAGTCCCCCTGGATCTACAGTCTCCTCTGGGTGAATTGATGGGGCTCCCCTCAGGAAATATGTTTACCCCGGGAGCCATGGCAGAGATTCAGGGGAACAGTATGTGTACACTGACTGACTCTACACATCCTGAATGAATCCTGAAGCTGTCAGCCAGCCCCCCCCCGTGAAGTGACGGGGCCCAGGCCCCCTAGAGGAGGCCCGGTGGTACCCCCTTATCGGCTTCCCTGTCCACCTGAACCACTTCCCTCCAAGATGTTTCACTCAATAATGAGCTTAATCATAGAGTAGGGATTGCAGGGTGGAAATGTATATTTTATATAGCTTAAAGCAGAACTAAAGTATCCGTACTTACCTCTGCACTGATCCTGCCCTTGTGCCGGCATCTTCTTCTAAGTGCCAGTATTTGAGCCTCTTTATTGGCTGGTATGGGATGACGCCACTCATGTGCATATGCAGGAGGCCATCATCCCGTGACTCTGAGACTGGCTCCAGCTCTTTAAGCTGAGCTGCATATGAGCAGTGCCAGAGGAGATGGCGAGCAGGCAGGTAGGGGTATTTTATTGCAGAAAAGACATGCACTGTCTCATCTGCAATAAAAGCCTGCCTGCTTATAGTCTTTTACAGCTGGAATTTCATTCTGCTTTAATCCAAAGCACCTGCAATCTGGAAAATACATTTCTTGGTAAGCTTAAATCAAACTCTCAGTATATACAATTTAATCATGACATGGTGTGTTTGCTCATGTATACAAAGTATCGTATTTTGGTATAAATACTCAAATATACTTTATATATTAAAGTAATATACTGTATATTAGAGTAAAAAAAATATATGAAAATATAGAAATATAAGAATATAGACCTCCCCTCACATCACCAACCCTGAGATCTATAATTATTATTTACTCAAAAATAGGAATACAATTAATAATTAAAAGAGCTATACAGGCGGTACCCTAGTTACAAACATCCGACTTAGAAACGACTCCTACTTACAAACGACAACAGGAAATGGGAAGAAATCTCCCCCTAGGAAGGGAAATTCATTCCTGTAAGTGTTATCATGGGAAAAGGGTGTCTCCACTGGAGCTTTATCACCAATCCTTGTTTCCACAAAACTCAACATTTTCAAAATCCAATTTTCATACGGACAGTAAGCGAGGTAAAATCTTCTAAAAAGAAGCACAGACAACAAAACAAACCTTACAGGGGTGTTACCCCTCCCCTATGCTATACAAAAAAACTTTAAAATATTTTTTTTGGCTGGAGCTAAACTTAAAAAATTTACCTGTTCCAACTTACATACAAATTCAACTTAAAAACAAACCTACAGACCCTATCTTGTTTGTAACCCAGGGGCCACCTGAATATATACAGTATACATACAGGTGGTCCCTGGCTTATATAAAGCATATCTCATATAATCCAAAATTAAATATATATAATAGCCAGAATGAGATTTTTAATGACATTCTATATAGAAATCAATTTATTCAGAGACAATAATTTTCTGTTTACCAATAAAAATCTATGATTTTAATACAGGCAGACTTATAAAGGGAATATAAAGAAATAAACAATCATCTATAATAATCGGAAACTTTCCATACATGTTCAATGTGAAAACACAAAAAACTTCACAAGACATAATATAGACAATTTGGGGTTGATTTACTAAAGCTGGAGAGTGCAAAAACTGGTGCAGCGTTGCATGCTAGCCAATCAGCTTCTAACCTCAGCTTGTTCAATCAAGCTTTGACCATAAAACCTGGAAGCTGATTGGTTTCTGTGTGGATCTGCACCAAATTTTGCACTGTCAAGCTTTAGTAAATCAACCCCTTTATCTCTCCACTGACAGGTCTGCCTATGCATTCAAGATCATCAGGTATATGTATGAAATGTTTAGCCAAATGTATCTGCCTAATTGACCTAATATCAAAGTGAACCCTGCGTCTATCACAAATTCTCCTTGTTTTACTGTATATTACAATTCTCACAATTAATTACGTATACTACAAATCTTGTATCAGTTTACCAACTGTCTAAAGTCTTATGTATTGCTTGTAGAGGTAGATGTAATGTCCCACAAAATTACAACATGATTACCTAGTACCCCCCATATCCCCCTCCCCTCCACACAGACACCTTAAAATACCTTTGATTGACAACCTAATTACTTTATTCCTTTTAGTTTATTTTGTTTAATAAACTTATAATTAAAAATAATATATATATCCATTTTATTACAATCCTCACTTTCTTGAACTGTATATTATATTTAGTTGAAAAAAAAAATCAACTGTTCAAGATGGCTCTCTTTCTGTCTTTCTTTAACTCTTACCTGTTCTTATTCCTTGCATGTTGATAGGCTTGATAAATATTTTAACTACTATACTTTCTCTCTCCAAAGCTTTTATTGAAATTCCTGGATTCAATTTTAACATTTTTTTTAAATTAGAGTAGTTCCTTCTAAACTTAATATATTGCTTCCTCTGGATTGTCCTGATGTTGAGTCGGGGGTGACAGCTGCATGCATGCTACATGGAATTCTTGGCATATGTGGGCGCAAACCCATCAAAGTGCCATGGCTTTGGACCGAGAAACCACCATGAAACAGAAAGTAATTATGTTATAAAAAAAGAATACCTTCAATATTCACTTTTAATTTCTGTCCATATTCACTATACCAGCCCTAGTTGTACTTCAGTGCTTCTAGCACTAACATATGGGAAAGTGAAGGGTATAGGGCAGATACATCACAAGTAACCCACTTCTTATTATTCTATCATTCCACTGCCTTAAATGTCTGCATAAGATGTTTTATGTTCCTAAGATAAGGGAGCTTTTGTACTAGTAGTTGCAACCGTGGATCCATCAAATTTTCCAATCCCTCACTTAATGACACAATACGTGCTACAATTGGTTAATAGTGGTATCTTTGTGTACTTTAGACCCCTTTCACACTTGTGCGAGTTGTCCTGCGCTTTGGGACTGCAAAGTCGCATGACAAGTTGTTCCCCATTATTTCCAATGAGTACCATTCATATCTGTATGACTTTGAAGTCGTACCAACTTCAAAGTAGCCCCTGCATTACTTTGGCCCAACTTTGATGCAACTTGAGGTCCATAGATTTCAATGTTAAACCCTCAAAGTTGCATGCAAATTGCACCTGAATAATATAGACACGTTTTCTATACTATTTCTGTACGATTTTGTAATATGTTTTAATTGTGTCAAAGTTGCAACAAAGTCAGACCAAAGTCATACTGATCCAAAATTGCTGTAAAATCATGGCAAAATCATGGTAAAAATGCGTGCTGTAATCGTAGTTGTACAGCGGCTTGCGCAGGTGCAGTTGCGGAAGCGTGCGCGCCGCAGGCCCCTACCAGTGTCATTTTTACATTGATCACTGCATTTTTATAGCACTGATCAATGTAATCATGTCACTAGTCCCCAAAAAGTGTCATTTGGGGGTCCGATTTGTCCACCGAAATATCGCAGTCGCACTAAAAATCGCAGATCACAGCCATTACTAGTAAAAACAATAAAAAAAATAAAAGTCCTTAAATCTATCCCATGGTAAATGTGATAGCTTTTGCGCAACACAATCAATATATGCCTATTGCAAATTTTTTACCAAAAATATGTAGGAGAATACATATCGCCCTAAACTGATATATAAATTAGTTTTTTCATATATATTTTTTTTTGGATATGTATTGCAGCAAAAAGTTAAAAAAAATGTTTTTTTTTTCAAAATTGTTGTTTCCAAAGTTTCTTTCGGAAAAAAGGATGTCAATTTTGTTTGGGTACAGAGTCGTATGACCACGCAATTGTCAGTTACATCGACGCAGTGCCGTATCGCAAAAAATGGACTGGTCATTAAGAGGGCAAATCCTTCCGGGTTTGAAGTGGTTAAGCAAGGGATTGGGATGACAGGATGATCTGGTACAATATTGCAGATGCTGCCTTTATCCAACACCCCCAGAAATTCTGTATATCAACAAAATTCTGTAACTCCTATTTGAATTGTACAGTTGGATCTGAAATCAAACATGTTATATGTGTTTATACTGTATTATTCAATTGTCTCATCAAAGCTTCCTCCTAATGTTTGTCTGTATTCAGAACCACTACTGCTCCTCCTTTGTCTGCCTTTTTTAGTTATTTATAGATTTGTATGGCTTTCCTCTCTTTTGTCTTTTCTAGTATAAAACTCCTTCTCTATATTCTTTGCTAGACTGTACAGATCCCTCTCAATATGCCTCTGAAATTCATTGAATGCTTTCCCTCTCTGATTTTTAGGATAAATCTGGTATTTTCCTTGTCTTCATATTCATTTTAGGGATACCAGGGGTTGCGTGTTTTGTCTCTACATGTGTCTGTAATTAAACCAAATTCTGTTAATTTTAGGGATAACAAGGTTTGAGAATCCTGCTTCTACACTTGTTTACATGTGAATCAATCAAATACTGTGAATTAGTAACATCTTCCTGTAACAAATGTAAGGCCTGAAGGGCAATACCATCCTATGAATAACTAGGTTGAAATGGTTTTAAATGCATTTTTCTCCTCAATTTTCACAAAGGAAAAGGGGGGATACAGTAACCAAGACTGTAATGTTAATAACGTCTCACAGAATGTACCCCTGTGGCTAACTATTAGATGGGCATCTTAGCGATCACAACATACAATGTGAGATTGAGATATGAGATTTATTATCAACATAAACTCTCTCACACCACAGGTTGAACTGGATGGACTGGTGTCTTTATTCAACCTTACCAACTATGTAACTATGAAAATCCACATCAGCATCACCACTATATGGTTGAACATATGCGTTCTCTACAGGGTGCAACAGATTCTAATCACCCTCCTATCCTCCTTCATTGTCTGCTAAATATAAATATATATAATGTTTAAGGGTTCTAAGTAATTTTATATAAAATAAATACTGATTTTTACATGTAGGAAAGAAATGTCAGAATTGGCCTGGGTGGGAACCAGTTAACAAAGAGGAGTAAATTCAGTGGAAAAGCATTGCTCTATCTTGGCAGGAGGAGAGGGGAGGGGCGGGGAGGAGATTGGCTCTCACATAGACTATGGAAGAGACAGTGAGAGAGGGACGGGGAGAGGGTGAGGCGTAGAGACACTGAAGAGATAGCTGGATGATGAAGCCACCTAGACTGACCAGTGATACAGTGCCATGCAAGTTGTCCATTGTGGATAGCACTAAGCTAAATGGAGACGGATTCTATGTATCTGTTGTTTCTTGTTGAATAGAGCACCTGTTTGATTGTTACTTTTACATCAATTGGCTACATGCTGTGAGGACACAGAGCTATGGCAGCTGTTTTTGTGAACTATCTCCACTTTTTTCAACTGCTGGAAAGTGCACACAGCTTTGTAATAACGCATCTATTTCTGCATTACACTGATTATGCTACTGCTATAGCTGTGCAATAAGACTTTGCTTTTATTTTATCCTGATGCCTGATTGCTCATAGTACAGAGATTATATAGGTATAGCTGAGACAATCAGCCAATTCCATACATGGAGTAGGAGATATTAAGGTTTAACATGCTGTAAACTACATTGTCTTGACTTTTGTATATTATTTCTCATAGAATTAACCACTTGACCACTGAGCACTTAAACCCCTTTCCTAACCAGACCAATTTTCAGCTTTCAGTGCTCTTACATTTTGAATGATAATTACTCAGTCATACTACACTGTACCCATATGACATTTTGTCCTTTTTTTCCACACAAATACAGCTTTCTTTTGGTGGTATTTAATCACAGCTGGGTTTTTTATTTTTTGCACTATAAATGATAAAAGACTGCAAATTTTGTAAAAAAAAATTCACTTTTTCTTTGTTTCTGATATAAAAACTTCCATACATGGAGTAGGAGATTTTAAGGTTTAACATGCTGTAAACTACATTGTCGTGACTTTTGTATATTATTTCTCATAGAATTAACCACTTGACCACTGAGCACTTAAACCCCTTTCCTAACCAGACCAATTTTCAGCTTTCAGTGCTCTTACATTTTGAATGATAATTACTCAGTCATACTACACTGTACCCATATGACATTTTGTCCTTTTTTTCCACACAAATACAGCTTTCTTTTGGTGGTATTTAATCACAGCTGGGTTTTTTATTTTTTGCACTATAAATGATAAAAGACTGCAAATTTTGTAAAAAAAAATTCACTTTTTCTTTGTTTCTGATATAAAAACTTCCATACATGGAGTAGGAGATTTTAAGGTTTAACATGCTGTAAACTACATTGTCGTGACTTTTGTATATTATTTCTCATAGAATTAACCACTTGACCACTGAGCACTTAAACCCCTTTCCTAACCAGACCAATTTTCAGCTTTCAGTGCTCTTACATTTTGAATGAAAATTACTCAGTCATACTACACTGTACCCATATGACATTTTGTCCTTTTTTTCCACACAAATACAGCTTTCTTTTGGTGGTATTTAATCACAGCTGGGTTTTTTATTTTTTGCGCTATAAATGATAAAAGACTGCAAATTTTGTAAAAAAAAATTCACTTTTTCTTTGTTTCTGATATAAAAATTTCCATACATGGAGTAGGAAATTTTAAGGTTTAACATGCTGTAAACTACATTGTCGTGACTTTTGTATATTATTTCTCATAGAATTAACCACTTGACCACTGAGCACTTAAACCCCTTTCCTAACCAGACCAATTTTCAGCTTTAAGTGCTCTTACATTTTGAATGATAATTACTCAGTCATACTACACTGTACCCATATGACATTTTGTCCTTTTTTTCCACACAAATACAGCTTTCTTTTGGTGGTATTTAATCACAGCTGGGTTTTTTATTTTTTGCGCTATAAATGATAAAAGACTGCAAATTTTGTAAAAAAAAAAATCACTTTTTCTTTGTTTCAGATATAAAAATTTGCAAATTGGTAATTTTTCTTCATTTTGGACAAAATTTATACTGCTACATATCTTTGGTCAAAAAAAACCAAATTAGTGGATATTATTTGGTCCTTGCGAAAGTTATACAGTCTACAACCAATGATGTCATTCATTGAAAATTGATCACACCTGATGTACTGATCGCCTATCTCATTTCTTGAGACCCCAACAAGCCAGGAAAGTACAAATATCCCCCAAATTACCCCTTTTTGGCAAGTAGACAGTCCAAAGTATTTAGTAAGGCATAGTGAGTTTTTTGAAGTTGTAATTTTTTCCCACAATTCTTTGCAAAATGAAGATTTTTTTTCTTTTTTTTTCACAAAATTGTCTTATTAACAGGTTATTTCTCACACACAGAATATGCATACCCCAAATTACACCACAAAACACATTCTGCTACTACTCCTGAGTACGGCAATACCACAGCCTGGCCACATATAGAAGCCCAACATGCAGGGAGCACCGTCAGGTATTCTAGGGGCATAAATTACCCATTTCATTTCCTGACTACCTCTTGCACGTTTGAAGGTCCTGGAGCACCAGGACAATGAAAATGCCCAAAAAATGACCCCAGTTTGGAAAGTAAACACCCCAGCGTATATTCTAGGAGGCATAATGAGTCTTTTGAACATGTCATTTTTCCCACTAGTTTTTGGAAAATAGGGAAAGAAAATGAAAATGCATTTTTCTTTTACACAAAGTTGTCCATATATATAATATTTCTAACATGTAGCATGTTCATAGCAAAAATTACTCCCCAAAATATATTCTGCTACTCATCCTGAGTATGGCGATACCACATGTGTGAGACTTTTAAACAGCATGGCCACATAGAGAGGTCCAACATGCAGGGAGCACCATCATGTGTTTCTAGGGGCATACATTTCAAATCTAATTTGACTACCTATTAAACTATTGTGAGGCACTGTAGTGGTATGGACAGGCACTGTAGTGGCACTGATGGGCACTGTAGTGGCACTGATGGGCAGTGTGGTGGCACTGATGGGCACTGTAGTGGCACTGATGGGCACTATAGTGGCACTGATGGGCACTATAGTGGCACTGATGAGCAGTGTAGTGGCACTGATGGGCAGTGTAATGGCACTGTAGTGGCATGGATGTGTCACGGATGGGGATGACTGAGCCTGGATGGAGAGGACTGAGCGTGGATGGGGATGACTGAGAACAGCTGGGGATGGCTGAGCGTGGATGGGGATGGGTGAGCATGGATGGGGGTGACTGAGCACAGATGGGGATGGCTGAGCAGGGATGGGGATGGCAGAGCACAGATGAGGATGACTGAGTATGGATGGGGATGGATGAGCATGGATGGGGATGATTGAGCACAGATGGGTATGACTGAGCACAGACGGGGATGGCTGAGCATGGATGGGGATGGCTGAGCACGCACGGGGATAACTGAGCACAGAAGGGGATGGGTGAGCACAGATGACAATGGCTGAGCACAGATGGGGATGGGTGAGCACAGATGGGGATGGGTGGGCATGGATGGGGATGACTGAGCATGGATGGGGATGAATGAGCATGGATGGGGATGACTGAGCATGGCTGGATGAATGAGGATGGCTGGATGGATGAGGGTGGCTGGATGGATGAGGGATGAGGATGGCTGGATGGATGAGGATGGCTGGATGGATGAGGGATAAGGATGGCTGGATAGATGAGGATGGCTGGATAGATGAGGGATGAGGATGGCTGGATGGATGAGTGATGAGGATGGCTGGATGGATGAGGATGGCTGGATGGATGTGGGATGAGAATGGCTGGATGGATGACGGATGAGGATGGCTGAGGATGAGGGTGGCTGGATGAGGGATGAGGATGGCTGAGGGATGAGGGTGAGGATGGCCGAGGAATGAGAATGGCTGGATGGCTGAGGGATAAGGATGGCTGGATCAATGAGGATGATGATGGCTGGATGGATGGCTGGGTGAGTGGCATAAAATGGGCACATAGCAGCGCTGTGGGCACTGCAGATGCCAACAGCACTGCTGCATCAGATCTCTCCCCCCACACTGTACCGATCGGTGAGGGAGAAGACACAAACTGGATATTAGCCAGCTTGTTTACATGTGATCGCTCCGTCATTTGAGGGAGCAAACACATGGTAAAGGGCCGCTGTGAATAGCCGTTTACCGTGATCTGTGATGCGCCGGGTCTCCCGGACCCGGCAGTCATGGATACTCCTGGGTCCGCACCCCAGGGGATTCTGGGAGGATGTTATAGTATGCCCTCCTAGAATAATGGGTCGTGTTTCTACATGACACAGTTGGCAAGTGGTTAATACAAATGTTTAACGTATATCTATTCCTGATGTTCTAGAAACCATTTCTCTCTTTTTTGTATAAAATATAATTTTTGGTTTAACCACTTGAGTATCAGCCTGTATTACTCCTTTATTACCAGGCTGTTTTTACATTTTCAGTGCTGTGATAATTTAACTGACAATTATTCCATCATGAAACACTGTATCCAAATGAATGGTGCACCATTCTTTGAGAAAGATGGACATTTTTTTTTTGTTATTATTTATTTATTGTGATCATTTTGAAGTAAAACTTTATCATACATTCTGTTAAATGCCAGGACTGCAAGAACACTCCCCAGGTAAAATTTTTTGGAAAGTACACCCCAAAGTGTTCTCATTGTTTTGCCACAAATGTTTATATGAAATGAAGAAACATGTTGGTACTCAGGTAGCTGAAACAAGGAGCTTGGTAATGGTGCACTGGGTACAATGCATGCAGGTCATACATGAAAAAGGATGTGAAGTCAAGGTATAGGTAACATACAGTGGGAGAATGAACATACAAGGGTTAATGTGCAAATACGTAGGCTAAGGAAGGTGAAGGGTTAATATACAAGTCACTGAAGAGACAGAATAGAGATCAGATGTATAGGAGAGGAGGAAGGATGAAAAGGTTAAAAATCTTTTCTTGCATCTCCTACCTCCTTATCTGTCCAGTAATTGGGAAATAGAGAATGACTCATTCGATCTTTAGTTCCTCTTTCTACACTCTTTACATTTATGACCAATCACTATGTTCCTAAGGTACGAAGATCCTATGATCCTAAGGTACGAAGCCACTCTTTACATGTCTGGAACAGCTCAGTTCACATATGTCAGCAGGCAAACTGGCCCCCAATGGTTATTGCATCAGAAATGAATGTCCCCTACTGCACCATTTAAAGATGTAGAGATGTAGAGTAGTAGGTAAGAGGTTATAAACCAGCACCTGTTTGGATACACCTAAAATCAGTCATTTGTTTACTGATTTGAGCAATTATTCATTCTGTATCATTCAGTATCA
This sequence comes from Glandirana rugosa, assembly GCA_018402905.1. Taxonomy (NCBI): domain Eukaryota; kingdom Metazoa; phylum Chordata; class Amphibia; order Anura; family Ranidae; genus Glandirana; species Glandirana rugosa. The sequence goes on along the minus strand of BLSH010367861.1, from coordinate 4,630,525 downwards.
TGCAACAAACCCCATATCTCTTTATACACTGTTTTATTTTTGTTTGTTTTCTATCTAAATAGATGTTTAAAAGGAGGATTTTTAAGTTTGTTAGCACATTGATTCCCTGTATATCTTCTAAAAAAAATGTGTGGACAGGCTACAGAAGTGAAGAATTCTTGGCATTAAATAATGCATCTTAAAAAAAAAGTTCTGCCATAACAGAAAAGGCTCTGGGGCTGTGTTAACACTTTACTGCTGGAGGTTTTCATGCGTTTTATACTGTTATAGGTTGGTGCACTGCAAGCACCAGTAGCATGTGAGTGTTTTAACTAAAGTTTATAGTAATAAAGACTGGTTGTTTTAAAAGATAAAGTACTATGTATGATGTTAACCTGACTGAGTGGAGGAGATCAAGAAGTGAATTGTTATATCCTGCATTATCCATATATATGGAATATCAGAGTGGATCCCTGTTGTGTGGGTCAAAGGCTCAGTTAGACCATATTATTCATCACATATCCCAGGTGAAGACACATCTGGTGAAGGGAACCTCACACTGCATGAAGCAAGTTAATGAACACTGTGGTAAAATAGAGGATTATTATTTTCATCATTATAATTTTTGGGACTGTCCATGGGGACTTTATAGCAGTTTTTATATATATATATATATATATATATATTACCAATTTTTTTGATGAATTATATTTTTATCACTTATAATTTGTTCACTTTAGTGTCATGAGAGGTGTCTAATCACATAGCGAGATTTCACATGGGTTATAAGATGTTATTATAGATGTACATTTGAAGTGATAGCATCTATGTTTTATAGTAGAACACGGATCGATTTGCATTTATTGTTTCATAGTGGGGAGTGCAGCACCATTTGTTTAATTTTGAAAATGGTTAAGACAACATAATGTGATATCTTATGAACATATTCAGGCTGGTGACTATGTAACTCTATACACTTCTGGTCCCCTTCATCCCAAAGTTCTACAAACATTTCAACATATTTACACTTAGGCATTAAAGTAGAACCATAGGTGTTTTTTTGCCATCTATGTCCCATTGGGGAGATTTATCTTCATTTCCTGTCCCATAGCCAAAACAGGAAGTGAGCAGAAGTCTCTGCAAATTAAGGGAATCCCTTGGGGCCCCCAGGTCACCAGAACTAGAGTCCCCATTGAAAGATTTATCCTCTAGGGACAACCCAAAATGTGTGATTTTCATTTACTTTCACTGATAATGTTAAACAGGACAAATGGCCCCCCCGGGGGGGGATCTCTATAATGGGGGCAGAGTTGGCATTAAAAACCTAATACATATTCTAATCCATCTCCACTTTATCCAAAACTAGAGGAAAGGCTTGCCTTTAGTTATATGGTAAGTGTGTCAGCACTTCTTATCTGCAAATTATATGTAAATTCATTATATACACACTTTAGTCATTAAATCTACATATATTATGTCAACTTATATCACATATCAAAAATATATTTTTTATTTGTGGGTTTATGTATAAATATGAAATTCTCAAATCCAGCATCATAAGTGATGGAGAGAGGTAATGTCTTTCAAAAGCATGTATTTTTAAACTCTTTTGCTGCTTAAGGATGTGTGGCGGTAGACAATTAGTTAAGGAACTATTTGGAGCTAGGAACATACATATACTATGCATTCAGTATCATGAAGCATAACGTATACCTCTTTGCTTAAACATTTAGTGCAGGTCAGTGTTCATTAGACTTTGTTCCATGGTAGTGGTCACACCTACTACTGGTACCATGGGGAGATTTTAACTGGTTCCGGACCGGCTCGTGTACTTTTACTGCTGCAGAGTGGCATGCGTGGCTAATGGGCGGCATGCTCCGTGTGCCCCCGACACGCTCCTTATGTGTGCTAGCGGGTCGGGTGGACTCAATGTCCGCCGGCAACCCACGATCGCCTGGTTCTCCGCTCTGTCAGGCGGCATGACAGTGATCTACTGATCCCTGTCATCGGGATAATTTAGATCTGTTATGCCCCTGGCAGCCCAGCCCCCACACAGTTAGCACACGCCTAGGGAACACAGTTAACCCCTTGATTGCCCCCTGCAGGTTAACCCCTTCCCTGCCAGTGACATTTATACAGCAATCAGTGTTTATTTTTAGATCTGATCGCTATATAAATGTCAATGGTCCCAAAAAAGTGTCAAAAAAAGTGTCAAAAATGTCCGACATGTCCACAGCAAAATCGCAGTCCTGCTAAAAATCGCAGATCGCCAACATTACTAGTAAAAAAAAATTGTAAAAACGTCATAAATGAATTCTCATGGTTTGTAAATGCAGCAACTTTGCGCAAACCAATCAATAAACGCCGATCATGATTTTTTTTTACCATAAATATGTAGAAGAATATATATCAGCAAAAACTGATGAATGCATTTGTTTTTTTTAATATTTTTTTTGGATATGTGTTATAACAAAAAGGGTAAAATATTGTTATTTTTTTTCAAAATTGTCACTTTTTTTGTTTATAGCGCAAAAAATAAAAAAACGTAGAGGTAATCAAATACCACCAAAAGAAAGCTCTATTTGTGGGAAAAAAAGGACGCCAATTTTGGATACAATGTTGCATGACGGCGCAATTGTCAGTTAAAGCGACACAATGCAGAATCGCAACAAGTTCTCTGGTCAGGAAGGGGGTAAATGCTTCCGGGGTTGAAGTGGTAGTACTTTTATCGACTTCTAGCCAAGAAGTTGGAACTTATGTAGCAGGAGTAGTTTCATATGGTTTCTCAAGCAAACAGACCCTCCCTGCTTGCTAAGCAGGAACCCCTACATGCACAGATTCGCTATTCAGTGAAAAATAACTGTGGTGGTTGGATTTGAAGTTTATAAAAAAAAAAAACAGGAGAAGCTCAACGTTTATATGTTTTAGATACTCTGTATGCACATGGTTAATATACAGTAGTTTCAAGAAATAAAATTGTTACTTAGTTCACTTGCAGTTAACTTTACTGTGGTGGTTGTTGGTTTTGCTCTTTTATAAACTGTGCTTTGCCCGTACTTTATCTAATTTTCATAAAACCATTTGTTTCTCATATCAGAAAAGGCTTACAGAACTTTCTCAATGTTCTTTTAAATGCCAGAAATGAAATTTAACATTTATTTGGGACTTGGAAAAAAAAAAAAAAAACTTTTTTTAAAATTGAGAATGATTGGTTGAACTCTGCATTTCTTCAATTATGCTGAAAAAAGTCACTTACATTACTATTATTTGCCTCAATAAAAAACACGGGGAGATTTAATAAAACTGGAGCACTCAGAATCTGATGCAGCTATGTATGGTAGCCAATCAGCTTCTAACTTCAGCTTGTTCAATTAAGCTTTGACAATAAAACCTAGAAGCTGATTGGTTTCTGTGCAGCACTGCACAAGATTTTGCACACTCCAGTTTTATTAAATCCCCCCAGTGTGAGCTAAGTGACTTTATGGTTGATACTATGGTTGATAGGGCTATTGATTCTATGGCTTCATACTCTAAAGAGTTAATCTTAGAGTTTTAGATTGATGTGTTCTGTACTTACAGTTTAACCGGTTCCTGACAGGCTCGCATACGTTTACTGCTGCAGAGTGGCAGCGCCCTGCGAATTGCCATCTTTATACGTCAGCTCGAACATGCTGCCAGCAAGCCGCAATTGCTTACCACAGCAGAAAAACAGGGAACCGCCGATGTAAACGCGGTGGTTCCCTGCGTTGTCAGGCAGCATGTAAGAGATCTACTGATCCCTGTCACTGGGATCAGTTAAATCTCTTATGCCCCTGACAGCCCAGACCCCTCACAGTTAGAACAGGCCAGGGGAACACAGTTAACCCCTAGAGCGCCCCAGGTTAACCCCTTCACTGCCAATTACATTTATACAGTAATTAGTGGATATTTAAATTTCTGATCGCTATATAAATGTCATTGGTCCCAAAAAGGTGTAAAAAATGTCCGACATGTCCACCCCAATATCAAAATCCTGATACAAATTGCAGATCGCCGCCATTACCAGTAAAAAAAAAAAACTAAAAACGCCAGAAATGAATTCTCATGGTTTGTAAATGTGGCAACTTTTGCGCAAACCAATCAATAGACGCCGATTACGATTTTTTTACCAAAAATATGAGGAAGAATATAAATCAGCCAAGACCGATGAATAAATTTGTTTTTTTATAATTTTGGGGGGGATTTGTATTTTAGCAAAAAGTAAGAAATATTGGGTTTTTTTTTGCAAAATTTTCGCTCTTTTTTTGTTTATAGTAGTGATCAGAAATGACACCAAGGGATCAAATAACACCAAAAGAAAGCTCCATTGTGGGAAAAAAGGACACAAATTTTGTTTGCGTACAACGTTGTGCGACCGCACAATTGTCAGTTAAAGCGAGTGCCGAATCGCAAAAAGTGCTCTGGTTCTAACATGGGAAACCCTTCTGGGGCTGAAGTGGTTAATGGTGAAGTAGTTAATGGACATATTTGTAGTATTGAAAATTGAATGTTCTAGAAGACCTTATAGGATGTATGTATTGGTAAATACAATAATAGGAATTATATTTCTTCTTTTTCTTTTGGATATGACGATGAGCACGTGCACTTAACTTCTTTGGTCGACAATGGCGAGGCCTGTTCTGAGTGGAACCTGTCCTGTTAAACTGCTGTATGGTCTTGGTCAGCGTGCAGCAGCTCAGTTTCAGGGTCTTGGCAATCTTCTTATAGCTTAGGCCATCTTTATGTAGAGCAACAATTCTTTTTTTCAGATCCTCAGAGAGTTCTTTGCCATGAGGTGTCATGTTGAACTTCCAGTGACCAGTATGAGAGAGTGAGAGCGATAACACCACATTTAACACACCTGCTCCCCATTCACATCTGAGACCTTGTAACGCTAATAAGTCACATGACACAGGGGAGGGAAAATGGCTAATTGGGCCCAATTTGGACATTTTCACGTATTGGTGTACTTACTTTTGTTGCCAGCAGTTTAGACATTAATGGCTGCGTGTTGAGTTATTTTGAGGGGACAACAAATTTACACTGTTATACAAGCTGTACACTCACTACTTTACATTGGAGCAAAGTGTAATTTTTGCAGTGCTGTCACATGAAAAGATATAATAAAAGATTTACAAAAATGTGAGGGGTGTACTCACTTTTGTGAGATACTGTGTGTGTATATATATATAGTTCTGGTGCTGCCTTGAATTAGTCATAGGCCTGTTTGAGCATACTGACAGATTTGTTATTTTCAGGATTAGAAAACTGAGGAAAATATGAACCTCGCATCTCACCTGCTTCCATAAAACAGTTAAGACATTTTAAAAACCTTCCAAAACAAACAGCAATGGAAGCTTCTCTGTTTTTGTATTCCTGTCTTCACGGGTTAATAGGGGTACTCCTATATCTTTTAGTAGGCTTCTGCCATACCGATGCTTTGTAAATACTTACTGAATGTGATGGGGCCCAAGTTAACATTTGCAAGAGAAGATGAATAAATGTTGCTGTTGTAAATGCCTTATGAGCCAGCTCAAGTTAGTGGTCAAGTAGCAGTTAATGAATACCCAGGGACCCCAATACCATACCAAATATTTATATACTAGTTATTATGTTAAAACTGTAAACTAAGTTGTGCAGTTTTTATGGTTCACTGAATTAGTGACTATACTGGGTATTTAGAAGATTCCTTGCCTGTGCACTCTATGCCTTTGTCTTCCTATACAATATGTCTATTTGTTCCTCAACATGATCTCTGTAATGGTTTCTAAAGACGACAGAGAACAATGGTATTAATCCCTGTCAATGATCATTGAACTGTTCACACAGTGTAAGATCACATAAATCATTTCCTCATGAATGTTCTCCTTGTCTAATATGTTTGCCATCTTAACTGCTCTATTGGTAGAATGGTACAACTACACCACTACATTTCTGTGACAATAGACCCCTACCAGGCAAGCTATTATGCCAGCAAATGCATTTGTGCTCTAATGATGCAGCATCACTAACGCTTATTATACTCACTTTCTACCTTGCTGATTTTGTCTTTTCAATACTAGATGTTTGTTTTGCAAGTTAAAAGTGTTGGTTCACCTTAAAACACTTTCCATGTGTTTATATTTAACAGGGGCGTAGATCATTTTTTATCCTGGGGGGGGGGGTTCAGCAGCAGGTAACAAATGGTGAAGCGGGGGGTGTCGGGGTGGGGGAGAACCAAGCAGCGCTGTGGCTGTGCGGGTCTATGGAGCATGGCTCCATAGAACCACACAGCACAGGAGCGAGCATACAATGCGTGCCCCCATAGCAAGCAGCTTTCTATTGTGGCACATAGAGAAGAGGAGGATCAGGGACACTCTGTGCAAAACCATTGCACAGAGCAGGTGAATATAACATGTTCTTTATTTTAATTTTAAATCAATTTAAAATGCGCTTTTTAATTTAAAATGTGGTTTCTCTGCGGCTGTGTTTTTAGAAAAAGTGCAAGGACCTTTTGCCCTGCATTTCCCGCAGGGACAGCAGCCCATTCACACGCAAAGGCAGGCCACACCGCATGCATGGGTGTGAACTACCCGTAGCCTTGGTACATGCTATAAGTCACACAGAAACTGCATCACATTTCTGTGCAATTCACATGTGATTCATTGCAGTGCGATTTGAGCCCATTCAATTTGAATGGGCTTAGATTGCACTGCATTACACCAAAGTCATGAATGCACCAATTTTAGGAACACATTAAAACCGGATCACATGGTCATTTTGTATCATCGCATCTGGGGCAGGCAAACGCACTGCATTTGGGTTGTCGTTAAGATTTCAATGCCACCCGCTGTAGATTGCAAGGACAGTGCAATTTGAATGTGGTGCAGGACCAGGGCCACCTTTAATATTGATTAGACCCTGGGCAAACATTTTCTTCACCCCCCCTATTCACATCATGACTGCTCACTGATTGGTTGCTGGAAGTTACAGCACGTCATTATCACTCACTGATTGGTTGCTGGAGGTTACAGCAGATCATCTCACTGCCTGCACACCATGGACTGGGGAGGTGGGGGGCTCACCAATAGACAGAAAACTCCTAGAACGTATTATTAGCAATAAGCAGAGCACACGCAGCTATGAAATTTGGGACTGCAGTGTGTGTGAACGGGGCCTTCATGGTAAAAGGTCTACTTTAAACCAGAACAGCTTGTTCTGACTTTCATGCACTCCATTTATTGTGTGGATGTATAGCTTGCTTTGAGACTGCATCCCAGTGATGGTCAACTGATGAGGTTTTCAGGGCCTCAACTGCAGCCCCTGACACACCAAAGGGTTGTGCATATAATTTACTGCCAGATATACTACGTGAGATGGTCAGCGACTGCAGATGTACAAGAGATGATCAAAGACTGCAGATGTACAAGAGATGGTCAGAGACTGCAAGGGTACGAGAGATGGTCAGAGATTGCAGACTACAGGGGATGGACAGAGTTTGAAGACATAGTACAGGAGATGGTCAGAGACTGCAGACATAGTACATGAGAGGGTCAGAGACTGTAGGTGTGCTACAGGAGATGGTCAGAGACTGCAGGGGTACAAGAGATGGTCAGAGACTTCAGGCATACAAGAGATGGTCAGAGACTGCAGGCGTACAACAACAGATGGTCAGAGACTGAAGGTGTACTACAGGAGATGGTCAGAGAGTGCAGACGTACTACAGGAGATGGTCAGAGACTGCAGACTTATTACAGGAGATGGTCAGAGACTGCAGGCATACAAGAGATGGTCAGAAGCTGCAGGCGTACTACAGGAGATGGTCATAAACTGCAGATGTACTACAGGAGATGGTCAGAGTTTGCAGACATAGTACAGGAGATGGTCAGAGCCTGCAGACATAGTACATGAGATGGTCAATGACTGCAGACATAGTACAGGAGATGGTCAGAAACTGTAGTTGTACTACAGGAGATGGTCAGAGACTGCAGGCGTACAAGAGATGGTCAGAGACTGCAGGCAAACAAGAGATGGTCAGAGACTGCATGTACTATCTGGTCTCCTATCCCTATATATTGTCTGCTGAACACTCACAAAGGTCCTTCCTGATCACCATAACAGGTGCTGTCAGTGTCCCCACGCACCACACATGTCATTTACTTACTGTGTGACACCGACAATGAGGACAGGTCCCAGACTTTCAGCATGGACTGTACAAAGGAGGGAGGAGCCTTCCCTACCTCTCCTTCCCACTGATCACAGGTCTGGTTGTTAAAGGGTGGAGTGATTGGCTATTAGGGGGATGTGGAGGTCATGTGACGGCAGGTCAGGCAGTGGTTGGTTGGGAATTGGAAGAGATGATGGAGCACCAAGCCGGGAACCAAGCCGCACAGCTGTAGTCCAACTCCACCCCAGTAGTATTTGGCTGCCATCTTTTTTATGGGCAGCGCAGGTGCAAGGAGCAGCTGCTTAGTGCCCCACAACAATGACTGGGGCTGGGCCCAGGGCAGCTGCCCCTTTTGCCCCTAATTAAAGACAGCCTTGTGCGGGAGATGCGTTGCAGGTTTTCTGACCACATCCTAGTGCGAACTATGCTTATTATTGCCTTTTCAACACAATTAAAAAGGGCCAGGGCACTGAGGGCAGCAAACAGTCCAGCCTGGCTCTGGCAGCAATGTTTTTGTGCCTGGTAACCCCTCAACCCTCTGGCTCTGCAGTCAGCACCACAACATAGCTGACAGAGCCAGGCTGGACTGTCAGTACCAACCAAGCAGTGGAAATGGTAACCCACGAATCCAGTGATCAGTGAATAATTTTGCCAGTTGACACAGACTCACTTACCTCAATGGCAGCACAGCAATGGTGGTAAGTGGTCTGTGATGACCGTCTCAGGCAGCAAGCAAGTCAAAGAGGAAAGAGGGAGGCTCAGCTCCTTAGCGGCAGTACTGCTACCTTGCACATTCTCTGCTCCATTCTCCTTTGAAGTCCAAGGCGGGAAGTACAGAGCGCAGAGAGAGTCAGGCATGGTGGGTGGGACTACAGACGCCGCCCACTCCCACTGTGTCTATGATCTGTCCGCCGGGAACCCAGCACAGCCTGATCATAACAGCGTGACGTAAGTGCCTGTGACAGTGTGCCTTACACCTGACCTGCTGCATCCACTTCACCTACAATACTGACTGCTGTGCTCCCTTGTTTGTTGTTGCAGTGCTGGCACCATGAGAGACAACAGGGTAGAGACACTTTTTATTTTTGGCAGGGTGCTCTGGGGGGGTTGAACACCCCAAACCCCCCTTATCTACGCCCCTGATATTTAATTATTTTTCTCTCGCAATTTCCTTTTTTATATATATACTTTTTTATTTTAAGGACTGCAACACCCAAGCTAGAATATCACAGTGACAAACAACAATAAAATGTTTAACCACTTCCTGTCCGGCCAATGCATATAAATGGTCATGCATCGCGAATGTGGGTGGATGTACCCATATGGCCTGCTCTGGAGGGGTTGAACACCCCAAACCCCCCTTATCTACGCCCCTGATATTTAATTATTTTTCTCTCACAATTTCCTTTTTTATATATATACTTTTTTATTTTAAGGACTGCAACACCCAAGCTAGAATATCACAGTGACAAACAACAATAAAATGTTTAACCACTTCCTGTACGGCCAATGCATATAAATGGTCATGCAGCGCGCATGTGGGTGGATGTAACCATATGACCTCCCACATTGGCTGCCCGTGCACACTCTAAAGCAGGGATAGGCAACCTGGGGCCCTCCAGCTGTTGCAGAACTACAAGTCCCATCATGCCTCTGAAAGTAATTGTAACTGCCAGCCTTGCAATGTCTCATGGGAAGTGTAGTTTCACAACTACTGGAGGGCTACTGGTTGCTTACCCCTGCTCTAGAGCATACATTTGGGCGATCTGTGACCTGCTGTGTCCACTGGACACAGCAAAACAGTGATCATTGCACCAGGTCACTGTACGCGGTCCTAGTACCATGTGATTACTGTAGCCAATCAGCAATCACATGGACAGTTGTAAACAATATGTCATTTCCTGGCATCATTATTTACTACTGCGTGATCTCTGTGATTGGTCACAGAGATCATATGGACCAGGGCCAACCACTGCAGCTCTGTACCATGTAATAGCTGTGAAAAAGTATTTCTCAATGGCTGCAGGAATGCAACCAGAAAGAGTAAGAAAAAATTGTTTTTACAACCATCATGACTGTAAAATCAATCACAGTGTAAAAAAAGTGTCTCTGATAATCACCACAACAGTTTGTCAGCACTTAGATCTGGACCTGAAATGAGCCATGTTGCCAGGACATGGTGCGACCCTGATCTCTGAGAAGATCTGCGGCCATGGCTCTTTAACCATATGATCAGCTGTGTCCAATCACAGCCAGTCACATGTAAACACGGAAATGCCAGTAATCGGCTCTCATGGCCTCACACTGACAGAGTGTGTGACGAAGAGAGCCGATCAGTGGCATCTCTTCACAGGGGACATCTAAACATCTAATCAAGGCACTGATCAATAATGCCCTGATTACAATATAGTGCCATCAGTGCCAGCAATCAGTGCCCACCAGTGCCAGCAATAAGTGTCCACCAGTGCCAGCAATCAGTGTCCATAAGTGCCACCAATCAGTGCCCATTAGTGATACCAGTCAGTGCTTGCTATCAGTGCCACCTATCAGTGCTGTCTATCAATGCCCATCAGTGCTGCCCATCAGTGCCACCCATCAATGCCCATCAGTGCCACCTATCTGTGTCACCTATCAGTGCCCACCAGTGCCACCTATCATTGCCCACCATTGCCACCCATCAGTGTCACCTATCAGTGCTCATCAGTGTCACATATCAGTGCCACCTATCAGTGCCCATAAGTGCGGCATATTAGTGCCTCCTCATCAGTGCCACCTATTCAGTGCCCATAAGTGCTGCCTCATCAGTGCCAATAACTGCCACCTCATCAGTGCCCATCAGTGCCGCCTCATCAGTGCACATCAGTGAAGGAGATGAATTACTTATTTACAAAATTTACTGACAGAAACTAAGAAAAACTTTTTTTTTCAAAGTTTTCGTTTGTTTTTTTAGTAAATAATAAAAACAACCCAGCAGTTATTAAATTCCTCCAAAAGAAAGCTCTATTTGTGTGAAGAAAATTATAAAAATTTCACATGGTTACAGTGTAACATGACCACGCAATTGTCATTTAAAGTGTGACAGCGCTGAAAGCTGAAAAATTGCCTGGGCAGGAAGGGGATGAAAGTGCCCTGTATTGAGGTGGTTAAATTGACAACTTTGTGTAAAAAACTTGTGGAAAAAGATTAAGCATTCAAAGGACTCACCGTGCCTCTTAAAAAATACTTTGGGGTATTACTTATGTGTCATCTCTGTTAAATGGGTGACAATCAAAATATGGGGAAAAAAGAGAGTTGTCCAGACTAAAAGGGAATTAGACATTACATTTATATGAAACTCAACAACATTAAACTTAGAATACAAAATGCAGTTGAGGTTAGAGACTTTTGTTTTACAAGATGTACATTACTCTTGTAGCTTGACATACTCTATCTAAGTGTCTATATATGTATCATATTTAGTCATTCTATATTAAAGTGTAATTAAACCCTAATATTTTATTATGAGTTACAGCAGTGGACCTCAACACTTACCTTGTCTGCTGCTGCCTTTTCTTTAAAAGCATGTCTTTCGTCTTGACTGAGACAGATTAATGATCACTACCATAGTTTGACAAACTATTCAGCTGGTGATTCTCCTTCCCATAAAAGCAATCCAAGCAGCTGATCAGCCACTGGATCCCCCCCCCCCCCCCATTGCTCAGCAGCGTTTTTGGGCTTACCGTTCTTACAGGCGACGCCGGGAAACAATCTGACCCCAGGTCTCTCCATAAAAGAGACCTGTCATCCCTTATTTCTATTACAATGGATGTTTACATTCCTTGTAATAGGAGTAAAAGTGATAAAAAAAAAAAAAAATTAAAGTGCCCCATCCTTCCGTGCTCACACCCAGATGCGAACGCATAAGTAAGTCACGCAAGCGTATGTAAACGGTGTTCACACCACACATGTGAGGCATTGCCGCAAATGTTATATCAAGAACAATAATTCTAGATCTAGTCCTCCCCTATAACTCTAAACAGGTAACTTGTAAAACATTTAAAGTAACGCCTATGGAGATTTTTAAGTAGTTTGTCACCATTCCACGAGCGTGCACAATTTTAAAGCCTGATATATTAGACATCTATGTACTCAGCGTAACATCATATTTTATATTTTACCAAAACATAGGGTTATGTAATTTTTTTTGCATTAAAATCCATTAAAGTATAGTTTTCCCCCCAAAAAATTGTGTTTGAAAAACCACTGTGCAAATACTGCGTGATATATAAAAATAGCACCACTTGCGATTTTATTCTGTAGGGTCTCTGCTAATATATATATATATATATATATATATAATATGTTTGGGGGTTCTAAGTAATTTCCTGGTAAAAAATATTGATTATTGTAAACAAAAAGTGCCAGAAAATGCTTAGTTCATAAGGGGAAAAGATCCAAATTTGAGGGAAGAATTGCAAGCACTTAAAAACCAGGGGGACCTTCTAAGAATATTTCACTTGTGGTCTTTGTTTGGGTCTGGAACAAAGCCTAATGTGCCAATAAAGTGCACACTATGGATGCTATGATTAAACATAGCTTCAATTGCAGCCTGGACATTAGGGATACTTTTTTGCAAAGTTTTTCTAATTCTATTATTCCTCTATATCTACTGGATCACAGACTAAATTATCTTCTAATGGCTTCCCTATGCTCCAGAGCTCTTTAACATTTCTTAACGCAAATTAGTGAAAATCTGTTGCAACCCCTAATACTTTCTCACAGACTACCCCAAACCAATTAATTTAGTTATACTTAACAAAACTACACCATCTCTCACTGACATTTTATCTTCTGAATAAATGAGCTGCAAGTCTAACTTTGTAAATGCGCTGCAGATAATTCAGTGGCGTCACTAGGGTTGGTGTCGCCCGGTGCGGTAAAACATGGTATCACCTCCCTCCACCAACTATAGTCGCCCCTCAGTACAGACCCCCCTCCACTCCTCCACTAAGTATACACCCCCCTCCACCAATTATAGTCCTCTATCAGTACAGACCTCCCTCCACTAAGTATAGACCCCCCTTTCATCAGTGCAGACCCCCACTAAGTATAAACCCTCTCCATCAGTATAGACCCCCTCCATCAGTATAGACCCCCCTCTATCAGTATAGACCCCCTCAGTACAGACCCCCCTCCATCAGTACAGAACCTCCTCGGTATAGACCTCCCCCTAAGTATAGACCCCCTCAGTACAGACCCCCCTCCATCAGTATGGACCCCCTCCCTCATTACAAACACCCCTCCATTAAGTATAGACCCCCACCACCAATTATAGTCCTCCCTCAGTACAGACCCCCCTCCACTAAGTATAGACCCCTTCTGTCAGTGCAGACCCCCCACTAAGTATAAACCTGACTCCCTCCAGATATGACTACCTCCCCCGGATGTGACTACCTCCCCAAATATGAATCACCCCCCAGACGTGACTGT
>BLSH010367861.1:4594311-4616800 GCA_018402905.1 Glandirana rugosa | reverse complement strand
CGGACTATAACAGTCGTGAGGTATGAAGATAGTGGAGGGTTTTCAAGTATTTAGGGAAGTTTTAGGTGGACTTACTGGCTAACATCCATCATGCTTATCGAAATAGTCACCCGAAATTGTAATGTATCTGGTAAAGGAGTTTGGATAACAAAGGTTGGAAGGACGGATATAGTCCCTTACCTGAAGTAATCTACATGGAAGAAATATATGTAGATAGGGTGTATATCATCCGGAGTCTCGGGATATTATAAACAGACCCCCTTCAGGGCAAAGCACCACCCTCCATCAGTATAGACCCCCCTTAGGACAACCCCCTCCTTCAATAGTACAGACCCCCCTACAGTACAGATGTTACTGTCTGTGCTAGATGGAAGGATCCCATGTGTGTCTCTGAAGGGGAGGGGGCTGATGTAAGCCGTGGAAGCCAAGAGCCGATTGGTCTGGAACGAGGTACACAAGCCAAATGGGGAAGAGATAGATATTATCCCAGAGGTGAAATTGTACAGCCAGAAGCTGGGCAAACCTTCCCGCAAGTTCACCGTACGGAAATGGCAACTTGCGCTGGCGTCACTCAATGGGCTGCGCTGCACTGACATGTTTCGCGCTCAGCGAAAAATATTATAGGGCTCTGAGGCCTACTATATGTGGGATAGATGTATATAAAGAAGGTACATCTAATGAAGTCCATTCCCTGATATAGGCAGGAAGGTTGGAAACAATAGGTTTGAGGAAATGGTCTATGTAATGTTAAAGCCCACTGATAAAGCTATTCGTACTACCTACAATCGGTCATTCAGGTGGATTTTGAAGGGATTTATGAACTTTTGGGAGGTGATAGAAGTATGGAGTGCTGACAATATCAGGCAATAAAAACTGTTTCTCCTTCTTATCTAACACTTCAAAGGCCTTACTCACTAAAGGAGTTAGGTTGTTGTGCCTATTACTATGGTTGTTTTTACAAATTGTTTTGAGGTCATGATAAACAGCTTGGGAAAAAAATTCTATATACGGTCCTTTTGATTTATAACATAACAATTTTTATATTTTATTATTTTTTATTCCTATTTCTATGGTTATATACATGTTTTTATTTGTTTATGTCAGAATAACATGGTTTTAAAACTATATTAGCATCTGGAATGTTGTAATCCTTGATGGAAGGGTCAAAGGGTGTGCTCACAGTCCATCACACGTCCTTTTTCCCTCACCACTTCTGGTTTTAAGCCTTTTAAATCCCAATGGTCCATCTTGTCACATGACTTGACAAAGCGATGAGCGCAAACATATTGTCATGATGACAAGACCATGTTCTTGACCTGCCACCCCGAGCTGCTCTTCCTATCTCTTACATCAGCTTCTCTCTGTCCCACAGTGCAGTGCAACATAGTGAGTGATGTCATTGCAAGTTGCCATTCCCATACAGTGATCTCGCAGGAAGGTTTGCCCAGCTTCTCCCCATTTGGCTTGTGTACCTCTTTGCAGACCAATCAGGTCCTGGCATTCACAGCTTACATCAGGCCCTTCCACTTCAGAGACACACCTAGGATCCTTCCATCTAGGACAGGCAGTAACATCTAGCCTATGGTTGTTGATACAGATCGGCCTTCAGTGAGCTGGCAGGCTTTGTGTAGGTTTGTAACCTTCAATAAATGCACATATTTTTTGGAACTTTCAAGGTTGTCTTTACTGCAATTATTTAGAGACTGGCTTGCTCCTACTGCAACTATATAGAACAATATACCTGTGTCTAAGTGCTTGATGGAACTTTGTTTGCAATTTTGACTATTACTCTCCCCCAGGAGTATTGCTAAGTCTCACAGGAAATAATTAGGATCATTTCTCTTAAGGTCTCCGCGGCAGGCGCCTGATCACTTGTTGCTAGTTGTTAATATTTCTGGATACATTTAAGCATGCTCATTTTGCTATGCTGCTATGACAAATGATATTTTGTTGTTTTGCAGCTTGTTATTAACTTCTTTTTGGCTGTCACCCACAAAATGATGTCAATGTGCTGCAACTAAGACATTTTCAAACAATTCAAGTTAACTAACCATTACATTTGCCCATTACAGTTTAGACCTATGTTGATAATGAATTAGATATTTTTTCAAGAAAGCTGACTTCATCACAAGTGAGATATTATCATCCTGAATAAAGTCATAGAAAGACAAAAAATAAGTTGCTCCAGCTAGGATATAACCATAGCCAAAAAGGACCATGTGACCATCATTGCAAATTATGGAAATTGAAAATTCTTGTTGAATATTCCGGGGGACCCTTTACACATAGCACTTGGTCCTGTTCAAAGAACATCATATTTGACACTTTTGTTCCCTACATATTGTCACATATTGTCACCAGTGTATGTTCTTGCCCTCATATAGTCCAAATTGCCTGTTTGCTGTCCGCATATTGTCACATTTGTGCATTTGTTGTGTGCATATTGCCACAATTGGCTTTTTTCTGTCTGCGTATTGTATATATTGTCAACGTATTGCCTGCATATTGTAACCGTTGATTGATTGTTGCCTAGGTATTGTGTATGATTGTCCCTTTTAGGCCAGTGTATTGTCGGGGTAGCCATTTTTTTATTCTGAAGTCACTGCTGCTTAGAGGTCTATTGTATATTACTATTATTTAGCCCCCTGTAGGCCTGGCTATAATGCTTATGTTTCACAACAGTGCACTATATCCAAGACTATTAAACCCTTGAATTTAGTGTGTTATTACCATCCCGATGTTTTAGTGTAGTGCATTATGTGCACCACAATTGCAGTCCTGCATTTTATTTCTTTATATTGTTTTAACAACGGGTTTTAAAACATAATCAGAATCATAAGTCTTTGCTGTCTCCATTGGTTGTGCACATTATTGGAATTTATTTAATTTCATACATACTACTAAAAATAAGTGTGCCAGGATATAAAAAAAATCTGCCCTACTAGATACACTAATGATATGTATATTTTCCTCAAAAACCAAGCTCTAAATAAAACAGCCATCAGAGTTAGACTTTTACTCTTGTTTTCACAGTTTGTTGCTTTTGAGCACAATAAAATTTAAAAGTAAGCCATGCTGCCTATCCATTGTAAAGCAAATCAATAAATTCCATAAAAACAAAGCTGCAGAACAACTTCTAACATGTTTGAATGCTTGCTAAACAGATAAAAATGTCTTCTACGATAATCAGAATATTATTCACAAGAGATGATTGTTTCTATAGTTCCTCTGTCAGAGATTCATACAGACCGGTTCATTGATCATTATCTTGCACTAAATTGTCAGAGATAACAGCATGGAAACTTACTCCTGTTTTATTTCCTTCAACTCATTTATTAAGGTAAATTCCATACCCTCTATGGTTGTTATGCTAATGATGGTGATGTTAAACAGAAAATGTTGTGACAAATTAGCCCACCTGTTATTTCTATTGTTATTTCTATTGTTTGCTAATTAGGTTGTATATAATGCACTAATATGATACATTTTCCATGTTTTTCAATCACCAGAATATGTGCTCACCTTGTCCTTCTCTGTATTCATCTCTACTAAATAAATCATCTAATTGGGTTTATTAAATGTGTACATTCTTGTTGCATTACTCAGATGACCTGGACATTTTGTGATGAATCATAACTACACATCACTAGTTGCTCTAAAACTAGATGAAATAATATTTTGAAGGTTAATATATTGTTCAGGCTCAAAGTGTACTATCAGAGACACATGGCTGATTTACTAATGAAGTTGAGAATTTTCACACAATAAGCAATGAATTTAAATAAGTAAACAATAATTTGCTTTTCAAGTGATTGAATAATTTATTGTGTGAAAATCCTCAACTTATTTAGTAAAAAAGGCTCATGGCTTCACAAGTTTTTTTTTTTATTATAATGTTGTGCAAAGTGTTGTCCTGTGCAAAATAACCATATTATGGAAAATAGAGGTGTTATATACTTTGTTGATAGCAATTCCAAAACACTTGGCACACAAAATAATAGGTCAATAGACAAGTAACCAAAACTACTGTAACTACTGAAGTTACTGCATTATGCCTGGTGATGAATGTGATCCTATTTGAGGGGCACTACCTTGCGCTTATGGGTGTGAAGCGTGTGGTTTGACCCAAAGGGGTCGGTGTTAGGTTGCCTCAGTAAAATGAGTTGACAAAAATATATAATAAAGAAATGTAATAAAGAAGGTGCCAAGTGCCTTTGGAATATCAGTAAACAGTGTGTATAAGAATGCTCTGTCTCTTGTGTAACAAAAATTAAATGGTTA
The DNA here is from genome assembly GCA_018402905.1 of Glandirana rugosa. Lineage (NCBI taxonomy): Eukaryota > Metazoa > Chordata > Amphibia > Anura > Ranidae > Glandirana > Glandirana rugosa. The sequence goes on along the minus strand of BLSH010367861.1, from coordinate 4,612,519 downwards.
TGTAAACTTAATTAACATAGTGCTAGTGCATTGGTGAAAGCAGACCCCTAGTGGTCAAGCCAAAATCAACCAATTAAACATATTCCGTAAAAATATGCCAGCGGTTTAGATGTTAATGGCTGTGTGCTGAGTTATTTTGAGGGGTCAGCAAATTTACACTGTTATACAAGCTGTACACTCACTACTTTACATTGCAGCAAAGTGTCATTTCTTGAGTGTTGTCACATGAAAAGATATAATAAAATATTTACAAAAATGTGAGGGGTGTACTCACTTTTGTGAGATACTGTATGTGCATTGTACAAGGGCTACCTGAGCTGACAGAAATAACAATCCAATATTCAAATTGTTACTAATTCCAATTGATTCAAATTTGAAAACAAAATCCACATAGTACATCATATTCGTGCTGATGAAAAAAATGATGGTCATTCTTCCTTTTCAAAAAATGTCTCTAGATCAGGTGTACTACTAGTGCCCCATCAACATCTGTCACAGTGTAGATGTGCCCATAAGCATCTATAGCAGTAGTAGTGTATGTCCAATCAACGTCTGTCAGAGCTTACCAGTGTGACCATACAGCTGTCACAGCAGGCATGTTCCAGTGTTCAAAATCATCTCTATCAACTAGTGTCCTATCAAGATCTGCCTCAGTGTGTACCAGCACACACCACAATATCTGTCACACACAGTGCACCAATGCACAAAACCTCTGTAATACTAGTGTCCCAGCAACATCCAATGTGAAAGCTGAAAAATGGCCTTGGCATGAAAAAAATTGTCCAGTGTTCAGGTGCGGGCGGGTGGGAGCTTCCCCGTTCTGACAGGACGTGTATTTACGTCCTGCAGAACGGGTGCTCGCAGCGCGGCCACGCGGCGCACTGCGGCTCGATCCTGTGATCATTATGATCACAGGATCCAGCCGAGCAGAGATCGGGATATGGGCGCAGTGATTGGCCCTCCCGATCATGTTATGGCTGTGTCCAATCACAGCCGTCACATTGTAAACAGAGACGAACGTCTCTGTGACAGTTCTCCCCCCGCCGAGCTCAGTGAGAGCTCAGTGCGGGGGGGGGGAGGGGGGAAGCTGCAGCTATGTGACAGCTCTCTGCATGATGATGATTTCATGCAGAGAGCTCTCACAGATCGCCCCCCACACAGTGCACCAGGCACCACTGATACCCCTGTCCCCATACACATCAGTGTCCCCATAAAACAGTCCCCAAAACATCTGTATGTCCCCCATCACATCTGTCACCATACACAAAACATCTGTCACAGTCCCCAAAACATCTGTCTGTCCCCGTCACATCTGTCACAGTCTCCAAAACATCTGTCTGTCCCCATCACATCTGTCACCATACACAAAACGTCTGTCTGTCCCCATCACATCTGTCACAGTCCCCAAAACATCTGTCTGTCTGCCAACACCAAATAAACCCTGATTTTGATTATTTTTTACCAAAGAAATGTAGCAGTATCATTTTTGGTCAAAATTTATGAAGAGAAATTACTTATTTGCAAAATTTTATAACAGAAATGAAGAAAAATGCATTGTTTTTGAAAATTGTCAGTCTTTTTTAATTTATAGCGCACAAAATAAAAAACCCAGAGGTGATTAAATACCTCCAAAAGAAAGCTCTATTTGTGTGAAAAAAATGATAAAAATTTCATATGGGTGCAGTGTCGCATGACCACGCAATTGTCATTCAAACTGCAACAGCGCTGAAAGCTGAAAATTGGTTCGGGAAGGAAGGGGGTTTAAGTGCCCAGTATTGAAGTGGTTAAATTAAACATATATGTGTATTGTACAAGGGCTACCTAAGCTGACAGAGATAGCAATCTAATATTCAAATGGTTTCTAATTTCAATCAATTCGAATTTGAAAACAAAAAAGTACATCATTTTCCTGCTGATGAAAAAAAATGATGGTCATTCTTCCTTTCTAAATGGTCTCTAGGTCAGATGTACTGCCCAAAAACTTCTGTAGTAGTAGTGTGTGTCCAATCAACATCTGTCAGAGCTTACCGGTGCAACAAATTTAGGATTCTATACCCTGTTTTGTACTTTCTTATGTATTTTTCAATAAAAATATTAAAAAAATTAAAAAATAAATAAAAGAACAGAATAGTAGTGTATGTCCAATCAACATCTGTCAGAGCTTACCAGTGCAACCAAGCAGCTGTCACAGCAGGCATGTTCCTGTGTACAAAGACAATTGTACGACTAGTGTCCGATAAAGCAGTTGATGAGGAAAAGCATGGGATAGTCGCACACTGCACAATCCAATTCCAAATGCTTTATTCATGAGGGGTGATACAACATAAAACGAACCACTGGTCCCAGCTGACGCGTTTTGCACCCTACATATGGTAGGGTGGTCAAGCTATGAGTAAGCGCCATATGTAGGGTGTGAAACGCATCAGCTGGGACCAGTGGTTCGTTTTATGTTGTATCATCCCTCATGAATAAAGCATTTGGAATTGGATTGTTCAGTGTGCAGCTATCCCATGCTTTTCCTCATCAACTGCTTGATCGTTTCATCAGCCAGCACCCACGTTCAGTGATTAAGCCTGATTGATCCACTACAGGTTGGAGTGTCCTGGAGCGGTGTGATTTTGTTAGAGTGTCCCATCAACATCTGTCTCAGTGTGTATTAGCACACACCAAAACATCTGTCACACACAGATTTGGTTGAAATATTTTCAAATGTGGTTAAACTGTTTTTGAAAGTGGTAGAATTCAGAAATTAGAATTTGAATATGAATAAACAAAACATATTCCGAAAACAAATTATACAAATTTAATGAACCTAACAAAAAAACAAAATAAGTTTAATAACAAATCAAAACTAAAATTTTTTTCATTTTGCACATTTCTAATTTTGAGCTTTTTTATGCATCTAGCCAGTGGAAACATCTCACACACGTGGTATCCTCATACTTAAAGGGGTTATAAAGTCAGAAAGTTTTTTTTATCTTAATGCATTCTATGCATTAAGATAAAAAGCCTTCTGTGTGCAGAAGCCCCCCTAGGCCCTCCTAATATTTACCTGAGGTCCATCTCTGTCCAGCAATGTCCATGAGTGTCTCAGCCGCCCAAGGCTCTCTCTCCTGGTTGGCTGAGACACAGCAGCGATTCCATTGGCACCTTCTGCTGTCAATCAAAGTCAGTTAGCCAATTAGGAGATAGAGGGGACATGGCTGGGCAGCAGCTCCATGTCTGAATGGACACAGGGAGGTATGACTCGGCTCGGGTGCCCCCATAGCAAGCTGCTTGTTGTGGGGGCACTCAACAGGAGAGAGATGCCAGGAGCACAGAAGAGGAGGAAACCGGGGCTGCTCTGTGCAAATCCACTGCACAGGACAGGTAAGTGTAATATGTTTGTTGTATTTATAAAAAAAAGCAAGACTTTACAATCACTTTAAGGATTCCACCTAATTGTAAGTATGCCTTTGCCATGAGAGAGAAATAGCTTGTTAAAATTACAACTTTGTGAAAAAAAAAATCTAAATTGATTTACTTTCTTAATTTTCCAAGAAATTATGGTAAAAAAATGTAAACTTCAAATAATTCACCATGCTCCTTACTGAATACCTTGGAGTGTCTACTTTCCAACAATGGGTTATTTGGGAAGGGGAAGATGTTTATACGGCCTTGGCATTTTAGGGCCTCAAGAAATATCAGATCATCAGGGTTGATACATTTCAAATATACTGTATATACAGTACCATCATTTGTAGACTCTAAAAAATAAATAATTATACACTTATTTTTTAACAAAAGAAACATGTATTTTAGTATATTTTTATGAAAAAAAATATTTTTTATTAAGTTTTATAGCATAAACGTATTTTTTAAAAAGTTTTGGGTTTTTTTTTTCCTTTATATAGTAAAAAAATAAAAAAAAAACCTAGTGGCAATTAGGTATCACCAAATAAAAGCTCTAGCTGTCTCAAGATAAAGATATAAAATGCATTTGGGTACAGTGTTGCATGACAAGTAATTGTCTGTCACAGTGCTGAAAACTGAAAAAATGGCCTGGACAGGAAAGGCATTTAATACGTCTTCAAGTGGTTAATAGAAATGGAAAGTATATTTTTGTATGATAAAGTGTTGAATCGTGTATTAATACATGGGCAAAAAGTGGGTAAAACACTTCAAACTTAAAATGAAGAAAAAATATTAAACTTTTTTTTAGTTTGTCAAAAGCTAGTAAAACTGGGCCTGCCTCATCATTGTTGTGAGCCCTTCAATTATCAGGAAGGGGGTCAGTCATCAAAATTAAAATGTTTGAGTTGGTTACCATCCAAACAGGGGGAGACAAAATCCATTAAACAGGTCAAGGTCAATATAAGAGAACATATATGAACATTTTAATGCATTCTAATACTTGCCTGAGCCCGTCTTGATCCAGCGATGTTGTACAAGAGGCTCGCTGTCTGGGACTCTCCCTTCTGATTGGCTGAGACATAGCAGTGGGTGCCATTGGCTCCTGCTGCTGTCAAAGTCAGGGATCCAATGAGGAGAAACAGGGGTTGGGGCAGGGCATTGGCTCTGTGTCTGAATGGCTGTTTGCTGTGTGGGCAATCTGCTGGAGGGAGGAGCCAGAAGCGCGCACGAGGGATCCGAGAAAAAGGAGTATCTGGGCTGCTCTGTGCAAAACCACTGCACAGAGAAGGTAAGTATAACATGTGTGTTATCTTTACACAAAAAAACTGACTTTAGTATCACTTTAAATCTTTTCCAACAACATGTAGCAGATACCAACATCCTTTTAAGCCACTGTACATCTAACGGTGCTTGCATGGGGGTGGCCCATACCCATTTGCACAAAAAGTGTATTTCAACACTGACTAGATTGTGTTTATACAGTTGTGCTCATAAGTTTATATACCTTGGCAGAATTTATGATTTCTTGGCCATTTTTCAGAGAATATGAATGAGAACACAAAAAAAATTTCTTTCACTCATGGTTAGTGTTTGGCTGAAGCCATTTATTATCAATCAATTGTGTTTACTCTTTACTTTTTAAATCATAATGGCAACAGAAACTACCCAAATGGCCCTGATCAAAAGTTTACATACCCTGGTGATTTCGGTCTAATAACATGCACACAAATTGACACAAAGGGGTTTGAATGGCTATTAAAGGTAACCACCCTCATCTGTGATCTGTCTGCTTGTAATTAGTGTATCTGCATAAAAGGTCAATGAGTTTCTGGACTCCTGACAGACCCTTGCAACTTTCATCCAGTGCTGCACTGATGTTTCTGGATTCTGAATCATGGGGAAAGCAAAAGAATTGTGAAAGGATCTGCGGGAAAAGGTAATTGAACAGTATAAAACAGGAAAGTGATATAAAAAGATATCCAAGGAATTGAAGATGTCAATCAGCAGTGTTCAAACTCTAATCAAGAAGTGGAAAAGGAGGGGTTCTGTTGAAACCAAACCATGGTCAGGTAGACCAACTAAAATTTCAGCCACAACTGCCAGGAAAATTGTTCAGGATGCAATGAAAAACCCACAAATAACTTCAAGACTCTTTGAAAACGTGGTGTGGCTGTTTCAAGATGCACAATAAGGAGGCACTTGAAGAAAGATGGGCTGCATGGTCAAGTCGCCAGAAGAAAGCCATTACTACACAAATGCCACAAAGTATCCCGCTTACAATACGCCAAACAGCACAGAGACAAGCCTCAAACCTTCTGGCACAAAGTCATTTGGAGTGATGAGACCAAAATTGAGCTTTTTGGTCATAACTATAAACCCTACATTTGGAGAGAAGTCAACAAGGTCTGTGAAACACGGAGGTGGATCGCTGATGTTGATGGCAAAATGAATGCAGTATGTTATCAAAAATTACTGGAGGAACATTTGCATTCATCAGCCAGGAAGCTGCGCATAGGACGTACTTGGACATTCTAACATGACAATGATCCAAAACACAAGGCCAGGGCGAACTGTCATTGGCTACAGCAGAATAAAGTGAAGTTTCTAGAGTTGCCATCTCAGTCTCCTGACCTCAATATCATTGAGCCACTCTGGGGAGATCTCAAACATGCAGTTCATGCAATACAGCCCAAGACTTTCCAGGAACTGGAGGCTTTTTGTCAAGAGGAATGGGTAGCTTTACCATCTGAGACGATAAAATACATATGCAGCTCACTTACAGGCATATATACATCAGTAGTAAATTGTAGAAGTTCTAGCCGTTCTGCACTCTATCCAAATCATAAAAAAATTCTGGAGTTGCAGTTTAGGGCATCAAAGAAAAAGACACAGCACAGTGTTTTCTAGCTGATATAAGGTGTGGGGTGGTTTACTAGAGAAAATGTAAGTGTATCTTTTAAAATGTAATGTGCCTACTCCGTGTCACTGTAAGCTTTCAAAAGGTTGCTGCAAAAAAAAAAAAAACTAAATCAATGAAGGTGCATGTCAGATGAATGATGCATATGGATGAGGTGCGGTTTGCCACTACCTGAACTGTGTACTTTAATTCTGATTGCTAGCACTGTGCACAGTTCACATCTGCTGCCTTTTTTATTTGTATTAAGGCTTTTTTAAATGTTTATTTTGTGGTTCATTTGTGGTCAGCGATTGTTTTAACTGGTGATGTTTTGGGGGATTTTTTTTTAAAATTTAAAGTTGGTAAAGCCTATATTTTTTTGCAGCAAAGCTTCCCATAAAATAAAAAAAACAGACTTTCATTTTAGGGGTGGTATTTGGGGTTTTCATTACTTTTTTAATTTATGACAGTAGGACCTTCTTTAAATTTGGGGTGCATAGAGTGCAGAATTTATTTGTTACTGACCATCTAGTAATGCAGCTGCCATTTGTTTGCAGTATGTTTCTGCATCACTTAAAATTAAAAAAATAAATAAATAAATGCAAGACCAGTGTGCTACTAAATCACATTTCTTTCTTCCCAACCCTTTTTTTATAGTATACATTGACCAATTCTCTACTACTCTCTCTACTTTAAAATTGGTCAGCATCAGTACATTTTTAAAGCTATGTCATCTGAAGTCTCTTACTCCTTAATAAGTAATTGACAAGCTGCCGGAAAGTTTTACATCAGTGAGAACAGATGAAGCCTGAGTGAACAACTCCCCATTTTCTATCTGCCAACCAAAGCTGACTTGTTACTGTTTGATGAAAAAAATGTGTCTGCTACCTGAAAAAAACTTTTTTTTAACAATTGAGATGAATCAGATTGGGGTGCAGCTGCTGTATATAACCAAGCTAATTTTAGCACAAAATCGTGAGAACTGTATGTAGCCTTAGTTACATACAGTATACAGTACAGCACTATGTTCTGGCAGCAGGACAGGAACTTCCCGTGCTACTCTCGGAACAAAATTGAGTCATGCTGAGCATTTCTCAGCCATTCACAGGAAGCTTTGTAAGTTCTCAATGAATACAAAGCTTCCTCTGATTGAGGCAGAGATCATGACATCTTCTGCTCACCTCTCCACCTCTGACAATAGATTTTGGCTTTCCTTACACTAAAGGTACATAAAAAAATAATCTACTTTATTTTGTGATATGTTAGGAATGTATTAATGCAGAATTGTAATAAATATGGCATGCATTTTATGCAGACTTTCAAAAAGGATAACTTTAATACAGCTGTATGTTAATATTTGATTTGAAAAAACCAAATACAAATATGAAAATGTATGTGCTAAACTATGCTGTATTTTATGTCATAACAGGAACAATCATAGTGGACAATATGCAAATTACAGGAACTGCTGGTGGATCTAATCCTACTATAACACTGACTTTGAAAGAAAATGCAGACTACTGGGTGATACTGGATCCAGTTACTCAGAAGTTATATCTCAACAGCACTGGGAGAGTACTGGATAGAGATGTAAGTCTATTTATATAATTGTAATTATTTGAAAAAATTATTTGAAAAAAAACAATAGTCTACAGGACTACAAAAAACGTAATTCTAAGGAAATTCTTAAAATCCAGGAAGTGAAAACTACAGGTTCAATATGCCCAAGTCCTGCTTAAAGAACAAGACCATTTGTTTCAGTAACACTCTTCCCATAAAATTATGTGTATTTAAAATAGGTTATGCATGTTACTTAACTGTGAATGTAGTGGCAGCCCATCCATAAGGGGTGCAGGGGTGCTGCCCCCCCCCCCCATCCATGTGCCCGGCCCCTAATCTACATGTAGGGCACCAGACGCATGGATATCAGTGTTTTTTTTTTTTTTGAAGCACATGATTAGAGTAGGAAGAGAATTAGAGAATTGGCTTTAAAAAAGGGTAGGCTCGGGGCGCAGAGTCCACTTAGTTGTGTGACAATAGCAAATTCATATTCACTATTGTCTTCCTGATTCTTCTCCCGGCCAATCAGGAAGCAGGTCCTGATTGGCCGGGAGAAGAATCAATAAAATATATATTTTTTTTTCACACAAATAGGGCTTTTAATCACCACTTGGGTTTTTTATTTTTTGCTAAATCAACAAAAAAGACTTTTTTAAAAATTGTATTTTTCTTCGTTTCTGTTATAAAATTTTGTAAATAACTGAAAATAACCCAAATCAGTGTATATTATTTAGTCTGTAGAAGTCCACACACTATGGCATATATCTTAAAATCGATCAATCCTGATGTACTGAGGGATCAAATTTCTGGAGGTCTGAAAATGCCAGCACATTACAAATATCCCCCAAATAACCCCTTTTTGGAAAGTAGGAAGTCCAAGGTATTTAGTAAAAGGCATGGTGAGTTTTTTGAAGTTGAAATTTTTTGTCACTGTTTTTGGAAAATTAAGAAATCAGTGGATGGCGGAGATCAGGAAAACTGGCTGGTGACAGTATGTTCAAAAAAATAAAAACAATTTTTTTCAGTCTTTTTCACGATTTTTTTTTTACACACTGTGACCAGAGAAATACAGTATTATCATGGTAACATTGTACTACTCTGGGGAAGTGATCAGGATTTTTTTTTTTTTACACATTATTATTGTTTATACCAGTGAATTTCAAGCAGCTTGCTGTGGGGGAATCCAAGCAGGTTCTCTCCCGAGCCGTGGCTCTGTGTGTCCATTCACACAGAGAACTGTGGCTTGGCCCCACCCTCTCCATCCCCTGATTGGCTCACTGGCTGTGATTGACAGCAGTGAGAGCCAGTGGCCTTTTAAAGAATGTGAACTGCATATTTGTACAAAATCAACATTGGACTATAGTCAGCACTTCTTATCTTCAAATCATATGTCATCCTCATTATAAACCCTCCTTATTCCTGAGCATTCCTTGCAAAATCTAAAATTGTTACGACAGCTAAGAGCACACATGTCAAAAAGATAATTTAATTTTCTTTGTGGGTTTATGTATAAATATGTGATTTTTGGGTCCAACCTCATGAGTTATGGAGAAATAGAAGGTTTCTTTTTTTTAAACCAAGTACTTTTAAGCAAAATATATCAAGCTTTCTGATTTATTTCATACACAAAGAGTGATTTTTTTATTTGCAAGTGTTAACATACTATCATGGTTATTATATAATTAAATATGAAGAAGAAAAATCCCCTTTCTGCCATATCTAAATCCTAGTACTCAGTTTTATCATGTACACAAGCAATCTGCTAATGATATGTCAATGCTAAATGAGGACTTAACACTAAAATGTTAATGTCATTGTTAATTACTGTTCAAGTGTTGAGCATTTTTACAATTTACCTTGTAAGTTCTGCCAAAATGTTGTCTCCCTCCATCTGCTTGCCATGGTAAAATGTTAATCACCATGTATAAACCATGCCTTTCAGTATTTAAAATGTAGCCAAATGTATTATGATCTTTCATTTTACAGTTATCGCATGATTAATCAAATACTGTAGTAGGCCAGGTATACCATTATTAAAATACCAGTGGCTTGAAATCCATTTTATCCAGAAGGGCAAACATACATCTACATAAATTACAGAGCAGTAAAATCTAGTTAGGGTATGAAGCAATTCATGTCCTATCATACATGATTTACACTAAAATATCATAGCATTTCCTGTATGTACCTGTATGTTAGATTTCTTTCTCATCCATTGAGGGACACATAAATAGTCAGGTTATACTGCCACTTGGAGGAGGTTTAAGAAACCTGCGCACATAAAAATTGTAAGCCAGCCAATGTATACCACTTATGTCTAAGCTTGTTGCTAGTGTTCTTGAAAGTTGGATGCCTTTCTTCAGCTCTGCTAAAGAAAACTGTGGATATTTTATGCTATCCTTTCTTTCCCCCCTCGGCATTTTATTTCCTAGTGACTCCAATTAAGATTCTTCACTAATACTGCTGTTCCTGGTCCAGAGCCATAGCATAGGTCCAAGTGGCAAGTTGTCTCTGAAGACTCACCTTGTGAGTAAGGCCATTTGGGCTAAAGCCATTGGAGCTACCTCACTGTGGGACACCTTTTCACATTTCCTGCCCCGCTGGTTTTACTGCAGTAAGGGTTAAGACTGAGGAAACCAACAATGGTATCATCTGCTTGATGGAGCAACACATGCATTCTGCACTCTCTCCCTTTTCAACCTCAAGGAAGCACCATTCCACTGCTTCTCCTGCTTCTGAAGCACCACATGAGTTCCTAGTCTCTGGTATACTTCCATCACCTGTCCACATTGACTTGATCACTTTTGATTATTAGAAATCCTTATCAACAATGATTTGGGTTACTTCAGCCCATACTCCACTGTTGGTTATCTGAGTGTTTACTCAGTATCCCTAGAAGGACCAAATATATGTAATCTGGAACCTGAGACTCCTATTGTCATTGGGTTGTCATCATCAGAATCTGCCTTGGCTCTGTTGGCCAAGGCCCAGTCCTCCACAATTTCCACAGGGACCTCCATGGTTATTCAGGACTTAGCTTTTTTGTGGTCAGCTACTAATGCATTCTGCCCACAAAAGCTCTAAAACTGCTCCAGCGCAATCACTTGCAGAGTCTGCCTCTGACCCACCAGAGCTGCTAAATCAAGCTGGGCCTACAGTCCCTTTCACCATCCCTGACATATTAGCATAAAGAGGATGATTTGCAAAGCTACCAATTTATTGAACTCTATATTCAAATTTGAGACAGTTTGAAAAGTGTCAAACTGAGTAAATTTGCAATATACAGTTGAGGGTCTGATATGAAAAATAACATATCATCCATGTATGCAGTTACTTTTATTAGTTCCTGTCTATGTTGAAGCCTTTATTGTCTGTGTTTGCTCTGAAATGGCTAAAGTGTTGGGATAAAGATTGTGACAATGGGCACCCTTGTCTAGTATCGTTCTTTGTACTTAAAGTGTTACTAAACCCAGTAATATGAAAATAGGTAATCTGCCCCCTCACAGTGCCCACAGCTTATAAATCTTCTTTTTACATTAAAATACTGCCACTATACATTTTTTTTGCTGATCTTTATACAGCGGTCAGTGATAAACTGCACGGTTTCTCCAGAGCTGTGTGTTCAGGTAGGAGGAGATTTCCACTACAGCCTGTATACATGCCTGCATGTGTGATGTCAATATCACGTGGTCTGGCTAGTTCTGAGAACAACTGAATGTTCTCTCCAGCACAAAAGACACAACTGAGCATGTGCAGGTTGGTTACTCTGCCTGTGTTAAGCTGCCCTCCCCCAGATAGACAATGCAGGGAGGGAAGAATCTGTGCATACAGGATAAAACAGCCTATTTACACTATGCAGAGAATTAACCCCTTAAGTTCCACAGTGAGTATAACAAGCATGCAATGCTGCATATACAGACTTGGAGTAGAGTAGATTAGATGGCTCCAATCCAAGACATCATATGGTACTGAAGACCAATGTTTTTCAAATCTTCGCACATGTAATCCTAGCAATCCTATCGAAATGTCTTCTTGTATCAGAGAAGGCGATTCAACAGGATCTTGAAGATTTTAAGATCTACATCCTAAGCTCTTCCCACCACAGCATCAGACTCCACCCCTGGAAAGAGCTTTGAATCTGTGTCTCTAGAGTGGTGGAAGGGTTGTATGCAGTCTGAGGATTTTAGCAGCTTGTCGGCAGATTGCTGCATCTTGTTACTGCATGCACTCTCCACAGGTTTCTTGTTTGATGTGCCTTTATACTTGCAGCCAGTGTAAGTGGATGTTTAGTGTTTTTAAAAAAGTGTCTAAAAGTTATCATACCATTGGAGTCTTCCTTGTGTTTCATACATCTATCTGAGGGATTTGTGCAAGGAGAGCAGAGTAAGTGGTGGATAATAACCTAAGTGCCTGTCATAAGTCTTGTTTACCTAATCTATTTTTAGATAGGCATGTGGGTCTGGTAAGTGCAACCCTTGATTGTGGTGGAGAGAGCAACAATTCAATTAGCTGGAAAGAAGCATTTGGTTGAGGAACATTTTGGAGGTGAAAATGTTATTGTTTCACATCTTGAGTAAAAAGGATACAATAGTCAAGTAACATAAAGTCAAAACAAAAGGCTGTTGACAAAAACATATCACATATGGAACAAGTAATCTGAGAGGCGAGATTACATCACAGTGGAGGAACCAGACTAAGTGGATAGATATTAAACAATCAATAAAGATGGGTAAGGCATATAGTGAGTGTCATGTATGCATACAGCAAAACCATTAAAGCAGCAATTGTCTGGGCTTATGCAAAGAATAATGTTGGCATTAGGGGAGGCGTGGCTGAGCAGCAGATGTGAGCGGACGTGAGCTCTGATCTCTCCGCCGGTGATCCAATCTTTTATCCTGACATTGACTGGGTACACATCGCGAATGGACCCACAGTGGTACCAGGACATTTGGCAGACACATAGCACATATTACCATGGGTGCAGAGCTGTGTGACATGTCCAAAAAGCTGCGTGAGGCCCGAACCATGTCGGAGCTGAGCTTCCAAGATGGCGCCCAGCCCCGGCGCATGAGTAAGGGGAAGTGCAAGGAGGCTGTGCAAAAGCTGTTTTCCAAGCAGGGACTTAAGGAATATCTGGCGGCGTCCTCCTCCAAAGACAGCTCGGGAGCACAGTCAGAAGCGGATGACACCGTCCCGCTGGAGGATCTTCACGGCCTACCTGACTGGGACATGGTGAGTGAGCAGACCCCCTCCCCTGTCCTGGTGGCTCTAGTGTCTAGAGACGGCCCGAACCCACTCTGAGAGATGTAATGGTGGCAGTCACGGGATGTACCTCCTCCATAACCATGCTCACCACTGAGATAAGAGGAGTGAAGGCAGAGGTATCCTACATTAGGCAGGATATGCAGAGGCTCAGAGAGCATACATCTGCATTAGAGGAGAGGGTCAGCAGCATGGAGGATGATATGGCGCCCATGGCCAGGGGCCTGAAACACAATGTTATAGTTACCGCTCAGCACATGGACTGGCTCGATGAGCTTGAAAACAGGATGATGAGGAATAATGTACAGGCCATTGGGATACCGGAGAGAGCCGAGGGGAAGAATCATGTGGCTTTTATTGAATTTTGGCTGCTTGCAACATTTGGCAAATATTCCTTCACCCCTATGTTCTCCATTGAAAGAGCTCATAGAGTGCCTATGCACCCTCTTCCTCCGGGACACCCTCCACGGGCCATCTTTTTAAGCTGCTCAATTATAAACAAAGGGATATGATCCTGTCTAAGGCCCGTGTCATGCATGAAGCACTGGTCATGGACAACACTAAAATATCCCTGTTACCAGACTATTTCGCTGCTGTGCAAAAGCAGAGGGCAAAATTTACGGATGTCAAGAAACACCTGAGAAATCTCAACCTACAATATGCCATGCTTTACCTGAGGCTGGTGGCCAAGGGTGAAGTCCTCTTCTTTGATAAATCGACTGCTGCAGTGGCTGGACAGAGAGGAAAGATCCCTTAGAGCACATACACCTCCACGGCAGGCAGTACCCTAATACAACACAAAGGGATATTGTTAAGTGTCAATCATAGGTCGACTGTTCGTACCTGATGTCAAGGCGGATTAAGGTTGGATATTCTCATGTCTGACAAAGGATTTTTTTGTAGTTTTCTGCTCTTTTAAAAGTTCTTGTGAACACTCTTGAACTTTTACTGTTCACCCCACTGGAGATCTTTGACCGATAACTGGATCTCACATTCAAGGTTTATGGGTTCCTGTTGAACCTAGTTGGTTTGTATACTGTTTGCCCCTTTGATGCTAGCCTAACAATACACTTTCCCATGACCTCCTACAGACTATATGTGAACCTGCATCTGCTAAGCAATCCCGCTATAGAAACAGTAAGGTTGCTCTATGAACATCTGCACATATCAGCATTTCAAGGCCAGAGGCTCCTGACTGATTGCATAGCCCACTTGGTTGCGAAAGGTGGGGGGCCTGTGCTGGTACACTGGGGGGTTGCTGGTATGTTGTATATGGATTGGATCCCAAATATTGATGAATAGTAAGCTAAGGCTGTTGTCGTGGAATGTTCGGGGCTTGGGCACTCCTGTGAAACGTCTGGCCGTCTTCTGTACAGCGAAACAACTGGGGGCAGAAATTCTGTGTTTACAGGAAACTCATCTCGCACCTGGCACGGCCCCCAGCTTGGCAGCAAAACTCTATAGCCCCAATACCATGCCACTTACTCCACTTATGCCAGGGGGGTAAGCATCATGGGGAAACATTGCATTTACGTGCATACGGGTGGTCTTGGATCCGGATGGGCGATTTGTGTTCCTTCTGTGTAAACTGTATGGGGTGTTGTGCATAATAGCAGGGGTGTACATTCCGCCACCATTCTCAGCAGAGACACTCAAATCTCTGGCAAAATGTTTGGCCCAATACCCTGACGCTCTGTTGTTAGCAGTCGGGGACTATAATAATGTACTGGTCCCAATATGGGATAGATTCAACTGCGGTGCTCTGCAGCAATCCTTATTAGGTAAAACAACCCCATTTGCACGTCTACTGGTAGAGTTGGGGCTGAAGGATATGTGGCGAATGGGACACCCCTGCCAAAAAGTATATTCCTGCCACTCGGTTGCCTGGGACCGATTGTCTCATATAGATTTGGGGCAGGCCTGTTTACCCATGATAGATGATTCAGGTAATGAGCCTAGGCGGATTTCAGACCATTCCCCCTTTTGGGTGGAAATGGGATTCTCAATGGCACCAGGATGGCATAGTTGGAAGCTTAATCCGTTTTGGCTGGATCTTTTCCCAGATCCAGACCCCATCGCCAATCTGCTGAAATCCTTCTTTCAGGTCAGCTTGGGCACAGCCGAATTGAGAATAGTGTGGGATGCCGCCAAGGCTTATTTGAGAGGTCAATTTATTTACCTAATAAATAGCATTAAATCATCCACTAGAATGGGAACTGTTTACCCTCGCGGCGGCTGGAAGGGCGGAGGTAAAATATATTGAAGACCCCTTAGCTGGATCTAGGAGAGGGTGGTTGCAACTAGCAGAGAATAAGAGATTTCTGCAACAAAATCATTATGAAGAGGGTGAAAACACTGGGCACATGCTTGCTATGTTAATACCTAATCAGCAAGGATCTGCACACATTGAGAGAATACTTGATCAGAAGGGAGGCATGCTGCAGTCCACACAGGACATTTTTTTTTGGAGTTCCTAGGTGGGTGTTCCTCGCCAACTCTCTCTCCCCATGATGTCAAGCTGCTTAATGACCCTATTATGGAGGAGGAACTCCTCTTGGCCATAAAACAGGCTGCCAACGGGAAAACGCCGGGTGCGGATGGGCTCCCCTCAGAGGTTTAAGGGCGATATGCGGAGCATCTACTTCCGATGTTACTTAAGGTATACAATGAGGCACTGGAGGTCGGAAGACTTCCCCAATCGATGAAGAAGGCTATAATAGATGTTCTCTTGAAACCTGGTAAGGATGCCCTTAGGGTGGACTCATACAGACCCATATCATTAACGGCTGATGCCAAGCTATTGGCCTAAGTCTTGGCCTCCAGATTATCCAAAGTTATCCACAAACTGATACATAGAAATCAGTGTGGATTTATCCCAAATTGTTCCACGGCCCAGAATTTATGGAGGTTGCTCTTAAATTTGCAGTTGCCTGTAGATAATACATTTTTTTTCTTGGATGCGGCCAAGGCCATTGACAGTGTGGAATGGCCATATCTGTGGGAGGTCTTGGAGCGCTTTGGGGTCGGCGAAACATTTAAACATTGGGTACAGGTGTTGTATGCGTCCCCCTCAGCCCGTATTAGGGTGAATGAGGAACTGTCGGAGGCCTTTCCACTGCATAGGGGCACTAGGCAGGGGTGCCCCTTGTCGCCCCTGCTGTTTGCCCTGGAGGTGGAGCCTCTGGCAGCACACATGCGGGCTTCCTCTGAGATTGTGGGGTTTTGGAGGGGACAGAGAGAGGAGGTGGTGTCAATGTATGCCGACGATACCCTGATATACATAGGGGACACTAGAGATACACTGAGGGAGGTAATGCATCTAATTGATAGCTTTGGCAAATTGTCAGGCTTTATTATCAATTGGGACAAATCTGTACTGATGCCCCTAGACCCCTTGCTAAAACCACTCCCGGAGTGCACGGCAATGGTTGAGGTGGTTCCCCAGCTCAAATATTTGGGAATCCATGTCACACCTGACCCAAATGACTTTATACGACTGACCAAATTTAGGGAGAAATGCGCCAGCTGGTGCAAGATGCCCCTCTCGGTGGTTGGGGGGGTTAATTTAATAAAAATGGTGTGGGCCACTCAGCTCCTTTATGTCTTCAATAACGCACCAGTATGGATACCAAGAAAATGGTTCATGCGTATTGACACGCAATGTTGGGAATTAATCTGGGGTAAAAAAAAGCCCTCGTATAAGTTTAACCACACTGCAATTAGGGAAGGAACAGGGTGGACTGGGGGTTCCTAATCCTAGACTGTATTACATAGCCTCCCAGGCCCAACAACTAGGGGGATGGGGGGACCTGGACCCATGCGACCCAATTTGCAGTATGATTGTACCGGAGGGATCTGAGTGTTCTGCTCTGACGCACCTGGAGGGTGGCCTCTCACATTTGCCCAGGACATTACCTACTGTTTCACTTCTCACAACAGTGTGGAAACATATTAGGACTAGATTGAATATAGTGGGCTTTTTGACAAACACCCCTATGGCATAATTTAGGATAAAAGGACATATTGAAACTGGAAGGCTTTAGAGGTTGGGAAGAAGCAGGTATTAAATACATCTCACAACTGTATAGTGGCTCGCTTCTAAAGTCCTTTTCAGAGTTACAACAGGAATTTCAGATTCCTAACTCCCACTTCTATAAATTCTTACAACTGCGGCATGCTCTAGGAGTGCAGGCAAGAGTCACCAAGTTAGAGTTGACAGCGCATCCCTTCATAGGAGAAGTGTTCCAGGCTATAGATAAAAAAGGAATGATATCCAGGGTATACTCCATGGTCCTTGAAGCTACACATAGTAACAAGATATTGCCTTGTAGGAGGGGCTGGGAGGAAAATGTGGGAACTATTGATGGAGACATCTGGGAATCATGTGTAAATGCCACCCCCATTGGTATCCTTGTTGGCCTCTCAGAAACTGTCTCATCTTTTCCTATTACACAGAACGTACAGAACACCGCAACGGCTGCATGACTGGGGATGTAGAGACATTGTGTCCGAAATGCAAGAGAGAAAATGGCAATTTTATACACATGTTGTGGCAGTGCCCCAAATTCTTTCGGTACTGGGAAGAGGTCATCTCTACAATCTCGCAAGTGTATCAATACCTGCTTAGTAGAGATCCGTTGGTGTGTCTCCTGGGTGCTCTTGATGAGGAGCTTTTGACTCCCCATTAGTGTTGAGCGAACCCGGACTGTAACGTTCGGGTCCGTACCGAACTTTCGGGTGTCCGTGGCACGGACCCGGACCCGGACATTTCAAAAATCGTTCGGGTTTACGTGGCCGGTTAGTGTCGGTACGGTAATCATCCGTACCGACACTACCGAAGATTCCCGTTTGGTCACTTTGCGAACAACTAACCGACGGGACGTCGAAGAGTTGTGCACCTCATTTTATCGTCTTGGGGCCTGGCTTGGGCTTGCTAAAAACTTTACAGGCCCAGGCCCAGGCACGGTGCCTGTGGGCTTTCAAGCCATGCCTGGGCTTGCAATGTCAGGCCCAAGCGAGTTGTGATTACCCCTCAGTTTTCGAGGAGTAGTTCTCGTGGGTCCTCTGTGTGGTTGCCTAGAGATGATTCGTCCATAA
>BLSH010367861.1:4571495-4594286 GCA_018402905.1 Glandirana rugosa | reverse complement strand
GTCAACCTCTAGGCTCCTACTCCACATCCACCCCCCTTCCCGTTTTTTTACTTGATTTTAATTTATTTTCCCTATCCCCATTTATTTGTAGGGCACTTGCCCTAGTTTGAAGATGATTTTAGAACAGTTATATGGCTTCTACCATTAATTAATACTTTTCAGACACAGTTTGAAGATGATCCACATTCACCTCCATTTTTGCTTTTTTTATGTTTTTATTTTTTAAAAAATATTTACAGTTATTTCCCTGTCCCCATTTTTTTGTAGGGCACTTGCCCTACCCTTACCCCCATTTTACTTCCTTTTGCAGCCCTCTGGGGCTTTCCAGGACTTTGTTACAGCCATTTTTGTGCATAAAAGTTCGGGTCCCCATTGATTTCAATGGGGTTCGTTGTCCGTGCGATCGTTCGGGTTCCGTCCGGACCCGGACCCGGACTTTGTCCCGAAGTTCGGACGGACCAGCAGAACCCGAACTTCCAGAGGTTCGCTCAACTCTACTCCCCATGCCCTTCTAGCAGTGATCTGACTGCTTTATTTGGCGTGTAAGCTTATTGCCAGATGCTGGATTTCACTCAGAGTTCCAACGATGGGACAGTGGGTAGCACAGGGTAACTTAATGCTGATCAGGGAAAGGTTGATGTATATTCATAGAGGGGCCCCCAAAATGTTTCTCTCAATGTGGCAACCGTGGTTGGATTTACCGGGCTTGGCACTGCAGCAACTGGTCTTGTATAGGCTCTTGAAAGCCTAGAGGACATGGGGAACATAAACACTAGTAGGGGTAACATCAAACTCAGAATATCAGCATGGGGCTGGCAGCTAAGAGGGTGAAAGTTAAATTTGTTTAGTCTGGGTTATAGTTTCTTCTTAAATAATGCGCATTATACAAATTGAATGTCTACTTTGTAGGAGTTATAGTAGGACTTTGATCCCCTAAAAAAATGAGGAATATTCAATGTGACAATACTAGATTTTGTGCCAATGATTGACACACAGATATTTGATGCTTAAAAAGAATTGTGACGGTCTGTTTTACAGTATATGTATATCATTGTCCATGTCTACAATGTGAGAAATATTGTATCTTCCTATGTAAGTACGTCATTACCTGTATCTTTTGCTGTTTTTTATAATAAAAACCCTTTTTTGACTCAAAAAAAATTATGTTGGCATTAGACATGTGCAATTGGTTTAGTTTCAAATTCATTGTTCAACAAAATTTGAAACAAATAGTTAATTTGGAAATATTAGAATAACGAAAATCTGTTTAACTAGTTTTTTCAAAATTTGAAAATTCGAGAATTTAGAAATTCAAAAATCCGAAACCCAAAAGTTCAAAATCTGAAATTCGAAAATTCGAAAATCTGAAAATTTGAAAATTCAGAAGTTTAAAAACTCAGAAATTCAAAAATCTGAAAATGAAAACAAAAATCTGAAATGATAACTAACTTATAATAACTATTGAAACGAAAATTAAAAGATGCTATTGCGCTACCAAACAAATGTATAAAAAGTGAAATCAAGCTGCCGGCACTACAACTTTCCCAAATTGCATAAACTCTAGTAATTATAAAGTGCAGCGCTGTATGAATATACAAAAGTGAACAATGTATAAAGCCACAAACTAAAGTGAAAGGGTAGACTGGGTATCAACCCAGTCAACCTGATGTGGTGGAAACACCTGATGCAGATAATGAGTCCATAAATGTGAACATAAAGTAAACCATAAATAATAAATCCGTAAAGAAGTGATGATGAAAGTTCGTATGCAGTCCTTCACCATATGCAGCACCAAAATAAAGTGACTTGTGCTTCCAGTAAGCTGTAATACACCAGCATGCACTGTGCAACTTCACCAATAATAATGGGTACTCTTACCAGACATAAGAAGTATAAGCGCATAAGAATGGATATCCAAGGCAAATCGGGTGGACATCACCGTCAGCACATCAGCTGTCCCGTCCTAATGTCCGGCCACACTTCAGAGCTGTATACTTCACAGGTAGGTCTCCCGATGTGGATGAAGACACCAGCCAAAATCCCAGCAAGCCTCAGCAGAAATATATAAAAACACTCCACATAGCGTAATACTGTTGACCAGTGGGGTGGGGACCAGGGGTGATACCCCTGTTGAAGTCCTAGCTGACGAAACGCATCGGGTGAGGCTGCCCTGCTTGTCTAGCACTACGCTCTTCTTGAATCTTATTGGAATTCCAATTTGCTCATTCACGGATTTTACCATGTAAGTGTATTTCTTTTTAAATAAACTCCACTGGTCAACAGTATTACGCTATGTGGAGTGCAGCAACAGATGGTAGATTTGTGATTAAAATTAAATGAGATCTGGCAGTCAGCACGTGAGAGCTCCCTTCCCAAATCCACAGACTACAACCTGGTATATGATGGTAACTCATCATGTAATAATGCATGTAAGAGTTGATAGAGTGAGGAAAGCAAGCGTCTAGGAGTCTAATGGAGGGAGCACAGCCATTCATATTCAGTTTGGAAGCAATGGATGTGGGAAGAGTGGAACAGCTACTCACAAAAATGAAAAGTATGAAGAGAGAAATACAGCGTTTCTAAAAATATCAAACAGAACAGCTGCTAGCAGCCCAGTTGACAAATTGTGACCAAGTAAAATATAATAAAGTGCAGCACTAAAGTGCTAAGTGTAATAGTTGTTCAACAGGTAAACCAATTGGGGAGGTTATGCCTCCAAATTAAAGTCCAATATTCTTGATGTAACAAATAGTGGCTTGTGCCCAAAATATTAACAATAAACTTGATTGTAGATAAATATGTATAAAGTACATTCTGTCACTGCTTGGGAGATCCTGCAAAGTGATGCAAAGGGAATACTTTTGGTCATGACAATGTTCACAGAGGCTTTTTTGAGGATTTGAAGCTCCATACATAAGGATATCAGGAGCGACAGTTTATTCTGTGTGTTTTCTACCAAGTTCTGGTAATCGCATCAGATTTAAGGTGGCGGATATTCACATTTGAGATAGTGATGGCCACAAAGCATTTCTCTTGAAATATATGAGCACTGGACACTTTATACATATTTATCTACAATCAAGTTTATTGTTAATATTTTGAGCACAAGACACTATTTATTACATCAAGAATTTTGGACTTTAATTTGGAGGCATAACATCCCCACTTGGTTTACCTTTTGAACTGTTACATTTAGCACTTTATTTAAGTTATAGCGCTGCACTTTATTTAAGTTATAGCGCTGCACTTTATTATATTTTAAAAATGAAAAGTGGTAAGCCAGTTGCCCATACCTGCAGAGGGGACAGGAGTCACATATCGGGGGTGTACAAATCAGTGTGCCACTGGCCAAATGGTATGGGAGAACAAATTCACTGTAGAGGACCCTATGCCTTGGGGGAATGCAGGATTATCAAACAGCGAAGTAAGTGGAGATGGATCCAAGGACAAAAGAGAACAGAGTCCTTTTTTGTACCACAGGTGAAGGGCAGCAAGCATCATGGGGGAAGATGAATGCAGCTGATGAAGATCACGTTTGTAGCCCTATAGGAGGGCTCTAAGACCTACTGGAGTCAAATCTTTCTCGATCATATTGGAGGCTTTAGAGAAAGGACAAGGGAACCATTCAAGAACACGTGCCAATATGGTGGCTTTATGATATAGTTCATAGCCGGGTAAGCCTAGACCACCATGGAGTTTTGGATAGGTGAGTAATTTATCATGTACCCTTGAAAGGCCCTTGTTCCATATGAAGCATATCAATAAGGACCACAAAGAGGTAGAAAAGGATTTTGGTACAGATATAGGGACAGTCTGAAATAAATACAGCAATTTCGGGAGGGTATCCATTTTGAGGATTTTTGTTTATTCATTCACCCAAACCAGGGCAGGGAGGAGTTTCCCCAGGAATCCAGATCTTTTCGTATACAAGATAGACAAGGGGTATAGTTAAGAGCATAGAGATTAGAAAGGTTGGAGGGGATTATGATACCCAGGTAGGAAATGTCTTTATTTTTCCATTGAAAAGAAAAATTACTGTAGTATGGAGCTGGGATATCTTAGCCGCAGTAAGAGATATGTTGAGAGCTACTGTTTTTGATATATTAAGCTTAAAGTTACTGAATGTCCCGAATCTGTGAAATTCATGTAGGAGGGAGGGAAGAGAGATATGTGGGTGTTGGACATATACTAAAAGATCATCTGCGTAAAGAGAGAGTTTATGGTGTGACGATGGAGTCTGTATACCCTTACACCCTTTTTGCCGAATGGCAACCCTGACGTGTTCCATTTGATATGTCAAATGAGTCAGAAGAAGAGCCATTCGCCAGTACGGATGCTGATGGTTGGGAGTAAAGAGACATAACTTTAGTAACGAAGACATTCCCCAGGCCCAGCTGTTCCAGGGACCAGTTGACCCTATTGAAGGCCTACTCGGCATCAAAGGAGAGAAGACAAGCTTTCAAATTATGTCTCTGTATGTAGGAGATGAGATGGATCGCCCCTGGCCTCCCATCCTGGAACAAAGCCTACCTGGTCTTTGTTTATAACTGCTGGTAAAAGGGTGGATAAGCAATTAGTTAAAGCTTTTGCAAATAATTTGACATCTATATTTAAAAGGGATATTGGTCAGTAACTACTACATTGTGAAAGTTCTTTACCCGGTTTGGGGAGAATGGATATATTGGCTGATAGAAGTTCTTTAGAGGGTTGGTTAGAGTCACCAATAGAGTTGAATGCTCTGGTGAGCAGTGTGATTATGAGTGGTGCAAAGGGTTTATAAAATCTAGGTGTGAACTTATCTGGGCCAGGGCATTTGCTGTATTTTAGATCCTTAATAGCACCTAAAAATTCTGGTTCCATAAAGGGTTTATCCAAGTCCGTAGCATCCTGGGCATCAATACCTGGCAGGGCCGTTTCAGTAATATATGCCAGCATAACATCTTGATTGGAAATGGCCGAACTATCTCCTATTGGTGAAGTGAAGTTATATGATTGAAAATAGTATTGCCTAAAAGAGGAGGAGATTCCTTGGGTATTATGAATCTTTCAGAGGTGTGAAAAAATTGTATAGGATGATGTGCAGGGCATGGGTGAAGGACTTTTGCCAAATGTTGGCCACATTTATTCAAATTTATTTATTTAAGGAATAATGGTAATTGCATGCCTTGCCATGGGCTATCAGAGAATGGGAATCAAGCAGCTGAAGCAAATCACAGTGAGCATTAGACAGGTCAACATAAACAGAAAGGTCTGGATTCCGTTTATGTGTGGATTCAAGATCAGCAATAGTAGAAAGTAAACAGTGTTTCTCTTATGCATAATTTTTTTCAGGTGAGAGCCATGTTGGATGAGAACACCCTGGATAACACATTTCAATGCTTCCCATTGAATTAGGGGACTGATACTGTTTGCGTGATCTAGAACAGAGTTCTACATAGTCCTGGTCACCTACAGTACATCACACAGAGGGAATCCTTGAGCAGGTTGTCATTAAATACCAGAATGCACCTCAGCGAGAGGTAGACATATAGGTTTTTGGTAGACAGGAACGTGATCAGACCATGGGAGATGGCCAAGGAAAGCTTGAAGTGGAATATCCAGCAGGGATTGGGAGACAAAAAAGTAATCTAGGTGGTTAAAAGAATTGTGAGCAACTGAATAATAGCTGTAATCTCTTTCCATAGAGTTAAACACCACCAACCATATCAAAATTTCTGCCAACATCCCAGTAAGTAATTTAAGAAAAAGAGGTACTCCGACAGTACAAAAACGGGACTTTAAAGGCTGCACATGAATCAAACCATAATTTTGTAAAAATATGACAATTTTATTCCTGATCAAAATTGGAATAAAAGCAGGTATGTCACATACATACAGGTTTAAATGAACATTGTGGCATTAGTATTACAATCCAAGTTAAAATTAACATAGATTGTGAGCAATGTTGTAGAGCTGTTATTTTCTTGACCATGCGCCCAACATATTTCGGGATAGTTGCTCTTCTTCAGGGGTGATTATAGATGCCTAGAATAAATACTCTGAAAAGTATCATAATATTAAAGACTGACATTTGCAATATACATAGTTAAGAGTGAGGAAAGCATTGGTGAAGAATCACTCACCACATACCACAGAGTGGGACAACACATGCCACATCGGTAGAGCCGCCATCCAATGGGGTAAAAAGGGGGGGGAGGTCGAAACGACATCCCTCCACCTATACGATAACGTTTCTGCCTTCCCCCCTCTTTTTCTGTAACTAATTTAAGTTTATATTGCTTAAATACCTGTTGATGGATCATGATTATGCATGTAATCCTTCAATGGTGTCAATGGTTGTAGCCATTTCTTTGGCCCCAATGCTAATTATACTTTACTTTTTAGAATAACAGTATAGTGATAAGATTTCAGATCAGTCTACCTTGACTTTGTTTTTGATATCTCTTATCACACCTTGGGAAAGTGGTAAGGGCTAGGCACATTGTGATTGTGTGCATCCCATACAAGATGCCGAAGAAGTTATATCCTTTCTCTCAGTTAATTCAGTTGTTTAATGCAGTTTTTCTATGACCATCTGTGATGGCCATTTCCCTAAGATTATCCAATTTTAGCTGTATATGGAATTACTAACACACCGTCACTGACTTATACATATACATTTCTTTTTCTTCCTTCCATCTATTCTAGGTAGTCACTTAATGACTCTTCCCCCTACTGGGGATTGCTGCCCTTTCTGTCGAGGTTCCCTCCCATTCTGCGGCTTTGCCACTTTTGGGGGGTCCTTGTGGTGTATGTGTCAGCCTTCCTCCTCTGTGGGGATCACCTTGTGTCCTGGTCGCCTACTGCCTCATCGGATGGACTCTGTCTCTGACATCCCCCCCCCCTTTTTTTACTCCATTGGATGGCGGCTCTACCAATGTGGCACGTGTTGTCCCACTCTGTGGTATGTGGTGAGTGATTCTTCACCAATGCTTTCCTCACTCTTAACTATGTACATAGCAAATGTCAGTCTGTAATATTATGATATTTTTCAGAGCATTTATTCTGGGCATCTATAATTGCCCCCGAAGAAGGGCAACTATCCCGAAACATGTTGGGCGCATGCTCAAGAAGATAACAGCTCTACAACATTGCTCACAATCTATGTTAATTTTACCTTGGATTGTAACACGAATGCCACAATGTTCATTTAAATCTGTATGTATGTGACATACCTGTTTTTATTCCAATTTTGATAAGTAATAAAATTGTCATATTTTTACAAAATTATGGTTTGATTCATGTACTGCCTTTAAAGTCCCGTTTTTGTACTGGGGGAGTACCTCTTTTCTTAATCTCTTTCCATGGCATGCTGGACATGTCAAATATCCACCAATTGGGTGATATTCAAATGTGATTTAATGTGTGTAAGTGTGGTAGAAGAAACAGAGGACTTACAAGCTAATGTGTCCGCGGACAGGGAAAGGGCAACATTAAAGTCACCAGCCACAAAGAAACAGGGTCCACCGAAGGAAGCCAATCTGGTGAGAACCTTGAAGAGGAAGCAACCTTGGTCCTCAGTAGGAGCATAAACATTAGTCACTGTGAAAACAGAACTCTGAAATCTCAATTTGGGAAAAATAAAATGGCCTGCATTATCTATGAATGAGTGGAGAACCTCAGGAATTATGTAAGGCAATGGATACCCCTTTGGATTTGGCTTGTTAGTTTGTGCTATGTATGATACTAACAATTTTGTAAAACCGGTATGGCATCTGAATGAAAAAATGTGTCCTGTAACAGCAAAATTTTGGACCAAGACTTGTGAAAATGGTATAATATTTGGCTCTGCTTTTCTAGAGTATTAAACCCTGGACAGTTAAAGGTGGACAGGGTCACGGGACAATGTACTGCCATTGGAAGTGAATAAGGGTGAGGAGGGAATGCATTTAGTTGAGATACTTGCTCAGGCCCAAGATTCACAAGAGATAAGGATAAGAAAGGAAGCAGTAGACAATAGTCAGGAAAGCAAAGAAACAAGAGAAGAGGGGGAAAATAAAGAGTAGGTGAGTGCCAGCTCTCTCTCCAATCATGCATAAAGGAGATCACAGGTTGGCTCTGACCTGGAACTCAGAGGGGAATCTGAGTGAGCTCTGTGGAATAGAGATCAGTATGCACAGTTCACAAAGACATAGCTTCATAGCTATACATAGTGAATATGTTTCAGAATATGATGGGGCCAACCAACGCTTAAATTACCATAAGCTGCAGCATCCATATAGGCAACAATTATTGCAACATTATTTCTATTGATGATTGGATCCACTGAAAGTCACCTGGAACGCTGTCTCCATCTGTGGCTGTGAACAAGGAGCTCTTAAGGAGGAAGGAGTGTTTGTTTTCTATAGTAAACAAAGTGTGTTTGACCGCTCTTATCCAGAGGGTCGCACACAAGAGGGTAAGAGCGGTGTGCTTAAGATGGTGATTGTCATGTCAATTTGATATTTCCATCATGGCAGCTGGGTCCTATCCTCTTGCTAGTGTGATTTCGCTATGGACATATGCACATTGTTGCTTTATTCAGAGCTGCACTTATATATCTGAATGCAAAAGGAGAGCAAGTGGAATCCAGAAGAAGAGAGCCGTTAGAAACACTAGAAAGTAAGAAAGCCACTAGGTGGCTCCAAAGCATAAACAATACAGTACATTATGTATAGAACCGTAAAAGAAAAAACTGTCTGTACAATAAGGCTTCATGTACACGGGACGTTTGTAAACCTTTCCTGAACGCTGGAACAGCTAGTAACCAAAGGTTAAAAACGTCTGTTTTGCTGCATTTACATGCCACATTTATGTGTATATATGAGCATTTGCATTTAGAAGCATTTTTACATTGTAAATGGTCAGAAATGTATCCCCATTGAAAACGCCATACAATGAAACACTTTTAAATGTGAGTTACCACATTTAGGCACATTTACATCTTGTTACAAGCATTTGGCATTTCAAATGCCACTAAACTACTGTCCTGAACACAATTTGTTGCTTAAAAAAAATACCACTAAACTCAAGTGCCTCTAAACAACTATAAACTACTCAGTGTACATGTACAGATAAGTAGAGTTGAGCGAACACCTGGATGTTCAGGTTCGGTGGGTTCAGCCGAACTTCGGGAAAAAGTCCGGGTTCAGTACCAAACTTGACCCGAACTTTACCCCGTACCCCATTGAAGTCAATGGGGACCCAAACTTTTTCACACAGAAATGACTGTAAAAAAGTCCTGGAAAGTGCTAGAGGGCTGCAAAAGGAAGTAAAATGATTTTAGAACAATAATCTGTCCCTTACAGCAACAGTAGGAACCTGACCCTATAGGAGTAGGCGATGATTTTAGAACAATAATCTGTCCCTTACAGCAACAGTAGGAACCTGACCCTATAGAACTAGAAGATAATTTTAGAACAATAATCTGTCCCTCTAAGCAGTAGACTCTACCTAGTCCAGTCAGATCATTCTGTAATGCAGGATGAGATCTGCAATCTGTCCCTAAAAACAGTAGTAGTAGTAATCTCTACCTAGTCCACAATCAGATCGTTCTGTAATGCAGGATGAGATCTGCAATCTGTCCCTAAAAGCAGTAGTACTAGTAATCTCTACCTGGTCCACAATCAGATCAGGATGAGATGTTATTATATCTGCAATCTGTCCCTCACAGCACCGGCAGCATCCTCTCCCTACACTACCCAGAGAGCATGTGACATGCAGCACTAAGTGACTCCAGCTTATAAAGGGGCTGGGTCACATGATGCACTGGCCAATCACAGCCACTCCTACTAAGGGCAAACCAGTGAAAGGCTTGTTGATTGGCTGCCCTGCAGCTATTCAACATGCATGATCAAATACCCAAACCCAGAACCCGAACCCAAACTTTTTTCAAATGTCCGGGTTCGGGTCCGGGTCATGGACACCCCAAAGTTCGGTACGGACCTGAACTTTACAGTTCGAGTTCGCTCAACTCTACAGATAAGATAACAAGAGTTCATGGGCTGCCAAAAAAAAATGCCCAGCTGCTCTTAAACCTCAGTTTATCAGCATCAGTGTACATGAGGCCTAAACAGTGCATATTGTAGCACTAAAGGGCCTATGTGGGGTAATGCGAAAGGCACACAGTGCAGCCCCCAGCCCCAGCAACACACAAGGCAATGGTACATGTAAATGAACAAAAGAAAAATCTAACTTTTTTTTTCCAAACATGGAACTGAAACAGAAGAAGAAACAGATACCCCCAAACACATTAGCCTGAATAAGGTTTGTGACATCCTAACATGCATTTACAAGTCTCAGAAAGAATAGTGCAGGTATGACATAGCATATAAATCAGTACATAAGGAGCTAGCTATGAATTAAACAGATATAAGGGGGAAGAGTATGGTGTGGTAGATATTGCAATGTTGAAAATGTATAACATATCCTGATGTGAAACCTGGAGGAATAAATGGTATGGCATATCATAAACAAAATATGTCCAGGTGACACCAATTGATAATAAAAGGGGTGAAAAGTGGTCTAGCAACTAGGGCCACCAAGGTTCCAGTATTAGGGTAAAAACCCTAGAGTAGTGCAAGAGGAACTTCAGACTAGAGCAACTTCAAAAAGTCTGACATGAGGAAAAAAAAATAACCTCAGAGATAACAGTCAGTCATTTGGAACACTTTGGGATGAGGATCTGGACCGTTTATTCTCCCCTTGTTTTTGCCACTGCAGAGCAAAAGGTAAGCCAGGAGTATTTGGAGCAAAGGGTCAATCCGGTAAAGAAACTTGAAGGAGTTCAAGCATACTGAGGAAAGTCTGGCAGGTTACCCAACATGCAAAATAGTGCAGTTTTGCCTTCATGATGTACATAAAGTTAAAAGGGGAATCGCCACTGGTATTTAATTTGGCGATCCTGAAGCAATTGTGTTAGTGGTTTCAGAGCTTGGCATATGGCCAAAGTCTGGAGGGTGAGATTCGGTAGGAACATTACAGGAGTGTTATTAAAAAGTATGGTATCCTGAGTGCTTGCTGCGCACATAATGGAATCCTTGACCTTGCAAAAGGGGACTCTGCATAGTGTATCATGTACAAAGGAGGAGTCCAGATTTCTTGGTCCGGGGGTCCTGTGAACTCAATCAAGTTTTATTGGAGCATATTTTGGGTTTTGGAGTATCTGGTTAAAGATCGCAGTCACAACCATGGCTAGATCTTTCACTTCCACGGATTTAAGAATGTCCTGGATTCTAATGCAGTTCCTATTTTCTATGTCATATTGTTGGTACATGAGTTCTTACAACAGGACTGTGTGAGAGTTTAAGGTCTCTTCATAAGCCTGCAGAGCATTGAAGAGACCATTTGTAGTGTTCTCAATGTCTTCTAGGTGAACTATTATGTCCTTTTTTAATTCAGTAATCTCTTGCCTGTATGTCTTTTTGATACACTTCAAACAGTGTTCAAAGTCATATTTTGTGTGCAAAGATTTAATGTAGGTATGCAGTGAGCGGAGCTGGGACTCCATATCCTATCCTTCTCTTGAGCATAGCGGGGCCTGTAAAAAGACTGCAGGAACACCATGAGTGCCTGTCAGTCCCCTCAGGGGATGTGGGGCAACCACTGGTCCTCACCTGTAGATCAGTGAAACAAGAGAAAGAGCTAACAGGTCATGAGACCCCCCATAAATCTACCAACATCACATAATACTATTATGTACAAAACCTTTTTGTTCACCTGTAGATCAGCTGTAGGCTCTGATTGAGAGGGAAAAGGAGGTGCCGGCACCATCTTGGGTCATGACTTGTGCTGGGCCATGGCTGAAGAGCGGGTGAAGAACTACCCCAAATCACCACTGGAATGGCCCTCACCTGACTTCTTGGGATCCTTGATCTGGTGCTTCCCCATCTGGGGGGTTGAATAAGGTTTAATACTGGTATTCAGACACGTAAAAAACGCAAGGACCAGGAGCTACAGAGACACATACCCTTCAGCTCCATGCGCCAAACCATGCCCCAATTGAGGAACACTTTAGAAAATACTCCACTGGATGTTTTTATTTCTTTGAACTTTTTTTGAATTTCTGTAATTATATATCTTCGTGGTAGATATTATGTTATGCACATTTATATTTGAAGAGCGAATTGTGTTTGTAATGATTTTTTTTTTTTTTTCGTGCTGTATTTTGTATGTTTGATATTCAATTTGAGGGTTATTTATAGACATACAGCAGCAGTATTATATTCACATTTTTGGGGGATATATAAATAATTGATTCAATTGTATATTACAACTTTTTTGTTGTTCATAATGTGGAAGAGTATATTGATTTTTGTTTTGCTTAAAAAAATGTGTATACTTGCTGTGACTGTTGGGTCTGATAGTAAGTTGGGGTTCAGAGTCCAGTTTCAGGATTTAAAATGAGATTGGGAAGTTCAACTGTCATCATGGTAGGGGTGTGCAAGGACCAGGAGCTGCTGAGGCACATGCAAAGAATTAAGTCCAGTAATAGGTACTGGGCTGCATTAATATTTACTATGGTAGCAATGGGCTGTACTCCTATTAAAGGTACTTGCTTTGTGCTGTAACAATTGTAATAGGCAAGCTTGGATGGTATCAAAGCATGTAATAAACAGACGTGCACAACAAGAAAAACAAAAACATGCATGTTAAAATGACGTCCGGACGCCTGTTGCGGATACACTGAGAGATCTCCTAATGGAGATCAGTGGCCTAAATGGGCAATTTGTGGCTATCTCTGGGTGTTCCGTCTGGTGTGGTGGAATGGGGGAAAAATGGGGGAGGGGAAGGGAAGGGGCAGAAATAGATGGGGCCCTTGTGAAGGAATGGATGACAAATGAACTGAGTGGACAGGTAACCGGGTATGGTGCCAATAGTGGGAATTCCCTAATGGTCCTTGGATCAGGCATGTAGGCGCTCAGAGTGGGATCTGATAACACTCCCAATGGTCTGGGAGATCCCGGTATGGTCTCTGTGATGAATGAATTCCCACTCAGCTGATGTGACTCTTTGTAGTGATATAATGGTGCTGATTTTACATTGAAGATGACATCACTGATGTAAATGAAACTCAGTGCAACCAATGTAGTACTGTGTGCTCTGTTGGTATATGTATCCCGCCGTTCATGCACTAAACTGGTGATGTGGCAGTCACAGGAACTCGGTCGAGCCTGGTAGTGACTGTCTCACCTGGTGCAGAGCTAGTCACGCAAGTGAGCGGAACGGCGTGGGGATCACCATCACTTTTGAGCGTATACTGGTTAGAGAATGGTGCACGAGTATTGTCTCTGCAGCACCAATATTTTGGTTTCAGTTTTCCAAGAAGCAATGCCTTAAGCCATGAGCTGCTAGATAATTGAATACAATAAAATTATACTTTTAATACCAGCTTCCTGAGTACAGCCCATTGCTACCATAGTAACTGCTTATGCAGCCCAGTACCTATTACTGGAATTAATTATTTGCTTGTTGCTTTTTGATTAAGGTCAGAAAAACCTGAAAAGATGAGTAGCCAGGAAGTGTTTCCCCATTCCTTTGTTTAGGGGAACAGTCTTTATATCTCCTACTTTCCTTGGTTTTGTCTGCTGAGGCACATGTCCTACAGCTCCATGCGCCAAGCCATGTCCCAATTGAGGAACACTTTAGACAGTACTCTTTTTTCAGAGGTGTTTAGTCCCTTTGCGTTAAGAGAAAATACTGTAACTCGTGGGTTCATCTATAACAAAAGTTTGTGAGGAAAGGAGGGAGAGAGAGAAGGGAGGTGTTAGAGGCAGGGTATAGGGGAGGATTGCGCCCCAAGTTTCTTCAAGTAGTGTGATGAGTAGAACAATTGCCTACAGACCACTTATGAAAAATGTATTGATCTGTAAGTGAAAGAAGCTCAGATCAAAAATTGATGGGGTACAAGCAGCCTTCGGATCCCAGCAGGAGTACAGCGTATTGGAGAGAGAAAAAAAAATAAAAATGGAAAAATGAAAAATGAAAATATAGAGCCCCAAAGAGACTTCTTGTTAGGTGGATGGGAAGAGGGTATAAGATTTATTTTTGAAAAAGAGTAGGGGCGTCTGGGGGCTGAGGTAGGGTGGAAAACGCAAACATTGGGTAGAGTCTCAACTCCAGAGGGTGTAATCACTACCTTTACTTAAAGTGTATGTTGGGGGAGGGCCAATGACTATTCTAAAACTAGTGGAATAGACACAATGAAAATGAGCAATGATAAATAAAATCAGGAAGTAACAGAACTATGTGCTTATCCTGCTACCGAGGCTCTCTTTCAAAGAAAGCAAGCTAAAATGGTAGTGCAACATATTCCCGAAAAGTATGGGACAAGAGTAGTTGCGTAAGTTTTTGTATGGCATTAGACAAGAGTGAATATGTGTTACCCGATGGGATAATATATATATACAGTAGCTGTGTAAAAATGTGCTATTGAGTACATTGTCCTTACTGTCCTGATAAATATCCTGAAGTAATCATCCAATTGTACAACCAAAATTAGGCATATGAGTCTAGTTCTTAAACTGCTTCCCTAAGGAGAATGTTATAACCTTGGTAGTATATATTATTATCCCTTAGCATTCCCCCTATTCAGAGGGACTTCTGATGTACAAGGTCAGCTGGGGAACTGCTCCCTTCCCTAGCAAGGACCTGCCTTTCCAGTGACTTAGTGATCTTAGCTATGCTGCTGCTTATAGGAGGTTTCTAATGTGTGTGTGATTGTGCTGGACCAATGGAAGTGAGGCTTGGTTCTCATGAATATACAACAAAGTGTGTCTTCCTTCAAAGAAGCTGATACTTACATAACGAAGGTATAGTGTTAGTGGACCTTATTGTGGTCCTAGACTGCTACCTTCTGGTCATGACAAAAATAGCCCTCAACATATGATAAACTTGTCACGAAGAGATGCAATAGGAGACCTATGTTAGGGCTTGATAAAGACTGTCAAATCTTAATGACAATATGAACTGCCAGCAGAGTTAGGACCATTGGCAAACAAAAAATATTAAGCCAGCCTGTGGCATGGCTCAGTTTTGATTTTTTTTCTATTGCCCTTTTCTTCAGCTGTGTTGAACAAAAGCTTAACTACATTTTTTTTCTAGCCTGTTTAGACTTCCTGTATGTCAACATACATGACACACTGCAGATATTTTTTTTTCTTTAGTGACTTTTGTCTAGATTTTAACTCTGCTTGAGCTGGTTGCTACACAGCATCTACCCAGATCAGCATATCTTCAGAAAATGCTTTGGAGTTTGTACTTGCAACCCGCTGGACTGAAGATTATGGGGCTAGCCTGAAATGGGACCTTTGGACACTAGTCTCTGCATTGTGGTGCTTCACATACCATAGTGTACTGTGTTAGTTTTCTGCGGGCCACTCTCCTAGTTCACTCCAGAGAAGTGGTACCAGATAGATCTGCCCACTCTCTGAAGACTCACTCTTGTGTCTCAAGGGCAATTTTGGCTTTTCCAGACAATATGATGCATACATTTCCTTCTATAGAGAATTTGCTGCCAAAAGGCTTGTGCCTACTGAGGACCCACAGTTCAAATTATCCACCTTAATGGTGGTTGTAAACCTAAAAAAAAAGAAAAAAAAACTAATCACAGTTTACTTTGTACAGTATTGTATCAGAATCCATCTATCCCCAGTATTCAAAGAAAGTTGAATTCAGCAATGTTTATTCCACTCCCCTTCCTTGCATGCTTTCAGAGAGACACATAAAAAAATGTGTTGCTGCACTCCAGCTCCTTTTACTGACAGACTGTAATTTCTCTAATGAACGAGCAGATGGGGTTGTATATACAGCTTTCTTTAACAATTCTTTCCCCCTACCTCCTTTGGCTTTACTTGGATTGGCTGCTCCTTGCCATAACCTTTTTGGCCAAGTGTGAGTCAGGTGGTGCCTTCCACAAGTTCCTATTGGTCGGTACTCGTGAGTGGGCAAGGCCAGCTGTCAGGGATTGCGCCATCCCGCTGTCAGCTCGGAAAGCCTA
This sequence comes from Glandirana rugosa, assembly GCA_018402905.1. Classification (NCBI taxonomy): domain Eukaryota; kingdom Metazoa; phylum Chordata; class Amphibia; order Anura; family Ranidae; genus Glandirana; species Glandirana rugosa. The sequence continues at coordinate 4,578,271 of BLSH010367861.1, read as the reverse complement.
AGAAGTACCAGCGAGGCAGAGGAAAACAAGGATGGAGCGCAGACTACAGAACGGCATAAAGCATTTTAAAAGTACTGCGGTGAATGACGCAAGTGCGCTTGCTTGGGGGAGTGTAGAGATGGGAGGAGAGTCTAGTGAGGTCATGAGATCATGACTCCATCTCCCGGCCTCTGGCAGGAAGGCACGCCCACTGATGGGTGATTGTTTGAGGGCTTATACAGGCACTTGGGAACTTAAATTACAGTCAACAATACAGCAATTTGCTTTATACACGTTGACACAGTACTATGACACATGGTTTGTATGGTGCATGCACTGGAGGTTTACAACCACTTTAACAGGCAATCTACCACTTAGGCAGATAATGTCCCTACCTTTTTGGCCTTCACTGACAAACAGTTGAACTCTCTATTTTAGTCTCAATCTGAGTTGACTACAATAGTTTTCCATTCTCTGTTGTTATGTGTGTCTAAACATAAAGTCCCTTATTTCCAGTTAGTCAGACTTGATTGGTAAGCCCAAATTTAGAGAAAGAACTGAAAAGCACAAACCCTGTGCAGCACTCCTAACTAAAAATACAGTCTGCAAATGTAATGAACACGTATTGAAGCTTCCATTTCCATTTATAAATGCAAACTATACATTGAAAAAGGGATTGTAACCATTTGCACACATTAGTAACATATAATATTATCTGTTGTAAACTAAAATCTTATCAACAGTTTACTTAGACCTTGTTGTATAAATATTATTTCATGATAACACTCACACTGGTTTAAAACAGATGATAGTAACAAGCATTCATGAATCTCTGCTTCAAGAAGTTTATTGAACATTTTTGGATAGTACAGGAATAAGAAAAATTAACAAAGGTACTGGCTACAAAGCGGTTACAAGTGGGGACATCCCTTATGCCTAGTATGCACAGGCAGCTTTTTTTTTTTTTCATTCAACCCAGCAGGTTGAATGAAAAGAAAAACTGAGGAGCTTGTGAGAAGCTTGCTGTACTAACTATGCAATGTTAGTACAGAGATTTCTCTGCTGAGCTATTGTGGCCTATATTTGGTCTAGTGAACAACAGAGTGAGTAGATGCAAGGCAGGGAAGCCTGGGTGCTAGCATTCATGAATATCAAGCAGAAATGAATTCCCCTCTAGCAGTATTTACTGCTATACCCGAATACTTACCTCTTGGTAAGGTATGTTTTGCCTAAGCACTGTAAAAAACACACACTTCCTGATTCTAATCCAGATTTAACTTTAGTATCCTGATTTATTTTCAGCCTCCTATGTCCATTCAGACCTTTGGAGTTAAAATAGAATGCAGGAACTTAAAAGGTGGAACGATTATCCATGATGTACGAGTAGTTGTAAGAGACAGGAATGACAATTCACCCAGTTTTATGCAAAGGAGTTACTACACAACCATCAATGAGGTAAGACATTTGTTTCTATTGTTAGATTATATCGTTCAGTATGCAGAACTTCTACTATATCTCAGGTACTGTACATCAGTGGCTCCTTCATTTTGAAGTAGCATGGTGTTATTGCTTTGCTTTAAAAATTCTGATTATGCTGGCTATATACAGTATATTCATTCTAGACTTTTGATACTCAAGTTATTTTTACCTCCAACCCTTCTCTTTTTTCTCTTCATACTTTTTCATTCAACCCCATCATCTAATTATCTGTTTCATTTCTTCTTTTTACCCTTTTTTTAACACTTTATACGTCTTGATTATATTGTTTTGTGTTATGCTTATTTGCACTCTTTATTGCCTGCAGTTCGTTTCTCAATAGGACAAACAGCAAAGTACATTAACTCATGGCAATTAATTATAATAGTTGTAATAATTACTTTATGATACTAAATTGATGCTTTCTATACCAAGTACCAACCTAACGCCCTTATATTTTACATTTTTGAGTAAAATGTTATCTTACTTCCTGTGTATTCATTCACACTTGCTTTTGTGACTTGTATCAATGCACATGAGGCTAATTCTTACTGTTTTGAGAAAATTATACACAACTGCTATCAGTCTTTGAATTGTCATACATTAAAATCAATCCAATAGAAAACAATTAAATTGATTAATGTTTGGAACCATCTTGGATGAGTGTAGAGGCATGCTCAGTATAAGGGCTTCTCACAATTGCAGTTAAATTGATGAAGTTTATTGAAGTAGTTACTTTACAGGTGATAGGTAAAGCCAATGCGTTTTTCTTGGGTACTGCCTCACCCTTTATCAGGAGCATGTATACAAGGAGATAATTATAAGCAACTGATCAGTATCTCAAGCATACAGTGTACATTGATAAACAACTTATATACTGAGACATTCACAAGGTGATCCAGGGATAAACCTATAGAAAAACACAAATTGACACAATAAAAAATAATAATAAATAATAAAGAGTCATAAGTATCACACATATATAGGACAACACAAATGCATAGAAGGGCACAAATGCTCAGAGGTTCTGTGATTTAGATATCATCAGTGAAAAATATGAATATATATATATATGTATAAATGAAAAATAAGAATAAAAAATATGAAAGTATGGGGTAATATGCTGGACAGACCTGTGACAGCAGATGAGGTAGATGAGGTACGAAACAGACCTGGAACCAATAAACTTTCAGTACTGTGGGTGATACATAAGAGATTGGCATTCACAAATGTTCAAAGACAATAACGCGCTTAAGGTCAAAATAAAAAGTGACAACTGCAACAATAATAAGTGCGATATTACACCAACCAAAAATAAATAATTAGAAATATTGTTGCGCTAAAGGTTAAAAACTAGTGCATAAATCAATATACATCAAATTAACATAAATTATATCCAACATTAATGCGTAATACTACCAAAGTGAAATGGTTAACACAGATACACAAACTTAAAAAAAAGTTTTTTTGAGAAGTTTTGTGTATAAAGTCCAAAATCTTGTGAAAAAAGAAAAAAGATCATGCTTGAAGGTATAAAGCTGACACATCCAGAGAGTCCTAAGGATGTCCAGTAAGAAAATAACACTCCTGCTTTCCACCACCATAATAAAACGTGCAAGCACCTCCAGTGATAAAATCGGGGTATGTGAAAACCCTTACCGGAATCAGAGACCCACTATCTCTAGTAAGGGTCAGGCTCACAAGCAGATATAGCCCTCTGCAGGGACCAATGTAGTAAAGAGAACGATCCTCCTATATCGTCAGGATTCAATGGCATCCGTATCAGTATATGGCTACTTGAATACAGCAGATCTCACAGGATTCTCCCAAAGCGTATACCATAAAAAATAAGGGCTACATAGCATGATACTGTAACACTCATTTATTAAAACATAACATTTAAAATCTGGGTACTCACATTCTTGAATTTCAATATGCACATACATTTTTAAAACCGGCAAACTAGTAAAACGCCCGTCCTCGCGGGATGAAACATGCGGTGTGGTGACGTCAGTATGCAGACTCCGCCCTACATGTTTCGTGATAGGTCACGTCTTCCTGGGGGTGGTTAAACAACAAAAGATACAAATTACTCAATCCTAAATCCCACAGATAATGTTCCAGTCATCTATTATCAAAACATAGACACATATAATTAGTCAACAGCAACAATAAAATGCTACCTGTTAGAGTGTACATATTCCAATCAGGGTATATGTGCACAGATGTTAAAAAATATTGGTGCATATATCCTATTATTTACAAAATATTTAAATTTCAGAAAATATGGATCCTCAAAAAAAATCATCCCTGTGTATTGCTTCCTAAAGCCAGTATTATAAGAATTCATAATAATACATGTAAGTCAAAATCAGAGTTCTGGCCCCCAGTTTTGTAAATAATAGGATATATGCACATTGCATGTTGGATTTATTTGTATATATGGCCCTTGGAAAGGCCTGGTTGCATGCACTAAGAAGAGTACATTTTGTGCTGTCTACCTCACCTTTGAACACACATATATATACACAATCAATGGAGGGAGTCACCCCTCTGGCTTTCAAATGATTTCCTGGAGCTGTGTCATGGTGGGCTCCCAGCGTTCCACCAATATCAATAAAATGGAAAAATGGGACACGCTCTCCAAATGCAATAATTCCTTACTGAAAACTGTACAGTTTCGAACAAGACCTGTCCTTCATCAAGCTGTGTGTGATTCTATACTAAACATCTCAAACGAATACCACACCACAGGGTGTAACCACACAGGTGCATCCTTGATCACCAGTCTAGTTCTCTAATTAACCCTTGTTTAACCATTACCATGTATCAAAATATTCTGTGCAGAAAATTCTATACAAAACAATATATACATGCATATGTTGACCCTAACTAGGTTGGGGTGCAACATCTATTCATAATATTTCTTCCATTCATTGAATACATTGTATCTTCCTCAGAACTCTTCAGTTTATTGGCATTGTTTTTATATATTCCTTAATACCTACAAGAAAAGCATAGCACTCAATTACAATCGATTCATTCAAGAAACATATAGAGATCATAGTCCATGTTCATCCCATAGGGATGCAGGGAATTAAGTCTGTTAATCCACCATACTTCAAACATCAGTAGCTTTGGAGTGAGTTTTTCCGATTTTTTTTCAACATTATTGCACTGGCGTTTTTGAGCAGTAGCGTTTTTGAGCATTTTTATTTTCAATGGACCAAAAACATTGGTGAGCTGCCTTTTTGCACGTTTTTGAGCAGTAGCATTTTTGAGCGTTGTTTTTTTTCCCTCAATAGATCAAAAATGTCCAAAAACGTTGGCGCATTTTTGCGCCCGTTTTTGAGCGTTTTAGCATTTTTACAGCTGAAAAACGTCTCTCAGAACCTGCTACTCTTGGGTTTTTTACAGCTCAGAAACGTCCCAGCCAAAAACAGTTGATAACAGCCTATGTGTGCATGAACACATAGGATAACATGATGTGGAGTTTATTAACTGTGGGAAAAAATGTCTGAAGTTAAAAACAGCAGCCGTAAAAAAAAAAAGTCCAAAAACGTGCTGTGTGCATGAGGCCTAAATCTGAATCTTTGTGTCACTTTTCCAAAAAATGTTTTGGCACTGGCAAACCGGGTTGTTTTTTCCTGACAAAGCTGTGTTGTTGGGCAATTCTGTCTTTAACCACTTCCCGCCCGGCCTATAGACAAATGACGGCCGGATGGTGGTTCAGTTATACTAACTGGACATCTATTGACATCTTTCAGGATAACCTGTGATCGCGCAACCGTGGGGGGGGGGGTGCGGCGATCGGTGGTGTGGTGTGTCAGTCTGACCCCCTTCATTACCGATCTTGTTAAAGAGCTTCCATCGGAAGCTCTTTACCACGTGATCAGCCATGACCAATGACGGCTGGTCACAGTGTAAACAGGAAGAGCCGTTTATCAGCTTTTCCTCTACTCGCGCCTGACAGGGGGGTCTGTGCTGACTGTTTATCAGTGCAGCCCCCCCTAGGATCACCAGTCATGACCACCAGGGAGCCCACCCAGGAACCACCAGGGAGAGCCCACCCAGGACCACCAGGGAGCCGATCAGGGAGCCCACTCTGACCATCAAGGAGCCCACCCTTGACCATCAGGTAAGGGGCACAATGCCCAACATGGATGACACTCAGTGCCAATTTCAGATGCCACCCTAGACCACCAGGGGGTGACAAAATTACAGTGCCCTCTATCAGTGCCACCTGTCAGTGCCAGGTGCCACCTATCAGTGCCCATCAGTGCCAATTATCTGTGCCCGTCAGTGTTGCATATCAGTGCCACCTATCAGTGCCCGTCAGTGCTGCTTATCAGTGACGCCTATTAGTGCCCATCAGTGCTGCATATAAGTGCCTCATCATCGGTGCCCGTCAGTGCCACCTCATCAGTGCTGCCTCATCAGTGCCAATCAGTACAGCCTCATCAGTGCCTATCAGTGCCCATCAGTGATGGAGAAAATGTACTCATTTACAAAGTTTTGTGACAGAAACAGAGAAAAACTTTTTTTTTCAAAATGTTAGTTTTTTTTTAATTTGTAGCGCAAAAAATAAAAACTGTAGAGGTGATCAAATACCACCAAAAGAAAGCTCTATTTGTGCAAACAAAGTTATAAAAGTGCCACAGCGCTGAAAGCTGAAATTGTTCTGAGAAGGAAGGGGGGTAAGTACCTGATATTGAAGTGGTTAATTTTATGGATTGTTTCTCCTACATAAATAAGCCCACGTGGACACATCAAAATGTACACTACATATGTTGACTGACATGTATGGTAACCTTTTATGTTGACCTTCTGTCCATCATTCGAATGAACAAAACTTCACTCATAATTGACATTGTATGCAGTTTAGGCAACGGAAGCATCCATTCTTCCTCTTACCTAAAAATGTGATCTCACTCATGGGTTTCCTCTTCCTATATTCTGATTTTACCAATGAGTCCTTTAGTGTCTTATTCCTATGGAACACTTTTATCGGATACACTTCTTAAAATGCATCTATCTGTGGAAATGCACATTTCAACATGGGCCAGTGTTTTCTGATTATTCTAAATACATCCTCACTGTAAAATCCATTCTCCTTCTTACCTACGAAGGCAACGGATTTGACGTATGTTACAGTTAATACTCACTTCAAAACAAGTAAGCTTACTACCTGTCTTCCAGTTGTATTTTCCAATGGTATGTACAGTCAGTTGTATACATCACATGTAAAACTACACAGGTGCACCCGAATAAATACATCCTCTTTGTTAGGTATTTTAATTGGTGAAGTTATAGTCCATGAA
>BLSH010367861.1:4536011-4548151 GCA_018402905.1 Glandirana rugosa | reverse complement strand
AGTTCACGGGCAGTTATTTTGCGCCTTGGTTTTTCCACACGCTTCTTGCGACCCTGTTGGCTATTTTGAATGAAACGCTTGAATGTTCGATGATCACGCTTCAGAAGCTTGGCAATTTTAAGAGTGCTGCATCCCTCTGCAAGATATCTCACTATTTTTGACTTTTCGGAGCCTGTCAAGTCCTTCTTTTGACCCATTTTGCCAAAGGAAAGGAAGTTGCCTAATAATTATGCACACCTGATATAGGGTGTTGATGTCATTAAACCACACCCCTTCTCATTACTGAGATGCACATCACCTAATATGCTTAATTGGTAGTAGGCTTTCGAGCCTATACAGCTTGGAGTAAGACAACATGCATAAAGAGGATGATGTGGTCAAAATACTCATTTGCCTAATAATTCTGCACACAGTGTATATATATACATATAAAAATCTAATCAAGGGGATTTCTGCACTTACAATTTATTAAGAGTTCAAAAAGACAATAGTTACATGTTATGTTCAAAATAGCAACAGTTTTGGACAAAAGTACAAAACGCCTTTCTTCAGGCTAGAAAATTACCTGAATAGCATGCATGTTTCATAGGCATGTATACTATATATACATCCATAACAAGTTAATTGACTAAAATAGGGACCACTGAGGCAATTATAGCGTAGCAGTAACACATAATGCAATTGTTATCAGTACGTTTTAGAAAGATTGCAAACAAATGGCATTCATTCCCCGTTCAGAGAAAAGGAAATTAACCCGTAGTAAGCCTGTTACAACGAAACAAAGAATAAAACATCATTAAAATCGCATATGAAAGTAGTTGCAAAGAAGTTTTAAAAGTAAATAATTAATTCATACAATAAAAATAAATATACATGAATGGATTCCAGGGAAAGTATATTATCTATTAACCCCTTAATAAACTATCACAGATAATCATAAGATATTGTCGAAAAAACATCCTAACATCCCCTGATAGCACAGATATAAAACTCCCTATCACAAAAACAGATGTAAATCAAAAACAGGGTTCAGTCCCCTAGGAAACAGGATATCCTAGTGATGGATCCATTCTACTTCCAGTTTTTTAAAGGATAATTCACGATCTCCCATTCGTCTGGCCAAGTATCATAGACTTCAACTTATACCTCTGGGATTACGTGTAAGGTTGGTACCTAACCTTTTTGCACGGAATGTGGACTTTAAAACAAAATTTACTCATATTAGCAATAAATGCCTCTTTTAATTTGATTGCATTAACTGTACAGTTTATGTAACAAGAACGAGCAGCTTTGACATAGTAGATATCTGACATTGAGTTACAAATGTCGGCAAACATGGATCATGATGAAACGCTGAAGTCTAAAAAATCTTGTGATGACAAAATGATTTATTTTATAAAGAACATAGAACCTCAAAAAAGATGCAAACTTTAAAAGGTCTGGGAGGACTATGCTAATACAATTTACAATTGGACTGACCCAATTTTCATTGATCACAACTTTTTAGACGAGGATTCCATAACAAACACAATTCTACCTCTACTTCATCCATGGCCTTTACAGGCTCTTCAGCACATGCATCAACAACTTTTTTAGAAGGGTTAGAGAAGGAATGTGACCCATCACCCCAATTAATATATAATGGCAGACCTCCATCCCTAATATCAGTTATGTACAAGGCAAGGGGAAATTGGGACTTTGAGTGAGGCCTGTCATTAAAGAAAATTATAATAATGCTGCTAGTTGGCAAAATACATGTCAATAATTTATTGATAAAAAATAATAGATAATTAGTTGTACATTGCTCTTATATTAAAACCATGATATGTTATACAAATAATCCAACCATGTACAGAGGCAGTTAATATACACATAAATTCATTTGAGAGATACATAAAATCAAAAAAAGGAAAGACATGATAAGCAGTACAAATTAATAAAGATATCTTAGAATATACATCAACCACAGGCTGTATATTTGTGCATAATGGGACCAAATTAATCTGAGCATCCTTTAATGTAAACTCAACGCATTTCATGGCGTACAGCCACTCATCAGGAGTGTGATGCAGACAGAGCATTCTAAAATAGATAATGCGTTTGTGAGTACATAGTACCTTTATAAGGAAAAAACACTGATCTTGCGAAAAATGTATAACTTACGAAGCAGTCTATCCAGCATCCAGGGGAGAACGGGAGCCAGAGACAGAAGCCTGACACGGGGCTGAGGTGGGAAACATTGTCCCATACAGATGGAGCAGTCAGGGGATGCCAGACACACCACTTGGCCATCTATTGTGCAATGTGGACTGGTGAGGCCAAATTGTAGCTGAAAAAAAAAGTGACACATGACCTATAGTGAAAATGTAAGAGATGTGAACAAAATGCAATGATGTGTTGTGTGAGACTAATTTCAGCTACAATTTGGCCTCACCAGTCCACATTGCACAATAGATGGCCAAGTGGTGTGTCTGGCTCCCCCTGACTGCTCCATCTGTATGGGACAGTGCTTCCCACCTCAGCCCCATGTTGGGCTTCTGTCTCTGGCCCCCATTCTCCCCTGGATGCGGGATATTTTGTCAACTAGCAGCATTATTATCATTTTCTTTAATGACAGGCCTCACTCAAAGTCCCAATTTCTCCTTGCCTTGTACATAACTTTTTTAGAACTTACATCTACAAACATTTCTGCTGGAGAAGGGGAGGCAAGCAGCAAGTATCCACCAGAGGAGCAGCCAGAAGATGGGGGAACAAACAGACACAATAGACATGGTACATACTGTAACATAGCATCTACAGTGTTATCTAATGATGCATTATCTGTTTTTAATAAGGGTTTGGGCTCCTGCCCTAAAGATAGAATGAATCATTTTGTCATTAACCACTTCAGCCCAGGAAGGATTTCCCGGTTTAGGACCAGAGCACTTTTTGCGGGTCGGCACTGCGTCGCTTTAACGGCGGTCGTGTGACGTTGTACCCAAACTAAATTGTGTCCTATTTTTTCCCACAAATAGAGCTTTCTTTTGGTGGTATTTGATCACCTCTGCGTCATTTCTTATCACCGCTATAAACAAAAAAAGAGTGTCAATTTTGCAAAAAAAAAAAAAACAATATTTCTTACTTTTTGCTAAAATACAAATCCAAAAAAAATATAAAAAAAATTTTTTTTTCATCGGTTTTGGCTGATTTATATTCTTCCTCATATTTTTGGGAAAAAAATCGCAATCAGCGTTTATTGATTGGTTTGCGCAAAAGTTGCCGCATTTACGAATGATGAGAATTAATTAATGGGGTTTTTATTTTTCTTTAATATTTACCAGTAACGGCGGCGATCTGCGATTTTTAGCAGTACTGCGATATTGCAGCGGACAAGTCGGACCATTTTGACACTTTTTTGGGACCATTGGCATTTATATAATGATCAGTGCTATGAAAATGCACTGATTACTGTGAAAATGCCATTGACAGTGAAGGACTTAAGCCAGAGGGGCGCTCTAAGGGTTAAATGTGTTCCCTAGGTGTGTTCTAACTGTAGGGGCCTGGGTTGGCAGGGGGAGGGGAGTGATCACGGCTTCCATATACAGGAAGCCTATGATCACATCCCTTCCCCCTCTGTCAGAACTGAGATCCGTGTTTACATACACGAACCTCCGTTCTCTCACTGCGGGGCAACCATCGCGGGTAGCCGGTGGAGACAGAGTCTGCCCTACCCGCTCCCTGGCTCCCCTGGAACACAGTGAGCATGCTAGCACGCCTCCGGCGGTGCCCGCTCACAATACTCGTTCTCACGACCACCGCCAGGTGACAGCGTTTGATAATGATAATGAACTAATTTGCCATCGTCAAGCCACAGCGGGCGGTCGGCAAGTGGTTAAGCAGGACTTGTATTGTTTCTATAGACAGATTGGATTGAAAGCTTTTTATTCTACTAGAACGTGTGTTACTGGAACTGATATTCCACCCTTATCTGTGAAAAATTTACATCTTAGACCGAAAAGTCATATTTCACTACCTACTACATATTCTGCTGTTAAAATGTAAATTAAAAAAGTAGAGGCAAATATTAAAAAATTTTATTAAGGATGATGCAAGGATAGGTCACATCCCTAGCAATTTGACAAAAAATTAGTCTCTTGCCCTATCCTCCTTGTCGGCTAGGCACGATATCACTATCAAACCTGCCGTAAGGGGGACTCTACAGTGGTGATGGATACCTCTAAATATGAAGAAGAAATTTACAGACAGTTGTCTGATGGGTATACATACCTGCCTCTGCACCATAATCCTACTAGCAGGGTACAGACCAGAATTAAGAACTTATTAGCACAAGCTGTGGGAGAAAAATTGATTGATGAAGATACAAAAAACGTTTTATATTCAGAATATCCCACAACCCCAGTTATTTATGTGTTACCTAAAATACATAAGGATTCTGCAAATCCTCCTAGATGCCCTATAGTGGCAGGAATGAACTCAGTTACAGCTCCTCTTGCTAAATATCTTGATAGATGTTTGACACCACTTATTGTGAATACTAGATCCTATATAAAAGATACAGGAGAGTTTTTTGGATAAAATGATTAAAATTGAGGTGGATTCTGTGTTTATTCTTGTCACTTGGGATGTCTCTAGCTTATATACAATTATCCCTCATGATTGGGAATAGAGGCATTTCTCCACCTTTGGATTGGTGATAAAACATACACACATGCACAGAACTAATTTTTGTTGAAACTGTTGGAAATTGGTTTGGAAGAAGATATCTTTTTGTTTAACCACTTAAGGACCGGAAGGATTTCCCACTGTAGGACCAGAGCACTTTTTTCTATTCGGCACTGCGTCACTTTAACTGAAAATTGTGCGGTCGTGCAACCTTGTACCCAAACGAAATTGACGCCATTTTTTCCCACAAATAGAGTTTTCTTTTGGTGGCATTTGATCCCCTCTGTGTCACTTCTGATCACCACTATTAACAAAAAAAGAGTGACAATTTTGAAAAAAAAAACTATATTTTTTACTTTGTGCTATAATGAATATCCAAAAAAAAAAAAAAAAAATATAAAAAATAATAAAAAAACAAATGTATTCATCAGTTTTGGCCAATATATATTCTTCCTCAAATTAGTGGTAAAAAAAATCACGATCAGCGTTTATTGATCAGTAAATCTCTTACATGCCGCCTGTTTACTTCTCTGCCAGGCAATTGCAAGTAACTAGCAGACATTGAGTCCACCAGACCCATGGCCATACTGCTACAGAGTGTGGCGGGCATGAGAGCGTGCTGCCGGTGGCGCAATCCCACCTGCTAGCCACGCACAATCGAGCCACCGTTTATAGAGGGAGATTCCGGTCCGGAACCGTTAAAGAAACCTTTTATCTCCAATGCAGAGGTTGGGGGATACCTATGAGACTTTAATGTTGTTCCCTACCTATATTAATTATCTATTACCCAGTTTAAAATTTAATATTTTTGGGAGTAAAGAACAGATATTCTTCCTTGATACATCCCTGAGAGTACATCAGAACTGAATAATGAGGGACTTATATACTAAACCCACTGATAAAAATCAATTACTCCACTTCAAAAATTTTAATCTACCACGATTGTTTAAATCCGTCCCTAGGAGATAATTTTCGAGGGTTGCCAGAAATGTAACAAACCCATCAAAACGAGAGATTATATCTGTGGAAATCGGACAGCAACTAACTCAGAGAGGATATCCACTACATATAGTTAAGAATGAGAAGAATAATTTAACCCAATCTCGTATGAATACTAAATCTGGTAGACGGATACCTTTTGTGTCACAGTATCAGCCCTTCTCTTTTAGGATAAATAATATTCTCAAAAAACATTGGCCGAGTTTGCATGATAATTATCCTTCCATTTTGTACCCCTCCTTTACCATCAAAGCGCAGGGGTAGAACTATTTGTGACCAAATAGAGCAGACCAATTTTCTCCGTCTAAACCAAGTATCGCTTTTTGGGACCTCGCAATACAGGTTAATTTCCTTTTAAGTTGTACCCAATGTAATTGTATGATTAAAGGGTTAAAAAGGGTTAAAAATAGAGGAACTAATATAAGAATTACTTTACATGCCAATCTTCTTTTGTTGCATATATCATTAAATTACCTTGTGGTTTATTCTATGTGGATGAGACAACCCAGAAGGTAAAAGACTGAATTGCCCGACATAAATACTCAGGGATAAATTGACTCAGTTTCCCCTGGAGTAAAGAAAACAGACAAGGGGAGATCATGAATTATCCTAAAAATTATCCTATAAAAAAAACTGGAAGTGGAATGGATTCATCGCTTGGATACCCTGATTCCTAGGATCCTACTCGGATTTTGATTTACATCTGTTTTTGTAATAGAAAGTTTTATATCTGTGCTATCAAGGTGTATTAGGACATTTTTTGACACTATCTTATGATTATACGTGATAGTTTATTAAGGGGTTAATAGATAATATGCTTTCCCTTGAATCCATTTATGTATATTTATTTTTGTTTGCTGAATTAGTTATTTACTTTTTAAACTTCTTTGAAACTACTTTTATATGTGGTTTTAATGATGTTTGTTTTATTGTTTTGTTTCTTTGTAACAGGCTTATTACTGGTTCATTTCTTCTCTGAACGGGGAATGAATGCCATTTGTTTGGTATCTTTCTAAAAAGTACTGATAACAATTACATTATTTGTTACTGATATGTGATAATTGCCTCAGTGGTTCTTTTTTTCAATTGACTTGTTATGAATATATATATATATATATATATATATATATATATATATATATATATATATATATTATGTGTATGTACAGTATCTCACAAAACTGAGTACACCCCTCATCACATTTTTGAAAATATTTTATTATACCTTTTCATGTGACAACACTGAAGAAATGACACTTTGCTGCAATGTAAAGAAGTGAGTGTACAGCTTGTATAACAGTGTGAATTTGCTCTCCCCTAAAAATAACTCAACACACAGCCATTAATGTCTAAACCACTGGCAACAAAAGTGAGTGCACCACTAATTGAAAATGTCCAAATTGGGCCTAAAGTGTCAATATTTTGTGTGGCCACCATTATTTTCTGCCTTAACCCTGTTGGGCATTGAATTCACCAGAGCTTCACAGGTTGCCACTGGAGTCTTCTTCCACTCCTCCATGACAACATCACGGAGCTGGTGGATGTTAGAGACCTTGCGTTCTTCCACTTTCCATTTGAGGATGCCCCACAGATGCTCAATAGGGTTTAGTTATGGAGACATGCTTGGCCAGTCCATCACCTTGACCCTTGGCTTCTTTAGTAATGCAGTGGTCACCTTGGAGGTGTGTTTGGGGTTCTTATCATGTTGAAATACTGCCCTGTGGCCCAGTCTCTGAAGGGAGGGGATCATGCTCTGCTTCAGTATGTCACAATACATGTTGCCATTCATGGTTCCCTCAATGAACTGTAGCTCCCCAGTGTCGGCAGCACTCATGCAGCCCCAAACCATGACACTCCCACCACCATGCTGACTGTAGGCAAGGCACACTTGTCTTTGTACTCCTCACCTGGTTGCCGCCACACGCTTGACACCATCTGAACCAAATAAATTTATCTTGGTCTTAACAGACCACAGGACATGGTTCCAGTAATCCATGTCCTTAGTGTGCTTGTCTTCAGCAAACTGTTTGCAGGCTCTCTTGTGCATCATCGTTAGAAGAGGCATCCTTCTGGGATGACAGCAATGCTGACCAATTTGATACAGTGTGCCGTGTATTTTCTGAGCACTGACAGGCTGATCCCCCACCCCTTCAACCTCTGCAGCAATGCTGGCAGCACTCATACGTCTGTTTCTCAAAGACAACCTCTAGGTTCCACTCAGAACAGGCCTCGCCATGGTCGACCAAAGAAGTTGAGTGCACATGCTCAGCGTCAAATCCAGAGGTTGTCTTTGGAAAATAGACGTATGATTGCTGCCAACATTGCTGCACAGGTTGAAGGGGTCTGCATGGCTGTCATCCCAGAAGGAAGCCTCTTATATAATATATAAATATTTTTATCGCTATATATTTTGATTGCTATCATTGATGATAACAGAATTCAAGAACCTCTGAGCATTTGTGCCCTTCTATACATTTGTGTACTTCTATACATTTATGATATTTATGCCTCTCTAATATGTATTCTTATTTTTTCTTGTTGTATCCATTTGTGTTTTTTTATAGATTTGTGATATTTAACTAGATCCGTTGATTGTGAAATTTTCAATGTATGGGTTATTTATCAATGTACACCATATGCTTGAGATACTCATCAGTTGCTTTTAGTTAACTCCTCGTATAGTAGCCCTGATGAAGGGGGAGGCAGTTCACCTGAAACATTTACCTATCAACTGTTAACTAACTACTTCAATAAACCTCTTTAATATAACTGCAAGTGTGACAAATCTTTATACTAAGAGCACCTCTACACTCATCTAAAAATATCCAGGGCTTTACCATTGCTTTCAGTGAGGCAGCAGCCGAAGGCCTAAACAAGTTTCACTGACATCATACCTTCATTGGTCACAACCCTCTTTGAAGAACAACACAGCCCAGATAACCTCAATTAATACCAGACCATACACTGGTCCAAAAAAATAATTTACACACTGGATGTAGGGAGTCATAGAAAGAATACAGACTTCCAAGGCTTCATTCACTTGGCAAAAAGTGCCTTCATGAAGTTTCCTGTGGCAAGTATACTGTTGATACTTGCAACTGGGGTGTATCGAACAGTGAAGGTTGCTCAGCCTGTGCAGCTCAACAACAAGCTGACAGGAGCTGAAGCTCTCTACCACTATAAACATGTATATGTATTTATGCATTTATATGCATGCATCCACACATCCAATGGTTACCTGCAGATAAGGACAGAGTCAAGGGGTGCACATTTGTCTCTAACTGCAGGGAACAACTAGAGGTGTTTATACATGCTTGTAGAAGCATCAGCCTGTCATTCAGTCATACAGGCTGAGAAGTTCTGGGACCATTGGTTGTAAATATCTGTAGTATACTTGCTACAGGAATCCACAGGAGAGTACCTTTTGACTGTGTGAACAGGCTATATGCCTTTAGTAAATCAACCCAAATTCCCCTGCCCCCATCCCTAATGGGTTTAAGAGTAGATGTGGTTTATTTAGTAATGTAAATGTTCACTTTGCAAAGTAAATAAGGTAAACCTGTGTTCACATTAAATATCCAATGAAAAGGGGGCATGGCTTGGTGCTCAGTGGGAATGGTTGCAGCTTAGAAGATCTCCTCACACCCACAGCTTAGAAAGCCTCTACCAGCCTCTTCAACCTGACAGATCCGACTATGGGAAGGCGAGACAAGCAGCCTAAAGGACCCACTCCACGTCACTCTCTTTCTACCCTCTGGAGCCACAGGATTTCTGACTTATTTCAGTTCCAAGTACCCCTGACCAGAGGCCACACTGGACTCAAGATGGCACGCCAACAAGACTCGAGGCAGAGCACAGTGAGAACTGGTAAGGGGCACAGATTACACAGACCATCCACTGCAGCTGTCTGAGATGAACCAGATTGCTGCAGACATAGAGAATACCTTTTCCTCAGCCATCACAGATCTCAAAGCAGATCACCTGTCTCTCTCTGAGCGGCTAGCTAACACAGAGAGAGCTGAAGCCAAAAGAGACAGGGCGATTGAGCATTTAGAAAATGCAGTCTCTTCACATGCCACACACTTGATTCTCATGAACAGGCATCTGGAGGATCTGGACAATAAAGGGAGAAGGCAGAACATCAGAATCAGAGGGATCCCTGAGACTGTTGAACCCCCACAGATTGAACAGGTACTGCAAGCTGTTTTCAATGAACTGCTTGAAAGCCCCAAGGATGATGACATTGAGTTTGTCAGGGCACATAGGGCACTGAACCCCCTTCCAACGGATAAAGCCCCACCAAGGGACATTGTCTGCTGCCCACAAAGCTTTTCCCTTAAGGAAGAAATCCTGAGTAAAGTTAGATGGAACAATTAAATCTTATTTAATGAATGTCCCATCTCCCTGTTCCAGGATCTCTTACATATCACTCTCAAAAATAGGCACGCCATGTGGCCTCTCTTGTCAGTACTGAGAGAGAAAGGGATTCCTTATAACTGGCGGTTCCCTTTTGCCTTTAATGCCACATACTAGGGCAAACAACACTACTTGCGAATGCCTGAAGACATACCTGTTTTCTGCGAACAACTGGGGCCATCACTTATTTACCTCAAAGAGTGGTATAAGGAGTTTCTGACTCCTGTGCATGTTGCCACTCCACCACATACACCGCAAGCCTCTCCTTCTAAACCTCCATCAACTAAAAAATCAAAATACAGTAAACGCATCGGACCCTCCTATGGTGAATCTCCATATGCAGCCAAAGGCTCCAAATATCAAGAGAACACCTGACTTAAGGTAATCAATATTACTTCTGGATGACACTTTTTTCTGGCCTATGGATATTATTTAAAGATGAAGAAAGGATAGCACTGCTACTCCCTATAAATTGATTTACTCTAGTTGCTCCAAGGATATTGAGGTACTGTTCACTAAGGGCAAACAATGCTTTATACTCTATATTTTATAAAGCATATGGAAGACAGACAAAGTCTGAATTAGACCTTGCCTTTGTCTTTATAAACTGATAACCATTGCCCAACATGATTTCCTATCTGTTAGAGGAAATCCTGCTAAAAACGGACTTTTTACCGCTAATGCGTGTTTGCACGCGTTTACGCGTGTGTGCTGCAAACGGCGCCAAGCGGCTCTATTTCAACCCTGAACGCCCTACAGCAAGTGCTGTCTGATCTACAGCATGTAGTGTGTATTCCTGAGCAACTTGTACTTCGATTCCCTGTTCCTGTGACCCGGCTTGCCTGACTTTGCTGATTTCCGCCTGCACCGACCCCTGGACTGCCTATAACCACTCTCTTGCCTAGCCCTTCTGTACTTTGCCTGCCTGCCTGTTGACAACCCTGCCTGAACCCGACCATCCATCTGCCTGCTCCTCTTGCTCTTGTACCGCACCGCCAGCCTGTTTCATGACCAGCCTGTACGACCATTCTTCAAGTGCACGAGTGCACCAACGACTTCTACCAACACCAGTGACCCAGTCCGACCCTCGTGCCATCCTGCACTCCCGGGCCACCCTTCTACTCTACCAGGGGTTCCTGAGTCAGGGTGGTAAGGGAGGTTACCCACTGCATAAGTCAGACTCATCCACCAGGTACGTGACACTATCCTTGGAGGACATCTAGTGACGCTATCCAGTATTGCATCTGGTTCTTTCCCACAGGTTCTAGGCAGTTGCCTACACATGTTGAATAACAGTTGATTTGTTACTTTGGTTCTACACTGTGTGCAGAATTATTAGGCAAATGAGTATTTTGACCACATCATCCTCTTTATGCATGTTGTCCTACTCCAAGCTGTATAGGCTCGAAAGCCTACTACCAATTAAGCATATTAGGTGATGTGCATCTCAGTAATGAGAAGGGGTGTGGTTTAATGACATCAACACCCTATATCAGGTGTGCATAATTATTAGGCAACTTCCTTTCCTTTGGCAAAATGGATCAAAAGAAGTACTTGACAGGCTCCGAAAAGTCAAAAATAGTGAGATATCTTGCAGAGGGAAGCAGCACTCTTAAAATTGCCAAGCTTCTGAAGCGTGATCATCGAACAATCAAGCGTTTCACGAACTAACAAGCTACTAGTGCGAAGTCTTCGAACCGTTAAAATTCTCACGACGAAGGGAGACGTTCTATAGAGTGATAAAAACTGAAAAGCCTCGGACAGTTCATGAAGAAAACTAGGTAAAACGGTTTCCTTTCCTTCAACGGATTATTAATACGTGTGGACTATATCCCACAACTACAGTAATTTGGTGTGGGGAAGAGTAATGACTCTACGTGTAGTGGATTATACGAATTAACCATCATCCGAAAGCTCGGATATGTCGAACCTCATCCTGTTGTACGTATTTCTCCTACTACACCAGTTTTATGAGTAAACGGATTATTAAGACGTGTGTCACATCTTGGTTTCATTGTTTAGTTGACAATAAGTTGTACACATCCGTTGACGGATCTTGGACA
>BLSH010367861.1:4495505-4531886 GCA_018402905.1 Glandirana rugosa | reverse complement strand
ATATATCAGTCTGGATGTCACACCACTTCCTCAAACTCAATCTATCCAAAACTGAACTTATTTTTTTTTTTGTTCCAATGAGCTTTATTAAAAATAAAGACAGGTACAAATATAACGAGACTTGGAGTCACAAGTGATTACATAACAACTCTGAACAGTCTCAAAACATAGTCTACAACTCTTATTGTGCCTTATGGTATTATATACTGAGGAAAGTACATAGAAATGGAAACATATTGGTCTTAGAAGCTAGCCTTGTGGCTGAGAAGATGCATACTTAAGCCTAGAGGGAGAATATATAGGTGGTGTCACGACCCGCGTGAGCAAGGGATCTATAATTCAGGAAGTCCTTTCTAGGTGAGGAAGATGATATGAGTGTATTACCGGGGGGGGGGGGGGTGAGGGAGATCGGGTATGGGCAGTTAGGGGTATAAGACAGTCTGACAGGAGTAAGGCTTTCTTGTTATAAGGAGGCGGGTATAGAGTTTAAATGCAAGAGGTCCTCAGGTCTCTCTCATATAGACAAGTTGAAGTCCTTAAGGGAAGTTTATCAAAGCTTAAGTATCTTTAGTGCTTTGGGCATGGGTGACAGGTGTTCTTGTGCAGGGGGGTTTGTCCTTGGGTTAAGATCCTACATGGGGAGAGGGCTGCATAATTAATTTGCATGAGTCTGTCGTTTGAAAATTTGTCCAGCATGCCCATCGGTGTGCAAATATTTTCGGGTTGTTGTGGGAGATGGATATAAGTTCCTCCATCTCTGCAATTCTGTTAATTTGCTGCTACCACTCTAATGTGGAGGGGTTTTTGGGGGTGCCCCATAGTCTTGGTATACAAAGCTTTGCCGCATTTATCATGATCATTGCTAAGGACTTATGGTATGTTGCAGTCGGGTTAGCTTGGTGATAAAGAAGTTACTGTTCTGGAGTGAATTTTAGGAACATGTGGAAATGCTGTGTGTTTGGTTGTGCACTTGTTGCCAAAATTGTTGGATTTGGGAGCATCCCCACCATATATGAAGGAGGGTGCCTTTTGCTTGTGCACATCTCCAATATTTATTTTGATTGTATTTGTGCAGAAGTGCAGGGGTGTGATACCAATGGGAGGCTATTTTGTAAATGTTCTCTTGTATAGATACGTTTAATGACCCTTTGTGTGTATGGCAATAGATGGTGTCCCAATCAGTATCGGAAAGGTTGGTTCGAAGGACTTGTGTCCATGCTTCACATGCTTTACTTTTGTTTGAGGGGATTGAGTCCCAAAGCATGCTATATACCAGGGAGATAACATGTCTTTGGGGGTTCCCACCGATGCAAAGGGAGTCAAAAGGGGTAAGTTCCATAGAGAAGTCCGTCTGGGACCGCATTTTGGTGAAATAATGTGTGATTTGCATGTAGCTAAGGAAGTCTAGTTTTTGAGCTGCTATATTGGTGTTAATGTGTTATCGATCCTGTATCTTATCCTTGTTAAGGAGGTGGTGGAGGCGTAATCCGATTATTGGGTAGGAATCTGACAAAGGATGAGGGCGAAGCCCGGGTGGGAAGTCCGGGTTGTTTAGCATCGGGACCATGGGTCCCAGGGTCCCCGAAATATTATGGTTTTTAACTGCCATGTCGAAGCAGGTGAGTGTGGGCCCAATCATGGGGTGTGATGTTAGTTCTGATGGTCGATGGTGTTTTAACAACCATGGAGATTGATTTGTGGGTATTTTTGAGAAAGAATGCTCCAGCGATACCCAATCTTTTTGGTGCAAGTGTAAATGCCAGTCTAGAATTCTCTGTAAATGGCATGCCATATGCTATAGTTGCATGTCAGGGAGACCTATCCCCCCTTTCAGTTTGGGTTTCACCAGTTGAGAGTATCCGATTCTGGGGGTTTTGTGATTCCAAATAAATTCCCTACACAGTTTCTTGAGTGAGAGGAAGAACGTTTTGGGTATTGCTATGGGGATTGTTTGTAGGAGATATAGGAGGCGGGGTAAAATATTCATTTTTATAATTGCTGATCTAGCAAACCAAGAAAAGTGTGCCTTATTCCAACGTTTAAGGTCTTGTGTTATGTTTTTCAATAATGGGGGGAAGTTGTAATTATACAGGTTGTGGAGTTTCCTCGGGAGTTGGATGCCTAGGTATGTGATAGAATCCGATTTCCATTCAAAGGAGAATGAATTTTTACATTGGACAATTTGGTCGTCGGTTAGGGAAATGTTCAGGGCATGGGATTTATCGTAATTAATTTTAAAATAAGATATGAACTGAAAGGTTTTGAGATCCTTTAGAAGATTAGGTAGGGAGATGTTGGGTTGGGACAGGAAAAGGAGGAGATCGTCCGCAAAAGCCACTATTTTGTACTGCTTATTGTGTATGTTTATTCCATGAATGTTCATGTTGTTCCTCACCATGTTCAGGAAGGGCTCAAGGGTGAGGACAAAAAGTAAAGGGGATAGGGGACATCCCTGGCGAGTGCCATTCTTGATAGGAAAGGCGTTTGACAGGAGGCCATTTATTCTGACACAGGCTTTAGGGTTTGTGTATAGTGAGGAGATAAATCCTATCAGTCTGTTTCCCAAGCCTATTTTCTGCGTCTAGGGACAAGAAGAAACCTTGGTGTTTCGTTGTAGAGAGCCAATGATGTATACTTATTGCTTTGAGGGTGTTATCCCTAGATTCTCTACCAGGTATAAAGCCAACTTGGTCTCTAGATATGAGGGTATTGAGAAGTGGGAGAAGGCGGTTTGAAAGAATTTTTGTGAAAAGCTTTAAGTCAGTATTTAATAAGGAGATAGGTCTGTAGTTTGAGGTTCTTTCAATGTCTTTTCCTGGCTTGGGAATCACGCATATTTGAGCTTCTAGCAAATTTTGGGGGGGTATGTCCGGGCTCGCTAATTGGTTGAAAGTTTTGAGGAAGGGTATGGTTAAAGGGTTTAGAAGTAGTAGGATAGGCAAAAGTCCCGTCGGGTCCTGGGCTCTTGCCTTGTTTCTTTTCTTGAACTGTGGTTATGAATTCTGTGGCTGATATCGGGCCATCTAGGGCTTCTTTCTGCTCCTGCGATATGGGTTGTGGGTTGTGGGCTATATTTTCCCAGAAAGTCTGCCAGGATCTCCTGTCTAGATGCCGGAATTGATGCGGTTGCCAATGCAGGGGGGAGGTTATATAGGCTGGAGTAGTATTGTGCGAATTGGTTGGCAATATCATCATTTTTCGTCAGTAGGTCACCCTTGGAGTCACGAATAGCTCTGGTTAAGTTATTTGCTCTTTTGGTTTGTAGGGCTCTCGCCAAAAATGTACTACTTTTATTCCCGTATTCATAGAACAGTTTCTGCGAGAGGGCAAAGTTCTTTCTAATCTGTTTGCCCATTTCATCCCGTAGTCTTTCTCTAGCGATTTCAAGCTCGACCAGGGTACGTTTAGCCTGTGATAATTTTTGGGCCTTTTCCAGGTCTTTTATTTGGTCGATCAAGGTATTAAATTGTTCTCATTGGGTTCTATGCTTAATTGTGGCCTTTTTTAGAAGTAGACCCCTGATGACACATTTGTGAGCCTCCCATTGAGATATGGGGGTCACCTCAGGGGTGTCGTTGGTAATGAAAAATTGGGTTATTTGTTCAGTTATGTCTGAGATGGTGGCCTTGTCTGCTAAAAGGGAGGCATCGAGGTTCCAGATAGTGTTAGATTTTACATGGTCTGGGAGGGAAAGAGTTGCAGTTACAGGGTTGTGATCTGAGAGGAATTGAGGCTCAATGGTGGCCTTTTTGAGGTATGGGAGATCTTTTTGTGATATAAGAATGTAGTCTAATCTGGAATACTTATTGTGGGGCGAGGAGAAAAAAGTGTAATCCCTAGTACGTGGGTACAGGGTTCTCCATGTGTCATGTAGTAAGAGGTCATTTAATTGTGCTTTAATTTGTTTGATGGCTTTGAAAGTTAGCGTGGAAGTCCCTGAGGAGGTATCTTCTACTGGATTTAATGCTACGTTAAAATCGCCTCCCATGAGGAGCAGTCCAGATTTAAAGGAGGATAACTGTAGAGTTATTTTGCAGAAAAAGCTGGGTTGGGATGTGTTGGGGCTATAAATGTTTGCTATCGTTATGGGCCTGTTCCTCGGCATCCCTTTGATGAAAATATATCGGCCATTTTCATCTGGAAGGGAACCCGCGATTTCGAGTAGGAGGTGTTTCTAAATAAGTATAGATATCCCCTTCGTTTTGGCCTGGGGATTGTCGCATGCAATGCAAGGGGAAAGTCTTTGACATTTTGGGGATATGATTTGTTTTAAAATGAGTTTCCTGGAGTAGTACTATGCCTGATTTAGTTTTCTTAAGGTATGTCATGAGTTGTGATTTTTTTTCCGGTGTGTTTAGGCCTTTGGCGTTTAGGGACAGTATTTTTAATGAGGCTCTGGGGTTTTTGTGTTTGGATGGCTGCATGTTAGACGTCTTACGGTCATGTCGGGGGTATTGATTGCGGGGGGGTGTTTCTACCCCTACGAAGCAAGGGTTATAGGATTTAGGGAGATGAGGGAGCAGTAATAGGGGATTCCAGCTAGAGATTTCAGCTAGAGGTTGATTAGTAAGGAGGTGAAGGGAGAACAGGGAATAGGTTTGGAAGGCAGCGGCGAGGGTAGACTGCCAAATTTACAGGTGTCGCCTCTGTTTGGCTCAGGTGTTAGGGCTGAGCCGTTGTAGGGAGGTGTAAGGTGTAAGGATAATGGCGTAATGTCCAATATATGTGTGTGTTGTCACTACCGGGGAGCAGCAACACCACTCCGTGGCCCCTATATTTAGAAAAGGTGTGCGGCGGGTCTGAAGAATTGGTGGGGGAAGGAGAGCAGGATTTAACCTAATTTGATCTATAAGGGCCCGGTGCAATTATGTATTTTAGTGGGTTATCACTCAGTCTTAGTTGTCAGGCTATCTAAATAGGGTTAGCAAGATGGAGATTGTGTAAGCCTGTATGGACTAAGTGTTTGGTTAATTTGTGGGTATCAGGAGAGGGGGAGACAGGTTTAAAAAAAAAAAAACGTATGTACAAACACAAACTGTGTAGGGAGAGGACATATCAGCTTTACTATACCTTCCTGTTGGAGAAACGTGAGTGGGGGGGGGGCAGGGTCGCCCCCCGAGGGGAAAATACCACGGGGTCGCGGCCCCACCCCCCGCAAGAGTCATATCCAAAATAAACAGGTTGAACTTATAATTTTTCCTCCACCACATGCCCCTTCCCCTGATCTCTCTGTCATAATCAATGCCACAACTATCAGCCCATCACCACATGCCAAGGTCCTAGGTGTAGTCCTGGACTCTAAATTCTCCTTTAAGCCCCACGTCCAATCACTGTGCAAATCCTGCTGCCTCAACCTCCGCAACATCACAAAAATACACCCCTTTCTAACCAATGACACAACAAAGCTCTTAATTCACTCCAAAGCATTAAATCTGACATTATGAGTGGCTACTTTAACCACTAAAAAGAATAACTGTATGTTTAGATCAGAAGATAAGGCCATCAAGTACTTAGAGATATGGATTACCCTAAATTTAGAAGCAATCTATTCACAAATTTTAAACCTTTGCACCAGAATATGCATAAAGATTTGGAAAAATGGTCTCTAAAATATTTCTTGTGGTTTGGCAGAGCAGCCATATTAAAAATGACAATATTACCCAGGAACTTATATTTTTTTCCAGACTCTCCCAGCCCTGTTACCTTCATGCTTCTTTCGGGCCCTCAAGTCTATGACAAAGTGTTTTCTCTGGGCATCCAAAAATCCATGCATTAATATGCAGTTATTAACCAAAGTCAAACAGAATGGAGGCATGAGCTTCTCAAACTTCAGATACTACTATATGGCTACACATCTTAGCTAATTTATAGATTGGAACTGCCATGCAGAAAATAAGGGCTAGGTGGCTTTGGAAAACAGTGTTGGTCCTATACCAACAACATTTTCTCCATGGATATCCAGGGATGCATGCCCTAACCAATTGAAAAAATCACCCCATAATAGGAGCTACACTTAAGGTCATACAAAAGATTATCAAAGACACAGACTTGATTTCATCTCCAGGTCCTCTAACACCGATAAGCTCTAATCCAGATTTCTTACCCGGCCTAAGTACATGTCTGAACTGGGGTGAGGGGGGAGACAAAATGTTGTTGGCAACACATTGCTTTACTGGCAACAAGATAAAATCACTCCCAGAATTAAACAAGAAACGGGGACAAAAAACCTTGACAAGCTGGGAATATCGTCACATTCATAGCTACATTGCTAATGCCACCAGACGTAAATATTTACACTACCTTTATCACCATTTGAAAAGACTCGCTTTACAGCTGAGAAAACTGAAACGACTATCTCCTTAACGTTTGCATGGTTACAGTCCACTGATAATTCTGTCACAAATAAACAGAAAATGTTCTGAGAAGCAGCATTAAATACCACTTTTAGTAATGAACAGTGGCTGCATGCATGTGTGCAACACCCCAACTAAAATTCATAAATGGTTCCCAATGACATTGAACTTATGCTGGCTGAAAGGAGATGGCAGCTCAAGGTGGGTTGTGAGACTGGCTGATCCCAATAATGGATTGCTAGGTCTGGTGAGGTGCACTGTCACTGCACCAGGGAAATTGTAGAGAGAAAAATGTGGAACGGATCCAAGGTGTCCCCCTCCCCCCCTTGGATTGTACCCCTTCATATGCTTTTTATTCATTAAAGAATTTTTGTATACATTTTGTTGTGGTTCAGAGGAAGACAACCTGCAGCATATATGGTGGTAATGCAATTTGATACGTACATTTTGGAAACAAATTTGTGCTATCACAAAAAGCATCATGGAAACTTCGATCCCATTGATTGCTGCCTTCTGCATATCTCCAATAGCCAGATGAAACAAAATAAATTATCGTTAACAAGATTCTTACTCATGGCAGCCAAAGATCTGATTCCAAAATACTGGAAAATACAAATGTACCCACAATTAATGAATGACGCTTTAATGTACATAACATTTACAGTATGGAAGAAATTAGAGCTATAGCTTCTGAAAACACGGAAAAATTTAACAAACCTTGGTGAGTATGGGTTTTATTCAAATATTCTGAAGATTTTAAGTCTCTAGCAAATACATAAATAAATAGGCCTTTGCTCGGCAACCACCCAAACTTCTCAATCTTCTCTTTCCATCTGGATTATCTTTCACTTTTATTTAGTATTATTATTATTATTATACAGGATTTATATAGTGCTAACAGTTTACGCAGCGCTTTACAAATTGAGGGTAGACAGTACAAATGCAATACACTTAAATAAATACAGTAGGAATCAGAGGGCCCTATTCATTAGAGCTTCCAATCTAAGAGGGAAGGTCAAGAGATACAAGAGGTAATAGCTGTGGGGATGTGCTGATGGAGAAGATAAATGTACATTTGTTAGGTGGGAGCCAGATAGGTTTCTCTGAAGAAATGAGTTTTCAAGGATCGTCTGAAGGTGGACAAAGCAGGAGAAAGTTGGAAAGATTGGGGTACAGCATTCCAGAGGATGGGAGAGCCTCTGGTGAAGTCCTGGAGGCGAGCATGGGATGGAGTTACAAGGGAGCTGGAGAGCAGGAGGTCTTAGGAGGAGCTAATAGATTGATTTGTTTGGTATTTTGAGACCAGTTTAGTGATGTAGCTGGGGGCCAGGTTGTGGATGGCTTTATAGGTTATTGCTCCTCATGACTTTATTTTCCTCCTCTCTTTTACAACCTAGATAGGTTGTATAAAATAAGACATTTAGAAACTTAAAATAGCATATTTCAATGCAGATAACATATATACATAAATTTACACTAGATTGGGAACCGGTCAACACGGCCTGGGATCCCCATGAAGTGCAAAGTTAATGTTATATTACTGTTTATGTAAACGTGATTTCTTTACATGTATAAAATATTAGGTTTATAAAATATTTCATGCTACATACTACAATGATTGCATGAATAATCGTTATGCTTTTGGATATTGCAATAAAAATTTTATTGTATTAAAAAAATATATATAATGTAAGGATTTTTGTTAGAAGATAATTAATGTAAACACAGCTTTGTCTTATTTATTAAGTTTAGTTAACATCTACTTTTCAAAGTGAACAGTATCTACTACTTTAAATTGGAGCTCCACTCAAAAGGGGAAATTCTGTTATAAGCACTCCTCCCTCCCTCCTATGCTACATTTGGCATATAATTATTTATGAGGGAGCACGGGTAGCTAGTTTTGAAACAAAACTTCTGCTCGGATCACCTGGGCCATTGAAGCGGAAGTTCTCTTCCCCTCCCTTCCTGCAATCTTCTGGGACACATCACAGGTCACAGAAGACTGTCTGACCAATCAGGAGGCGCAGCGCAACTCACACATGCACAGAGCGCACCTGGCTGTGAAGCCGCAAGCTGTCACAGCCAGGTGCCCACAGTTGTAATGCCGGTGCCAGCGAGAGGGAAGGGAGAGAATCAAGGGTTTGAGTGGCCACATCGCTGGATCCTGGGACAGGTGAGTGTGTGTTTATTAAAAGTCAGCAGCTACACTTTTTGTAGCTCCTGACTTTTAATAAACACAAAAACAAGTGAAGCTCCGCTTTAATAAGTCAACCACTGTTTGTAATAGTTCCACAGACCTATAACTACACTTTAACCACTTCCCTACCTGCATATATAGAAATGACACCGACAGAAACACTGCCTCTGGGTAGCATCATATGACATTCGCCCGCTCTCGCCTCTTTCGCGCACCCCCAGGGGCACACAGCATAGTGATCGGGGATGAGGCGTGTCTTTTGGGACACAGCCCATCCCCGGTCAGTGTAAAAAGACAATAAAAGTGGCTCTTTACCATGTCACCGGCTGTGTCTAATCACAGCCGGTCATATGCACTGTCCTTCTGCACGCTGCTTGTGCGCACCCCCAGGGGCGTGCAGAGCAGTGGCCGGGGATAAGGCATGTCACTCTGACACAGCCCATCCCCGATCAGTGTAAAGAGCCAATGAAATTGGCTCTTCACCATGTGATTGGCTGTGTCCAATCACAGACGTCACAGAATGTAAACAAGCAGTGGTAACTAGTAGAGCTGAGCGAACCCGAACAGTAAAGTTTGGGTTCGTACCGTACTTTAGGGTGTCCATGTCCTGAACCCGGACATTTGAGAAAGGGTTCGGGGTTTGGGTATTTTTTTGTGCCTTTTGAATAGCTGCAGGGCAGCCAGTCAACAAGTGTTTCACTTGTTTGCCCTTAGAAGCCATCATAGCTGTGATTGGCCAGTGCATCATGTGACCCAGCCTCGATATGAGCTGGAGTCACGTAGCGCTGCACGTCACATACTCTCAGACTAGTGTAGGGAAAGGATGCTGCCATCACTGTGAGGGACAGATTACCGTTATAAAATCATCTCATACTGGTATAGGGAGAGGTTCCTGCCGCTGGTGTGAGGGATAGATTAGCATTATAAAATCATCTCCTACTAGTATAGGGAGAGGTTCCTGCCGCTGGTGTGAGGGATAGATTAGCGTTATAAAATCATCTCATACTAGTATAGGGAGAGGTTCCTGCCGCTGGTGTGAGGGATAGATTAGCGTTATAAAATCATCTCATACTAGTATAAGGAAAGGTTCCTGCTGCTGGTATGAGGGACAGATTACCGTTATAAAATCATCTCATACTAGTATAGGGAGAGGTTCCTGCTGCTGTTGTGAGGGACAGATTAACATTATAAAATAATCTCATACTAGTATAGGGAGAGGTTCCTGCTGCTGGTGTGAGGGACAGATTATCGTTAAAAAATCATCTCATACTGGTATAGGTTATAAATTCATCTCATACTAGTATAGGGAGAGGTTCCTGCTGCTGGTGTGAGGGACAGATTACCATTATAAAATCATCTCATACTAGTATAGGGAGGGGTTCCTGCTGCTGGTGTGAGGGACAGATTACCGTTATAAAATAATCTCATACTGGTGTAGGGAGAGGTTCCTGCTGCTGGTTTGAGGGACAGATTAGCGTTATAAAATCATCTCATACTGTTATAGGGAGAGGTTCCTGCTGCTGTTGTGAGGAACAGATTACCGTTATAAAATCATCTCATACTGGTGTAGGGAGAGGTTCCTGCTGCTGGTGTGAGGGACAGATTAGCGTTATAAAATAATCTCATACTGGTATAGGGAGAGGTTCCTGCTGCTGGTGTGAAGGACAGATTACCGTTCTAAAATCTTCTCATACTGGTATATGGAGAGGTTCCTGCTGCTGGTGTGAGGGACAGATTACCGTTATAAAAAATAATATAGATTTGTGTTAAATAGTACATTTGCGTCCAGAATGAGGAGAGCGTCAAATAAGGGTTGTGGTCGTGGTGCTGCTGGTGTTGGTGGTGTTGGTAAAGCTCCTGTTGCAAGGAGAGGATGTGGTCGATCTGTGCCAGCTACATGCACAAGTGAAACATCTTCCTTAGGTGCGAGTAGCCGACAGAACCTTCAACGTTATATGGAAGGTCCGAATGCCACTTAACGAATAGTGAAGTCAGAACAAGTACAGACGATAGTAGATTGGGTGGCTGACAATGCCTCCAGTTCCTTCACATTGTCTCTCACCCGGTCCCTTGCTGAAAGCTCAGAGTTGGCACCTGAACCCCATGGCCATCTGTCTTTCACCTCAGCCCCTTGTAAATCAGCCAAGCAGTCTGAGCCCCAAGTCATGCAGCAGTCTCTTATGCTTTTTGATGACTCTGCTGGTGTGCATTCCGTGGGCCATCCACATAGCCCTATGTGTGTAAATCACAGCGCCATACCGTTAATCCAAAACAAATGTAAACCACAGAAAATGCAAAAAAATTGAATAGTATATGCACACTACATTCATAAATATGTGCTATAAATAAAGTTCATATAAGGAACGTTTATGTGTCCAAATCTTTTGAGGAAAGTGCTTTAAAGAAAGTGCTGATAGAGTGCTTCAAAGGTGCTCAAATTGACATTCGAGTGATCAGGTGAACAGTGCTGGGTGACCCCCTATAGTCCCGCACTCACCAAAATCTGTGGATCCACTGCTTTTCAGTCAGTGGATCGATTAAGGCTATAGGGGGTAGACTTTATCCGACCAGGACCATAAACTGCTGACACCGGAACTTCTTGTGCTCAAGGAAATAATAAAAGAAATTCCATAGTGCAGACTGCTAAAATGACGATTTATTGCACATATATAAAAATCCACTTACAAAATCCACGGTTAAAAACAGCGTCAGCATCAATAGATGAAAAGCGTGTAGTGGTAATGGCGTGCGTTCCAACTCGCTATCCACGTTGCAGGAAGTGACGTCAATGACCGCGACAGACCCGGAAGTGACGTCAACGCGTTTCGCTCGTCATAGGAGCCTCATCACATAACTTCGGTCGTCCCGCTCACCGCCTCCTATGCGACGTCCCCACAAGGTGGAACTCCACCTTGCACATGCTGGAGAGACTGTGCGAGCAGCAGCAGGCAATAGTGGAGTTTCAGCTGCAGCACGCATGGGTCAGTCGCTCTGTGGAACAGCGCCACTTCACCACCAACGAGTTGGCCTCCATGCAAGACCTGTGTACCATATTGCAGTGTTTTGAGTACTCCACCAACATGGCCAGTACCGATGATGCTGTTCTCAGCGTTACTATCCCACTTCTATGTCTCCTTGAAAAAACACTTTGGGCGATGATGGAAGAGGATGTGGCACAGGAGGAAGAGGAGGAGGAAGAGGGGTCATTTCCATGGTTATCAGGCCAGTCATTCACAAGTGGCTTGGAGGGTGGGTTCCTGCACCAGCATAGGTCAAGTAAAAAATCTTCAAGCCAGGGCACAGTTCTGGAGGATGAGGAGGACAAGGAAGATGATGACGAGGAGAAGGAGGAGAAAACCATGTTCACAGAAGGGTGGCACCTAACGCAGCTCCTGGGCATCACTGGAGTTAGGCTGGGGGATACCGAGGACACAGATGATACACCTCCCACAGAGGACAGCTTGTCTTTGCCTCTGGGCAGCCTGCACACATGAGCGACTACATGCTGCAGTAAATGCTCAACAACAGCCGAGTTGCCCACATTTTAACTTGTGCCGATTACTGGGTGGCCACCCTGCTGGATCCCCGTTACAATGACAACGTGCCATCCTTAATTCCCTCACTGGAGCGTGATTGGAAGATGTGCGACTACAAGCGCACGCTGGTAGACGCGCTGCTGAGGGCATTCCCAAATGACACAGGGGGCTCTGTGAAAGCACAAGGCGAAGACGGAGGAGGAGGAAGAGGTCGCCAATGCAGCTGAGGTACAGCCAGCACCTCAGAAGGCAGGGTTAGCATGGCCAAAATGTGGAAAAGCTTTGTCAGCAGCACGCCACAACAAACAGCACCACCAGGCAACGTCTTAGCAGGAGGCAGCATTTCAGCAACATGGTGGAACAGTATGTGTGCATACGCCTACACGTACTAACTGATGGGTCTGCCCCATTCAACTTCTGGGTCTCCAAATTTGGCACATGGCCTGAGCTTGCCCTTTATGCCTTGGAGGTACTGGCCTGCCCTGCAGCCAGTGTATTGTCTGAATGTGTGTTTAGCACGGCAGGGGGCGTTATCACAGACAAGCGCAGCTGCCTGCACACAGCCAACGTGGACAAGCTAACATTTATTAAAATGAACCAGGCATGGATCCCACAACACTTGTCTGTACCTTGTGCAGAATAGACATTTAGACCGGCCTCACACAGCCATTGGTATACTTGTTTTTTTTTTAATATGTCTCAATATTTTGGGGGCTACCCCAATTAGAAAAAACAAACAAACAA
Source organism: Glandirana rugosa (assembly GCA_018402905.1). Classification (NCBI taxonomy): domain Eukaryota; kingdom Metazoa; phylum Chordata; class Amphibia; order Anura; family Ranidae; genus Glandirana; species Glandirana rugosa. The sequence goes on along the minus strand of BLSH010367861.1, from coordinate 4,519,056 downwards.
ACAACAGTGTTGGCTACCTCCTCCTCCTCCTCCTCCACCTCCTCCTCCACCACCGCCACTTCCACCTACACTGCCACGGTCACGGCCTAGTCAACCTCTAGGCTCCTACTCCACATCCACCTCCTCCTCCCATTTTTTTTTTATGTGATTTTAAGTTATTTCCCTATCCACATTTGTTTGTAGGACACTTGTCCTACTCTTACCCACATTTTGCTTCCTTTTGCAGCCCTCTAGCCCTTTCCAGGACCTTTTTACACCAATTTTTGTGCCTAAAAGTTCGGGTCACCATTGACTTCAATGGGGTTCGGGGTCTGGGGTCAAGTTCGGTACCGAACCCGAACTTTTCCGTGAAGTTCAGCCGAACCAGACGAATCCGAACATCCAGGTGTCTGCTCAACTCTAGTAATGAGTTATCTTTGAGGTCCAGCCGGTCCCATAAACTCTCTGGAGATTAGTACAGTATGCAGTTCATCAGCTTTTTCCTGTGTTATTTCCCTTTGGCGCTTTTTTGTCTTTTTCTCTTCCTTTTCCCTTACTCTCTGTTGTTAACTCTGTGATGTATGAGTTTTGCTTCATGTTTATACCCCAGTTAACCTATGCAAAATAATTGTGAGAATGAGCAACGCCATAGATGACATTTTTTCAATATGTACTGTACATTCTCAAAGTGCTATTTTATACGTATAACCGAGATGCTTTGTATTTCTGGGATTTTGTAATATTGTAAAAGCTCAATAAAAACTAATGTTTAAAAAAAAAAATTGTCGAAGAACACAGTGCTCATGGAAACTGAATAACTTATTGAACAATGTAGCCTGTATGTCAAAAATTCACCAGGCAATTGGCGATTTCATGACAGACCATGAAGGGGATATTACTTGCCTCCCCATACAATTGGAAACACTAAAATGCGTATTACGAGGCCTCTTTATAAAACACGGAGCCAGATTGAAGGCAGAAAAAGCATTTCAAATATCTTCTCTTCTAAGGGACATTTCAGTATTGGAAAATGTTCATAAACAAAGTCCTACTTCAGATAATCAAATAACTTTAACAGATAAACGCACTGAACTACAGACTTTGTTGAATGAACAGATTTTAAGGATTAGAGATCAGAAACAAGCTTTATTTTTTCAGCATGGAAATAAACCAAGCCAATTATTAGCACAGACACTACGTCAACGAACATCTACGACATCCATTATAGAAATTCAAAAGTCACCTAGAGAGGTGGTGTATGACCCTAGAGAAATCTCAAAGACTTTTCATTCCTTCTATTCTGGATTTTAAAATATTTCAAAATCACAAATAGAAGGGAACTTAGAATTGTTTCGTCAAAAAATATGCCAATATATCAAGGAAACTGCAATACCTATTCTATCTGATGAAATAGTGGAAGAGTTAGAGAGAGAATTTTCAATAGCAGAAATACAAAAAGCTATTGGTTCACTGGTAAAAGTCCGGGATCTGATGGAATTACTCCATGCTTTTACAGGACATTTAAAGGATAGTTCTGGACCCTATATTGAGTAAGATCTTTAACTCTGTCTCTACCTCTCGACCCTTTATAGCACAGGGGATGGAAGCACATGTATCAGTCATTCCGAAGCCAGATAAGAATCACACATTATGTCCGAATTATCGACCGATCTCTGACAAATATTTATCTCCGCTTTACTCAAAAATTATTGCTAATAGACTCACACCTATTTAACCAGCCTATATTCACCTGGATCAAGTAGGGTTTATGATAGGTCGAGAGGCTAGAGGCAGTACATTGAAGACTTTTACTTGGAATATGCTCGGAAGCAGACCATCTCATCCTGTCTTCTTTCCATAGATGCTGAGAAGGCGTTTGACAGGGTGGGATGGTGTTTTCTTGAGGAAATATTGAAACAGTGGGATATGGGCCCTCAACTTTTGCAGAAAATTATGGCCCTTTATTACAATCCGACAACTAAGATACGTATAAATGAGACTCTCTCGGACCGGATAATTCAGAATGGAACCCAACAGCAATGTCCCTTATCCCCTTTACTGTATATATTGGTAATGGAACACTTGACAACAGCTATCCAGAATAATTTAAATATCCAAGGAATTAGATTTAAAGAAAAAGAATATAAAATGTCAGCATACGCAGACGATCTGTTGTTATATATTACTAACCCAGTAGTGACTATACCAAACCTTATTAAGGAATTTGATCGATTATTGGCATTGAGTAATTTTGAAGTCAATTATGATAAATCTGAAGCTTTGAATATCTCATTGCCAAATAAAACTCAGCATCTTCTTCAAAGGAATTTTTCCTTTAAATGGCAAAAAATTGCCATTAAATATCTGGGAATATATATCCCTCAAGATTTGACTAAGCTTCCAGAATTAAATTACTCCTCGATAATTCATAACATAATGAAACTGCTTCAAAGTTATGCCAAAAATCTATTGTCATGGAGTGGGAGGATTAATATAGTAAAAATGGATATATTACCCAAATTATTATATATATTTCAAACAATCCCATTGGTTATTCCTGTGGCGATATTATCTCGATTACACAAAGCTGTTGGGGGGTTTATATGGGTGCATAAATCCCTGTGAATTAAAAGAAATACTTTAACCAGGACAAAATTGGAAGGGGGCTTTGTCCTCCCAGACTTTACAACATATTTACGCTCAGTGTTTGTGATGAGAATAGTGGACTGGTTTCATACTGTGGACTGTAAACAGTGGGTGAAATTGGAGAAAGATGTTGTTGCCATGAAGTTAAAGTCATTGTCGTGGGTCGCATATAACTCTAGACCTATGGTGAGAGATATGCGATTTCTGCTTTCCTCTACACTGAAGGTTTGGGACTTGCTGCTGAAGGAAGAATCTCTATCAACTCAGATAGGACCCATGACTCCTTTATTCTCAAATCCTGAACTTCCACCAGCGGGAGAGGTACCTGTTTTTCTTCAAATGGTGTAGCCAAAAGGATTTAAGAGTTGTCCAGATTTTGGTAGCTGGTAAGCTTCCCCCATTGGATTCTTGGGGGGTGGGAGTTTAGAAATAAGTGGATGCAATATCAGAACTTCAAACTTATATGAATTTATTGACACAAAACGTCCCACTAGATCATTAACAGAATTCAAACAATTACGAACATTAACATATTAAGAACAAAGACCAACTCATGTCCTGTCTACTATTTATAAATCTATTGAGCAAAAAATCTGACAAACAACTGACATATGTGGCTAAATGGGAAGAGGAATTAGGGATGATGATACCCATGTCAGATTGGGAAAAATTGTTTCTCTTAACTCATAAGATGTCTTTATCAGCTAGACATCAAAAGGAACTTCAACATTTTAGCAAGGTGGTATCAATGTGGATATGCATAAAATTGAAGCTAATAATCAGGAGATATGTTGGAGGTGCATGTATGGTATCATTGTCTGCTTTAGATATTTAGCATATATACAGGTAAATTACAGATTCCAATATGCAACCAGATATAGGTATATCCATATTGTCAATTATTCCAGGATCAATCAAAACCATTAAAAAGGATATCTTATGATATATGCTTGTCGCAGCATGTACAGTAATAGCTTGCAACTGGCGGAAAACGATAGGCCCCTCAATTGTGGAATGGGAATGTGAGATGAGCGAGATGCAACTCCTTGAGAAAACGATAATGGTACAAGCGGGATTGGAAGAATGAATCCCCAAGATTTGACAATGTTGGGAGGAATTTTGAAACTCTGCCAGTTTTGTAAATTATCTATAAGAAAACTTGAGGCAGGCACTTCCTGTTTCCCCTTTCCCTCCTCCCCCCTTTTTTTTTATTAGTCCCGTTAGGTCTCATCCATTCTTGTCTTGTTTTGTCTTCCTCTGTCTTATGTTATTTGGTTGATAGGTTTTAGTGAATGAAGTTTGATATTAATCTAAGGGGAGGAATTATAACTATTGAAATAAAGACACTAAAAATCTGTATAGGAAATGAGATGGATATAGAATATGTGGGCTAAGATCCAGACTGATAATGTGTGTTTGCTCCTGTTAGAAGCCTAAGTTTAAATATCAATTGCTAGCGAATTACGAGAAAATGTTCATTACAAGTTCCTGATACAGTAGTATAAAGGGGACAGTGGAATGGGGGAGAAAACCTTCCTTCTTCCTCTTCTCTCTCCCTTTTGTTTTTTTTTGTATTGAAACAGATTTTTGTTTCTTCTTTTGCTAAATTCCTTTTGTGTATGTTGTATAAAATGACAATATAAAATAACAATTGAAAAAAAAATATAAAGAATCTTGAAGGAATATTGTTATGTCCCATATATTTATGTGTTTTATTGTTGCAATGTATTGCTTTGTACATTGAATAATAGTATCTACTGGTAACCAGGCAGGAGTGTGCTGCCACAGCAACCTGTTTAGTTTTAGTATGCTTGGTATGTTCTTCTGTTACCCTTCCTGTGTAGTGCTAGTTAGTACAGTTCCTTAGCTAAACACCCGCTAATTCCTCATGCTTGCCCAGTTTAGTTTCAGCTTCATCACTGAGACATGCATTAGGAAAGTCCTTGTCTTCTTAAAATTCAAAAGATTGGAGAAACCTTCTCTGTATTGCACAACTTAAATATTAGTACTTATTTTTTTAGCAGTATTGTGTCTTGACATGAGCCACCTGTGGCTCCCTGCACATTAGGATTTAAAGTTATTGTAAAATCTAATTTATTTTTCTATAAAAGTAAACAAAGATGTTATACTCATCTCCTATGTGCTTTGCACAGAGCAGCCTAGATCCTTCTCTTCTCGGGTCCCTCTTCGGCTCTCCTGGCCCCTCCCTCCTGTTGAGTGCCCCCACAGCAAGCAGCTTGCTATGGGGCACCCCGAGCCGAGCTGCAGCTCTGTGTATCCATTCAGACACAGAGCTGCTGTTTGGCCCCACCCCATTGGCCGAGGCAGTTGTGCACATCACTGGATAGAGATGGGGCTCAGGTAAGTATTAGGGGAGCTGCTGCAAACAAAAGGCTTTTTATCTTAATGCATGGAATGCATTAAGATAAAAATAAAACCTTCTGACTTTACAACCACTTCAATCTGGGAGGGGAAAGGGCAGTGCTGCAAACCAACCAGGATTTATTGCTTAGCACAGTGCCCAGGTTGCTGGCTAATTGGAGCCTAGACTATAGTCCTGATACCTTCCTGCTCCTTTACTATACATTGGCAGACTGAGACTGTCCTTGACTGTATTGTTGGTATATTGACTGCAAAAATGTGTGTAAGAACCTGGCTTTATTGTCTAACAAGGATACTGTTTAGAACAGTGAGCAGAATTTAAAAAAAATGTTTGACAGGCAAGAAAGTTCATGCCTATATATTTCAACTCTGTATTTAGCTATTAAATCACAGTTCAGCTGTATTGACCTATTGAATTATTTTACTATTACATGGTGTTGACCATTAAAATGTAGATGTTAACCTTTTATCAGCTATTTTATATTGCTCAAGCATATTTTTATAAATCAAATTGATACAAATTATTTTGTAAAAAATGAGACATTGTGCCCTTGTGCGATTCTGAAGCAGTTTACATAGTAAGTCTATGTCAATCATAGACATATATGGTCAACATATATTTTTAAAATCCAAATTACTTGTTAACTAAAGAGACCCTGACATCATATAATACAAATTCAGGTTTTCATTTCAAACCTGGAGTAGATGTGGTGAAGATATTAATTATGTGTTAAATTTGCTGGTCATATGACAGTTAACTCGGCTTTCAAATTCTGTGCATGTTTCACTGAATGAGCAGAGTAGCATTCTTCTAGTACAAGAAATTCTTCATATAGTTGGAAATGCCTCTTCTGTTGTAAACTGTCTCTTTGAACAGGTGCAGGGAATTCTTCCTTAGTGTTTTGCCATTGGCTGTTTTAGTTCAGCTGCTCAGTCAGCACAGTATGCCAACCACAGCACAGCAAGGAAGTTAAAAATGTTATCAGTGGCGAAAGGAAAATCATTGAGAAGGATTCACACAGCACTTTTATATCATACTATTGCTGTGCCTTGACATATGCCTATTTATTAGAATGTCACAACTGCCCACAACTTCAAATAATAATTTTAGCTATCTTACAGACCCATATTACATAAGAAATCATTTTGTTTCCTTAACCAGCATATGCATACATAAAACATTTATAGGGATAAAACTTGGAAGTGATTTTTTGAAACTAGCAATGTCTATCACCTATTGGCAAAAACTTTGCACAATATAACTACATGGTATGATACATGGTTTCAGATGCTCTTTCAGTTTTTTTTAAATCAAAAATCTGAACTTGTCCTTTACATTTTTTGGCATATAATAGACATTTGTGTGGATTCCATGGACTTATAAGCATATGTTTCTTAAAAAATCAGTGGCTACAGTATTATTAGCTGCTGACTTTTCATTTTTAACAACCCTGGGTGAAGTTCCTCTTTACCATGCTCTAACCAAAAGTACTAGCTCAGCAACTATTAGAAATTGCATTTGTTATGTGCCCTATATGATGTTGCCATGATGGAGATGCTGAGAGTTTATAATGGATTTTAAGCACATTTAATAAGTACAACATTTTTAGAGGTTATCTGACTCACAATATAGTTACTGCAACTGTGTATAAAATTAATCTATTTTCACCCTGGAGTTGAAAACAATAACAATGTCCTAAGACATTTATTTGAGAACCCATAGAAATGTTTGTGTGATATTAACATGTTGCGTATAGTTGTTATATTTACTACATTTCTTATTCCCTAACAAAGCTAAACTTTTTTGTTATATCAAAAATATTGTATTCAATTGCCCTTCTTTAGCAGCCCCTAGCCTGTTTTATTACTGTGTTGTCTCAGATGTTATATGCATGGTGATACTAATCACAGATGAATTAAAAGGCAGTTTGATTGTGTATTTGCTGTGAAAATATTAAATCTTTCTATAAAAAATAGCTAAAAAATATGAAAATACACACAATAGAAATTAAAAAGTGTTGATGATCTTGAATGTTATTTTACTTTTAGGATTCTTAGTGGATTTGAGTAATTGCTGTTTAAAAAAAAACATATTTACTTTTCAATTCCATGCTTTTTATTACTCAATTTGTTCTTTTATTTCCAGTAAATAAAGTGCCTGCTGAGGTATATAATCTTGAAAGTGCACAGTTGACAGTGACAAACTAATAGAACTCCCTACCAATCTACTTTTCCTAATGGGATACTCTTGATTGGGCAATTTATTAACCTTAATAAACTAATTCTATTTTAATAAATTGCATATTAAAATTAACTTAACTGAGGTGCCCAAATTATATCTGGCAAGCATCATTCATTTCAAACAACTGGGGACTAAGTAATCACCTTGCAAACATGTTCTACTTTACTTTCTAAAATAATAAAATGAAACATATTCAGATAAAGAATATTTGACCCTAAACTATACCATGGGTATTTTTTTTAAGCAACTAAATATATTATCATTTTAAATTTTTCTAATATAGGTTGGAAAAATGGAAGCATAGTATTTGCTATAGCAAATATAGTAATTTATTCATTTCCTTCAGTTTTTATAGCTGAAGTCTATCATTTTATAATGTTGTCTATACATTCCACCACCCGCCAACTATGATTTTGGAAAGTGCACCCAGTGACTTTTGTTCCTTCTTTGATGTTGTCAGGTGCCTGTACTACCAAGTAATATAAGCAGGTTATTGCTTATTGTGATATTTGTGTTAAAAGTGATGTCTGCCACTCACATATCAGTAGTTTAATGTTGAAAATGCTGTATTAATTTAGCATTATACAGATATTTAGAAAGACATATGCATTATGAAAATGCTTGAAATCCACGCATTGAGGGCTAAATTCACCTTGTGACAGCGGGCGGGGAATCTTCTCCCCATGCCCACTTTCAGAATTTAAAAACAGTATTGCCCTGTTCTGTGAATGAATGAACTACAAGTACAGTTGTCTACCACAGATGGCTTGTAGTACGGAATGAACTGTGAGGGCACTTGTGGGCGTTCTCGTATTCCATTGATTCTTTGGAAGTTTAGGCAAACAGTTTACTGAGATTTTGCAGAAACCAGGCATTGCACCCACGATCTGTTGGTCACGAGTGCAATGGCTTACAGGATGCACAATAACAAAATAAATGTTTTTACATGCAAAAATATGTTAATGTATTATTTTATTTTTTATATAAAGTGAACTTTGCCTTTGAAAATGTTCAAGTACGATAATATAGTCCTCCACGTTCAGAGCACATAATCACACTGGCTTTTTTCTCCTTTCAAAATTGTATCACCAAAAAAGAAGGGGTTGCCACAGAGGCTCTATAAGACAATGCAATTTAGTCACATGACATCTGGAGACAGTTTTCTAAAAAAAAAAACAAAGAGTGGGCATGATACAGAGCAGTGTTATATCAGTCAGGTATGGTACATTGATTAGGATAATGGTTGTTAAGGATTAGAAACTATTTTCTATTAATTTATTTTATTTATGAAAAGTATACTAACATACAAAGGGCATATTTAAAGCCATAGCAAACCATGTGCTGTCATGGGGCCCACAAACTAACAGGGCTCTACTTTCACACAAAGAATTTCCTTTGATGTAAATAAAACCTATGCTATTGCAATGCCAACTTAGTGTTCTATATTACTAGAGAATCTGCTTTTAAAATGGATATTAGAGGGTTGCTAAATTGTTTTGGAGTTGTATGACACATTGTTATGGTCCTGCAGCAAGCTGTAGTTTGTTACTGTTGTTTTCATCCCTTAAAGGAACCAAAAATAAAACCTGTTTGGCTGAGCACTAAATAGACATACTGTTGCCTAGCTCTAATGGGAACATGAACCCAGTCTTCACAAAAATAAAACACTCTTAAAGCAACACACAGCAGATGCACAGGCCTCCCATCTCTCTTTCCTGACTGCAACAGCACCACTATTTAAAGTGATTGTAAACTGTTTACAGCCACTTTAAACTACAGGTAAGCCTATAATCAGGCTTACCTGTAGGTTCAGCGAATATCTCCTAAACCTGCACAGTTTAGGAGATATACACTATACTTGCATGCGCCGTCATCGGCACATGCGCAGTGAAGGAAGGGGCCACCGTGCCGTTTCTTCACTGTGCTCGTGCCACGATTGGCGGCTACCGCGTGCATGCGCAGGAGTGACGTCACGGGACTCCGGTCAGTCACAGTGCCAGAGTCCGTGGCCCCGGAAGGAAGAGGGGTGAAGGTGGTTGCTTCCTACTGCGGGGACAGCGCGGGCATCGATTGCAGGTAAGTGGCACATAATAGGCTAGTATGCGATGCATACTAGCCTATTATGCTTTTACTTTGCAGGGTAATAAAGAGGAAGTAATGCCCATCAGGGTTTTCTCCCTCTTTAAACACTGAGACATACCACTTCCAATGAAAACACCCGGTGTATCTCAGTCAGATGCCCAAACCCAAGGTGGAGTCCACGGTTCAGAAAGTTTTTAATCCTGGGTAATATATTAATTACATCCAGAACTATACCCTAAGGCTGCTTGTTACATATATTTTGAATATTTTTCTTGTCTTCCTTTCTTTTTTGTTATACATAAAGAAGCTACCTGATGTAGCTGGTAATTTTGAAATTACACATTTTAAAGCATGACCTAGCAAAAGTATCTGTTACTTTTCAACATTAACTTTTTTTCCAAGAGTACATTCAGTAAGCAACTGAGGTCATATGATTCTGTACTCTGGTATCTTGAGCATAGACTATTTTTGAAGTGTTAATAAGAGTTATTTTATTTGTGTTGTACAGTGATGTTTGGTGAACTTTCAATCTAAGTGAATAATGTTCTCCGCATAACATAACAGGGTGTTACATATAAAGTTAATTACTTGCTGGTAAGAGGAATTCATGAACATTTTTTTTCCTCTTTCTGAATCTCAGACAAAACAAAATCATTAACCTCTTGCTTACCTGGCACTTAAACCCCCCTTCTGCCCAGACAAATTTTAGGCTTTCAGCTCTGTTGCATTGTGAATGACAATTGCGCGATCGTGCGATGTTGTACCCAAACAAAAATGTTATCATTTTTTTTCCCACAGAGATTTCTTTTGGTGGTATTTGATCACCTCTGTGGTTTTTATTTTTTGTGCTATCAACAAAAAAGTGTGACAATTTTAAAAAAAGAACAATATTTTGCTATAATACAAATCCAAAAAAAAAATATATAAAAAAAAAATATTCATCGGGTTTGACTGATATATATTCTTCTACATATTTTTGGTAAAAAAAAAAAAAAAAAAATCGCAGTTGGCGTATATTGATTGGTTTGCGCAAAAGTTATCTGAAAGTTACCCTTTCAGACTCAACTCCTATAAAGACACATTGGATTTCTAGTTTCTTTTCCTCTTTATGATTACTTTTTTATTTCCAAGCAATGGACATATCTGCATTTCTCCTAGAAACGAATGTACTACAACAACAATATAGTACATATTGTAATTGCTGAGATATTCTACCAGTAACTTGACTTTTGTCTAAAGTAATACCAAAACTTTTTACCCTACTTTTTGAAAGCCCCCAAATACACCCATGCAACACTGTTTTTATCTACTGTGATATTCTGGGGAGTTCGGCTGAGTGGTAGTAGTGACTTCAGTGAGTCATACCAGTCCAAACTGTGGTTTTAGGGATTACATCAGGGCTTCCCATGCAGGGGTCCTCACCAACAAAACAGACACAGTCAAAATAATACTGAGTCTGAAACCCTCCTGTCTGCTAGCCTGAAATCTCCTTGCTTTTGGGTGGAGCGCAGAGCAGACCTGTCTCCTGGATGGATTACACCTGTCTCCTAACAGGAGCCCTGAACTATGCCCAAGGCTATCATTAAAAGGGCTGTGCACACCAGGACACACACCCTGCTGGTCTTCAGTAAAACCTATACACTAATATTTTTGTTCAATGTCAATCCCACGCTTCCAACCTATAAAACTAAAATCCAAAACCAATATAAGTGGTATGCCACGACAATAATAAATATGTGTTGGTGAATAATATTGGTGGCTGCAAACAGTGAATAGTCTATTTACAGACTAATATGAGAAAATACATAGTAAACAGCTGCACCGACCTCATACCAACTCCCTACCTCCAAAAAATACACCTGCTGACAACGTGCTGCAATGCAGACCAATGTTCCATTTATAACTAATAAAAATAACCATCAAGTGGAACAAAAAATTTGAATATTCTGCCAGAGCAAGAGAAGATAAATCAAGTCCCTGGACACTGGTTTGGTGAAGACCTGGATACTAGGTTGGAGATTTCATCCTTCCCAATCTACAGGGTGGGCCATTTATATGGATACACCTTAATAAAATGGGAATGGTTGGTGATATTAACTGCCTGTTTGTGGCACATTAGTATATGTGAGGGGGGAAACTTTTCAAGATGGGTGGTGACCATGGCGGCCATTTTGAAGTTGGCCATTTTGAATCCAACTTTTGTTTTTTCAATAGGAAGAAGGTCATGTGACACATCAAACTTATTGGGAATTTCACAAGAAAAACAATGGCATGCTTGGTTTTAATGTAACTTTATCACTTACCACTTATCAAATGTAAGAGTATATAAGAGCAAGGGTGCAGCAACATGGCGTCGCCTCCGAGGACGTCGAATGACGAAACGCGTAAGGCGGAGCCTGAGACGTCACGCTCACCCACAACAGTTACAGTCATACGGAGATCGCTCGGTGGACATTATCCAGCCGCTCGTCTGACTTCACTTTAATAGTAAGTCACGGTAGCACCTTGGTGCTTCTCTATAGAACCTACATACAGCATCTGTTTTGTCCCTTATATGTACCTGGACGCACGGAAAAAGAAGTAGGACAGGAATAATACCCTTTGGCTTTTAGAAACGGCGGCCCGGCCGGAGCAAACCAATAAGGGCAGAAGGTTGTCTTCCATTTATTTATTATTTTTTCACAGAGTGACTCACTTTTGATCAATTTTCACTACAGGCACCGGTATTGCATGGTCTAGCATGTTTTTGGATATATATAACTGAATATATTATTTGGTAGCGCCTACATTAAAGTCACGATTTTATATCATAAACATCTGGACTTTCTCTGCTCATAATTGATAAACCCTGGGTCATTTCTACGACCATTTTCACTGTGGCAGAGCCTCACACTGTCACACTACTTTTTTGGTGATAATGAATTTTCAATCACACCAAAAAAGTGCTAGTAGAGGGTGATGTGTCCTTCTGACCCATATATAAACCTGAGTGTCTCTAAGCTTTAGTTTTTTTTTTTAACTGCTTAATAATACAATTCATCGCACCATTTATTCTATATGTATACCATATCATCTTCAAATACATTCTTTTCCCTTTTCAAAGTTTCTCAAATTGTGTCTAATGAACCATTCTTTTCAATCTTCAAAAGAGTGTGCTTGTATGTTAATCACAAAAAGGTAGCTTATACCTGAGGAAATCTGTCAGATAGCAATGGTAAATGGATCAATGGACCTGCTATGATTAACGTACAGTCTGCTTTTTTTGCCAGCCTCCTGTTCCCAAACACAAATGACATAAAAAAAGGAATTTGCACACTGTGCTCATCTCCAATAATTGCATTAGGCAGCTCTAACTTCATGCACAGAGCATATTCTCAAGGATTTGAGCCCCCAGCTCTTCTGGGAGGCAAGGTGACAGCAATCTCTCAGAAGTGAGGCTGAAGTGAGTTTTTTTTTTGGAGGGCAAATTGTTTGTTTACAAATGGCTTTTGTGTTGGGGGAAGGGAGCTGGCAAAAAAGTTAACTGTTCCTTTAATGTTGAATGTCTGCTTTTCTCCTGGTATGATCTAAAATTCTGTTCTCTACTGTAAAGGTGTCATTTATTTTCTTTGCAACCAGAGTCCTGTCTTGGATTGCAGAGGTTTAAGCATGTCTCTTAATGCAGGAGTCCTGTCCTTTTGCTCTTTCTTTGTATTTAACCAAATCTCTGGATGCATTGGAATATTGAGTTGGTATGTTGATCTCTCCTGGTATGACCCACTTCATGAACTAGTCTGAAAAAGGTGTCAGTTCTTTTATTTTATTTTGTGAACTTGAATTCTTGCTTGTTGATCTCCCTTATTTGAATATTGCGCAATGGTCCTGACTTAGCTTTATTCTCTTGGTATCATAAACTAGATTGGAAAGGGGTATTTCCAGGCATAGAGATTTTGGTCATATCTGTTTGGGGATAAGTTACCTCTGCAGATGTTTGTGCCACATCTAAATTGCTTCTGTGTAGTGTTTTCATGCTAGTCTTGCTTTACTTTCTGCTGGCTGAGGTGTTCAAGGCTTTTAGTGAATGGACAAGAGGAGACAATAGTGGATAGAAGACACTACTGCTTCTTTGTAATCAAGCTGCAGCTTCCATAGCTGTAGCCAACCAGAGGTACAGTGAGACTGCACTATTCAGCATGAATGAAAGTATAATTATTACACTACACTAGAAGCGATCCAGACATTGCATTACCGTCAGCTGAGGTAGCTTTTTTCCACTACAGATATAACCAATGGCTTTCTGTTTGACTTTAACGTGTGCAATATAGCTACTAAATGGAGGTGAGAAGCCTATGTCTTTGTAACAAGAGATTCGATATAACAATTCTAGAGAATGATAGAGGAAAACAGCAAATACTTGTGACCAATGGTTACATTTATTTTGCTAGCTCCCACTAGAGTTCTCTAGAATTGATACATTGTATATATTGTTACAAAGATGTTCGTATTTTCTATGCTCCACAGTGGCATCTAGTGGCCATAATGCAATATTTTACTACTGTCCGTAGTAAAATAACATTCATTCAGAAGAGAAAATAGCCTACAGAACATTTGTGTTTGCTCAGTTTGTGCAGAACAAGTCTTTGCACATACAAAGTCACTGGGCAAATGGCTATACTATGATCAATACTATGACCTTTAAATCAGCCTTTGAATTATTAGTTTGTATAATTATATAAGGGAAGAATTAGTATGAGCAACTCTTAAATTGTGTTAGGCAAAAACATGCCCTGCCATTATTGATTCCGTACAAATTTTTAAATCATTTACTCCCCTGGAGCAAATGTGCTTAAGTGCATCTGCTCCCCAAGGCCTATTTTTTCAAAGCTGGGCTCCATAATGATCAGATCATTTCCCTAGGCCCCCCTTTTACCACCTTGGAAGGAAAACTCAATCACCGTTTTACAGGCTACTTTTTGCAACTTATATGCTACTGTCTCACTGGTATAACACCCTAGCAAAACTCCACAATGTCTTCCCAAAAAAAGTCTACTTGAGATGTTTCAAATGTAAAGACACTTTACTACTCCTTTTTTTGATTTGCCCAAACATTTGACCTTTTTGGCAAGCCCTCTATTCTCATTAAACTGATCAACATACAACTTCCTGGCAATCATACCTACCTTCACCTACATTTGAACAATATTGGCCATATTCCATATAACAAGTCCTTACTTTATAAATAGGGATAAAATGATGATCCCCAGATTTTGGAAACTGTTGCACACCCCTACTATACAAGATTAGTGCAGAGAGCGAAATACCATATGCAACATGAAGGACCTAAAAAAAAAATCACTTAATGACCAAGTTAAGCAAATTCTGGCTCATCTAGTATCCATAGCTCATATTCTGTTGCTCAGAACAATCCACTGTCTCATGACTAATACAGTATGTAAATGTGGTTGATCCGACATCCAGAAACAACACATGTTATTGAACTGTTCCTTTTTTTTCCCATAAAGAATTTATCTAAGCCTGAGTGTGCCCCCCTTGCCCCCTTCTTTTCTTTCCCCTACTCCCTTCTCACGTTCTTGAACTCTCCTCCTCTCCCCGTACTAAGCTTACCCAGGATAACCTACAGTCCTTTTTTATTTAATGCGGGAAGAGAATCCTTCTTACCTGCATGAATATTAATACCTCCCCTTTAGGAAAGGGCTTGTTATGATTTCTTGCAAAAACCTCAGTAAAATGGTTAATATATAAATAATTGCCATGCATATCAGTCAAGCAAGCATTAATAAAATTTGCTTTCAACAAGTTGTTTTTACACAAATATATATCCATAAGCTTCTATCATGATACAGGCTAGATCTTCTTTATTTTGCTTTACTATTTACTGTACCTACTGTATATAGCCAAAAAAGTTCTGGAACATACTGTAAATAGTTAAACTCAGGAAAATGCAGCTTATTTTCAAAGAAGATCCAATAACCTTTGTTAAACCTATATCCATTTTTCTGAAGGATATTCTTTTCTCTTTCACATGCTCAATGCATTGAGAGATCATGGTATGTCTTCAAAATATAATAGTCTTTCCTGTGATTTCCTACTGTTCAACCAAATAGCTTTTGCTGGTTCCAGCTCTTCTCCACTGCTCGGAGTTGCTTTTAAATGTCAAGGTCTAATATATTCTGCAATCTGCTTGGTTCTTGCATGCATATTTCAAAGTTCATTCGACCAACTAACTTAAGAAAGCAAAGAGTGTGTTTCTATTATGATTTTTTTTTAATTTATATTTTATTTGCCTTGTTTAGTAATAGGCAGCATAGTAAATAATTAGAACATATGAATTTGTTTGTGTTTTAAAGGTACAAAAACTAGTGTTTCTTTCTGTATCATAGTAGACCACTAGTGGAGCCATCTATGGTTCCCCTTGACCTAATCAAAAGTATTTCTAAATATAAAATATACATTTCTGTCTAATTTTTTATTTGCTTGGAAAAAGCACTTGGATCTTATATTTTTCATATATTGCTCACAAAAAAAAATGAATATGGCTTTCATCTGAAATGAAATGACCTGGATGTTATCATGACATTATATTAATTACATACTCATTTGAACTTTAAGGTAACTTTCGAACTTTATATTTTCCTAGTTAACACCAGTTGGAACTACGATTTATAATGGATTTGCGGATAAAGGTGCTACAGACATAGATGATGGTCCTAACGGTCAGATTGAATATTTTATCCAATACAACCCAAATGACACAGTAAGTGTACTTTGGCCATTGCTAATATTGCACCTATTTACTTTTTATAAGGGAAAAATATTTCAGTTTACACTATGATACATATCTCTGCAGCCAGAAAAATATGACTATAGCTGTCCCTACACATGAAATGTTTTCAACCCTAAAAAATATTTAGTTATGTTTGTAGGATAATTAAAGTGATACTAAACTCATTTTTTACAGTAGTCATTCTAAAATATCAGGTATTCCATGACTGTCTTTTTTGTTTAAGGCTCTTTCCATTGTTTTCAGGCTTCATTTTTGTCCTGTGCATGCTCCCTATCCTCCACGGATGCACACCACTGCTACTAGTGTAGAATGAGTTGGGCTGTCATTTCTGGTCATATGCTGAATGTGACCAGAATTAACTGAATGTGTCTGCAGGTAGATTTATAGTTCACCTAGGGCCTAAGCAGGAAAGGGTGGTGCATAAAGGGGGACAATGAACATAGCCACCCTAGATTCGGAAGTCTAAGACCCCATACACACTATCCAACTTTTGTTGTCAGATTTCCTTCAGATTTACCAAAACCATGTAGTGCAAGGGCCTGCCTGATTGTATACAAATTGAAACTCCTAAGGTTTGAACTCATATTATATGGTTTTGGTAAATCTGAAGGAAAAAATCTACAGAAAGTTTGATAGTGTGTATCCAGCTTAAGAATAGTAGAAACAAGCTTGCATTTGAGAGATGACACAAAGGAAACAAAAGATAGAGGTGCATTCCAGTTATGATTAAACATATTGCATTTATTTAATTTTATTAAAAAATGTGAGTTTAGTGTCACTTTCACAATATAACAGGAGACCAGAGATTTCAGTGAAAAACCTTTCAGAATAAAACTGGTTGAAAAGGCTTGGAAATGTTCAGGCTACAGCAATCAAATCTAAAACTGAATACAAATTATTTTTTTCTATATTAGACAATTGTTTATCATCAGTCATAGTTAACTTAAAAAAAATATATGTTAGGGACTGGATGTTAAACCTTATAATTGTGCTCTGTGTACTGAGCTTGGTAATGGTAGTTGGCAGTGCTAGGAAACTCATCTCATGTGGGTAAAAGGATGTACCAATTTGCCCCTAAGGCTTAAAGTGGATGTAAACCTGAAAACAAATAATGAATTAAGAATTCTGCCTTGTAGAGTATAGCATGTTATGTCATCTGTGCCTAGTCTTGCCACAAAGAGTTAATCCAACTGTGAGTAATGAGCTTATTATTTTTTCAGGAAGAGAAAGTCTGACTAACAGGCAAATACACCGTTGATCTGCCCCTTGCTCTGTGAGTGACACAATGTGCTTATCTCCTTCACACACCAGAGAAAGTTTTGCACTCCCCCGTCCCTCCCTCCTCAATGTCTCAGGATAGAGGTGGGTGGGGAGGCTTGTGACATCACAACTCCACCCACCAAACTCCAGCAAACACAAACACCCACTGATTTCAGAGTTTTACAGAGTTGCTAGTGCTTACAGGAAGGACATTTGCAAGGTAGGGATAGATGCAGGAGGCTTGCATGTATATATACATTAATACTGTGTCATTCGCTTATACTGGGTGGGTGGTAGGTTTACATCCACTTTAATTTACACATGTTCTTACACATGTGTTTTCTAGGAAAAAAATCCTGTGTAATGACCAGTGAAATACTTGCATATAGATCCATGTAAATGAATAAAGATGTGTGTGTGTACATAATTTGTGATCATGAAAATTTATTTTTTCCCTTTGTTTAGACTTAATGTACTTGCATATTATAGCCAGTAGCAGTAATCACAGTGTTCTCCTGGTGGAGATGGCTCCCCTCTGCCCCCCATCGGGAGAACACAACAGCTCCATGGGTGGGATTCCCCCATCAACACTGACTGCGTTGATAGGGGAATCACATCATCTATGGCCTACCTTAGGCCCCTATCATATGGGATGGACTCTGATTTGCTCAGCGGGGGATCTGTCTGCTGATCCACCACTGATTTGAGCAGAGTGGGCAGGTGACAGGTCTGTGTCTGCTCAGTATTTATAGAGTGGACATGGACCGAGCCCACTTTATGGGTTGTTGGGTGTAAATGGACTCCGCTGTCCTTTTACAGCTGACTACCCTTCAGTCCGATCTGCCTAAACAGAGAAGGATGGATCCCCTTCCATTTTTTTTAGTGGACCAGATCGGAGGTAGGCAGGTGTAAACAGACACAAGTCTGTTTACATCCTCTGCTACATAGGGTTGCATGGAGGGTCCGATTGGGTCCGCCTGAATACCTGACAGGCAGACCTGATCAGACCAAACGTGTGAAATGGGCCTGAGGCCTCATTTACACTTGTGTTTGGGGTATGGTAAAAATGTGCAGCTCAGCTGCATGTTTTTACCACCCTCAATTTCTCCCCCTTATACTGCAAAGCAGTGGAGAAACAACAATATATATGGTGGGACAATAATATATACGGTGGCCCTGATAATTTTTGTGCAGCTAAAATTATCACCACTGTTCTGCTCACCCACAGCCCACTATTGTTTTCCTGGGCTGTTCTGCTGTATATAGTAAGATTGGTAGCAGACATAGTAGAGGAAGGAACATGGTTTCAATTCATGGTTTTAATTCTGTGTTTGCCTGGCTAGTCCAAGCCAGGAAAGCAGCCAATCAAACCAATCTGTTGCCTTGGAGGTCTAATAGATCCCTGATCTCTCCATAAAGAGGACCTGTCACTGCCCCAGCTATGACAAGGAATGTTATTCATCCCCTGTGATAGCAATAAAGTTGAACAAAAAAACACAAAAAACAAGATTTCTAGCACTAGATATCCTGTCTAACTCTAAACGGGTAACCTGTAAAGGCTTTAAAGCATCACTATCCTCTGAAGACAAAGCTGCATTTTTTTAGATGGGGGGGGTAAGATCAGGGGTGGGGTTAGGGGTAATGTTTTGGTGGCCCTATCAGGTAGGTTGTATAGACCCCATGATTTCTAACAGCGACCCTGAATGTAGATATTAATTTCAGTTTATAGAGCTATCCTAATATGTAAGTATATTTAAATTATTTTAGATGGATTTCTTTAGGCAATCTAAAGGATGAGTTCTCTAGGCACTGGAGGAGGAGGAGTGCCTATGCAGTGCATTCTGATAATCCCCTTCTCAGCAGCTTCTCCTTCAAGAATTTTATAAGCCTTGTGACACATAGTGATACAAGCTTTATGTCATTACGGGAACAAAGTAATGTGGGCTAAATTTAGAAGGAAAAAAACATTATAAACAAAAGAGTGTACAAAACCTCTGACCATAGAAATCACAATGAAAGCAAACAATAAAGTAGGGCTCCACTAGAGGGCCAATATAAACAATCTTGTGTGAAAATGAAAGTCCATTCCCAAAAAAAAATTTCAGGGTACCACAAAGGGGCCAGTGTAGAATTTTGTGTGAGAATGAAATGCCACAGTTCCACATGTTTCAGTCTCAACCACCTCAGACATAGATACTGTATATGAATTCCCTTACAGTATAACCAGGATCTCCTGATTATAAAAAATCACTAGCATAGGATACACCAAATACGGATCACACCAGGGTATGGTAACAACCTCCACGCTTACCAAGTCCTCCACTGGCTGTGCAGGAAATGCGATTCTCTGCAGTAAGCTTCAAAGAAAAATACAAAGGACCATAGAGTAATATTGCTAAAAAACAACAATTTATTTCAAGCAAATATACTCAAAAGCATCTCAGGGTAACAAAAGCTCAGAGACACCATGCTGTGGTACAACAGCGGGTGTGATGACATCATAGGCCTCTAGCTACTTCCTACCCATTTGGTCCTTTGTATTTTCATTGGAGATTCTGGTTTTAAGGGAATCCATATACAGTATCTATGTCTGAGGTGTTAGGAACTAAAAGACATGGAACTGTGGCATTTCATTCTATGCTGGCCCCTAGTGGAGCCCTATATATCCCTTTGGGAGTGGACTTTTATTTCTATTATAACAGTGTTTGATTTTTATTGAAAATGGTATGTATTTGTTCCACCACTTTATTGGTGGTTTTAATTATTGATGTTGATATTATTTGTATCACTTTATCATTTGCGTTCATTGTGATTTTCATGGTCAGACGTTCTGTGCACACTTTTTGTTTATTATTTTGTTTTTTTTTCCTTTACCCGCAACATAGTGTGCATCATTACCCTCTAGCACCGAGCACATAAATATTTCATGGTTTATTTATAATCTAGAAGGTGGTGGGAAAGGTTATGAGGTAAATTTGGTTCATGCATGGAGCTCAGCTTTATGCAATTCACTTCTTCAATACTCAAAAGGGGATATTTCTTTGAAATCAAACATATATAAAAATATTATTTGTTATACACATAAAGCAATAATGTTTTTTTTTTTTAGGCCTCCCACCAGACCTTTGACATTCCCCTCACACTGTCTGGAGCAATTGTGTTACGGCGCAGGTTGAATTTTGAGGAAAGGACACGGTATTATGTCATAGTACAAGCTAATGTAAGTTCCACAATTTGCTTACAAGCATGTTTCAAAATTTTCACCACGTGTCTCATAATAACACTGTACCTTAAAGCTGTTGTAAAGTTTTTTTGTTTTATTTAATTAAAATAACATAGTTAGTACCCTTTCATAATTGTACGACTTACCCTGTGACATTAGACTGCAAAGTCGCATGACAAGTCATTCCCAATAATTTCCAATGACAACCATTCATATATAGTATCTCACAAAATTGAGTACACCCCTCACATTTTTGTAAATATTTTATTATATCTTTGCATGTGACAACACTGAAGAAATGACACTTTGCTATAATGTAAAGTAGTGAGCATACAGCTTGTATAACAGTGTAAATGTGCTGTCCCCTCAAAATAACTCAACACACAGCCATTAATGTCTAAACCACTGGCAACAAAAGTGAGTACACCCCTAAGTGAAAATGTCCAAATTGGACCCAAAGTGTCAATATTTTGTGTGGCCACCATTATTTTCCAGCACTGCCTTAACCCTCTTGGGCATGGAGTTTACCAGAGCTTCACAGGTTGCCACTGGAGTCCTTTTCCACCCCTCCATTACGACATCTCGGAGCTGGTGGACGACCTTGTGCTCCTCCACTTTCCATTTGAGGATGCCCCACAGATGCTCAATAGGGTTTAGGTATGGAAACATGCTTGGCCAATCCATCACCTTTGCCTTCAGCTTCTATAGCAAGACAGTGGTCGTCTTGGAGGTGTTTGGGGTCATTATAATGTTGAAATACTTCCCTGCGGCCCAGTCTCTGAAGTGAGGGGATCATGTTCTGCTTCAGTATGTCACAGTACATGTTGGCAGTCATGGTTCCCTCAATGAACTGTATCTCCCTAGTGCCGGCAGCACTCATGCAGCCCCAGACCATGACACCCCCAGCACCATGCTTCACTGTAGGCAAGACACACTTGTCTTTGTACTCCTCACCTGGTTGCTGCCACACGCGCTTAACACCATCTGAAGGAATACGTTTATCTTGGTCTCATCAGACCACAGGACATGGTTCAAGTAATCCATGTCCTTAGTCTGCTTGTCTTCAGCAAATTGTTTGTGGGCTTTTTTGTGCATCATCTTTAGAAGAGGCTTCCTTCTGGAAAGACAGCAATGTAGACCAATTTGATGCAGTGTGGGGCATATGGTCTGAGCACTGACAGGCTGACCCCCCCACCCCTTCAACCTCTGCAGCAATGCTGGCAGCACTCATACGTCTATTTCCCAATGACAACCTCTGGATATGATGCTGAGCGTGTTCTCTTTGGGCAACCATGGTGAGGCCTGTTCTGAGTGGAACCTGTCCTGTTAAACCACTGTATGGTCTTGGCCATCGTGCTGCAGCTCAGTTTCAGGGTCTTGGCAATCTTTTTATAGCCTAGGCCATCTTTATGTAGTTCTTTTTTTTCAGATCCTAAGAGAGTTCTTTGCCATGAGGTGCCATGTTGAACTTCCAGTGACCACTATAAGAGAGTGAGAACGATAACACCAAATTTAACACACCTGCTCCCTATTCACAACTGAGACCTTGTAACACTAACAGGTCACATGACACCGGGGTGGGAAAATGACTAATTGGGCCCAATTTGAACATTTTCACTTAGGGGTGTACTCACTTTTGTTGCCAGCGGTTTAGACATTAATGACTGTGTGTTGAGTTATTTTGAAGAGACAACAAATTTACACTGTTATACAAGTTATACACTCACTACTTTACATTGTAGCAAAGTGTAATTTCTTCAGTGTTGTCACATGAAAAGATATAATAAAATATTTACAAAAATGTGAGGGGTGTACTCACTTTTGTGAGATACTGTATATATAAAAATAAATAAATATACCAATATGATTTATATTGTTTTTATAGAAATACCAGTAGGATAAATAACAAAGCATAAGACATTGTCAAAATTAGACAATTCAGTTCAGTATACAACAATTCGAAATTACTTCTGACAAGGTAGACAGTATAGTAATGAACAATCTTAGATCATAATCGGATCAAGCACCAGATTACACAAAAGTAAAGAGAAAGGAAATTAGAAGTAACTCCCATACAACAATGTCAAATAAGTGTTAATGAGGCAGGAACCAGTCAATATAAATATATAAGCAAAACCATTTATACATTTATAGTAAAGAAGTTACCGAGTGTGTGTTATATGCTAACTAAACTAAAATTAACAGAAAGCAGAATAGGAGAATACAAGTCACATAACAT
Source organism: Glandirana rugosa (assembly GCA_018402905.1). Taxonomy (NCBI): domain Eukaryota; kingdom Metazoa; phylum Chordata; class Amphibia; order Anura; family Ranidae; genus Glandirana; species Glandirana rugosa. The sequence goes on along the minus strand of BLSH010367861.1, from coordinate 4,496,219 downwards.
TACTATCAAACAGGGATGGAAATTTACATCAAATCTGCAGTGGAAGAATATCAGCAATCACCTTAACACATCTTATCTAAGTACCCATTAGTGGGTACCCATGAGTTCCCATTTGTAGTATTGGGTGAAAAGTTCACCCCGAGCATGAGTTTGAGCCGAATATTGGCTGTTTGCCCCGTTCGGGGAATACCCCCATACGCTGTTAGCTGCACATTGCATTCTGCACACTGGGTAAAGCTTTGCCCAATCAGGGTGCAGTAAAAGCTGGTTGTTAACCACTTAAGGACCGGAAGGATTTCCAGCTTTAGGACCGGAGCCCTTTTTGCGATTCGGCGCTGCGTCGCTTTAACTGACTATTGCGCGGTCGTGCGACGTTGTACCCTCGCTGCGTCGCGGCTTAGCGTTTTTCCCGAGGCCAGGATTTCGACCTTTAGGAAGGCCAGGAATTCACCAATTGTTGGTCGAAAATGACGTGGGACTAACCCGTTTCGAAATGGGTCACACGTCTTACGTTACACGTCGATTGTCGCATACCCCCATAAGGGGCTTGCCCCGTTTGTCGGTTATAAGCCGAGTTTGAGTACGAGCCCCACTTGAAAAGTGGGTTATGATGTTTACCCTTGAGTACCCATGGGTGATTACCCATGAATCTATTCTACACAATTCCACTAACGACTATAAGAAGGTGACGTCTAAACTACATTTAAAGGTAGG
>BLSH010367861.1:4483865-4495262 GCA_018402905.1 Glandirana rugosa | reverse complement strand
TTTTTTACTAAAAATGGCGGCGATCTGCGATTTTTAGCGGTACTGCGATATTTCAGCGGACATGTCGGACCATTTTGACACTTTTTTGGGACCATTGGCATTTATACAGCGATCAGTGCTATAAAAATGCACTGATTACTGTGTAAATGCCATTGGCAGTGAAGGGGTTAACCTGCAGGGGGCACTCTAAGGGTTAACTGTGTTCCCTGGGCGTGTTCTTACTGTAGGGGGACTTGCCTAGCTGGGGAAAGGAAGTGGTCACAGCCTTCATGTACGAGAAGGCTGTGATCACTTCCCTTCCCCCTCACACAGAGCGGAGGTCCGTGTTTACATACACGGACCTCCGCTCATTCGCTCCGGGGGGGGCATCGCGGGTGGCCGGCGGCAATCGAAGCCGCCGCACCCGCTCCCTGGCCCCCCCCGAACACAGTGAGCGCGCTCACAGTATGTCTGTATCGCAGCCGCCGTCGTATGACGGCGTTTTGCGTTACAGAGCCACTTTGCCGCCGTCAATCTCCGATCGGCGGTCGGCAAGTGGTTAAGGAGAAGGGCCGGGAAGCTGGCCGCAATGTCCTTAACAACCGATGAGTCATCAGCTGTTAATGTGCTTCCCCGCTGACAGGTGAATAAAAAAATATTGCCAGTAAAAATAGTAAAAAAAAACATTGTGGGGTTCCCCCCAAAATCCATACCAGACCCTTATCCGAGCATGCAGCTGGGCAGGCCACGAAAGAGGGGGGGTGAGTGAGAGCCCTCCTCCTGAACCATACTAAGCCAAATGCCCTTAGCTCTGCCCCAAAGCAACCCAAAGTGTGGCAGGTAGCATGATTGATGATGGATTTACATTTGGGGACACTGTGTTTTTATTTTTTATTTTTTAATAAAGGAATTTTCAAAAGCTGTCTCTGTGTTTTTACAAATTTGTGACACTTTTGTGGTGAATGGGTAAGGGTACTATGTACCCCATACTCATTCACATGGGGGGGGATCTGGGGGCCCCTTGTTAAAGCGGGCTTCCAGATTCCGATAAACCCTCTGCCTGCAGACCCCCACAACCACAGCCCAGGGTTGTTGGGAAGCGACCCTTGTCCATATAAACACTGCCGACAATTGCAACTGCGAGTCAATTTAAATGTGATTTGACTTGTTTTTTTTTTTTTTTTTTTTAGAAGTGTCATTTTTGCTGCAGCATGGTCTATATATGCTACAGATATGCCACTTTACAGACAGACATAGACCCCTTTCACACCAAAACATTTTTCAGGTGCTTTTGCACTAAAAATAGCGATAGAAAGCACCTGAAAAACTCTCCCCAATACACCCCAGTGTGAAAGCCTGAGTGCTTTCACACTGGGGCAGTGCGCTTGTGGGCCGGTAGAAAAAGCCCTGAAAGCCGCATCTTTGCAGCGGTGTGGGAGCGGTGTATTCACTGTTCCTATACTGCCCCTGCCCATTGAAAACAATAGGGCAGGGCTCCTGATGCACTGAACACCGCTTTGGGAGCACCGCTAACCAGCAGGTTTAACCCCTTGTGGGGGGGTTAAAAGCGCACCGCCGCCGCCCAAATAGTGGCTCCACAATGCTGCTACAACGAGTGGTAAAGCGCTGCAAATTACCAGTGTTTTACCGCTAATGCTTGGGCGGCCCTGGTGTGAAAGTGGTCTAAGGGAGCCCCCAAGGCAATATATTTAAAGGAATGTTTAATTTTTATTGTTGAACTTCAAGCATCATTAAAATCAGCCTCTTTTTGCCTTGATACATGTCCCCAAGGGCAGTAACCAGAACCCCATACCCCTTTTATAGCCAATTACTTGAATATAAGCCTACAAAATGGGCACTTTTGATTCCTCATGTTCAGCACCCATAGACTTCAATGGAGTTTGCTGTTCGGGGCAGAGCTTTTCCCTTGTTCAGGAGGTTTGCTGCAAACCAAACAGGGGGGTGTTCGGCCCATCTCTACCCATTTGTATTCATCAGAATATATAAAAATTAAGCAGGCATTACAGATGTTATGAGTGAAAGGAATAATACTGCGCAGATCCTATGGTTAAAGCTGCAAGCACTACAATGGACTAGATTGAAAGCAAAATTGTGAGGAAAACAGTGCAGCGCTAAAACCAAAAAATTGCACCAAAATTGTGCCAAAATACGTAGTGCGTTTTTGGGTGCCATTCATTGTTAATGGCACTCCAAATGCATCTAGCAGGCATGCATTTTGCAGCACATTTTGCCATTTGACAAATACACTACCAACGTGCCACAATGTGAATTGAAAAAACGATAAACGCTGCATGTCCAAAAAAAAGGTTCATTTTGGCTTTTTGGGCCTGTTTTTATGTGCATTTTGATGCAGTTTTTTTAATGCACGTTTTGCTGCTTTTATCAACACACATTTTGGCATGTTTTTAAATGCATTTTAGCACATTTTTATTTGCATTTTGGTGCTTTTTTAACCACTTAAGGACCAGAAGGATTTCCAGCTTTAGGACCGGAGCCCTTTTTGCGATTCGGCGCTGCGTCGCTTTAACTGACAATTGCGCGGTCGTGCGACATTGTACCCAAACGAAATTTGCGTCCTTTTTTTCCCACAAATAGAGCTTTCTTTTGGTGGTATTTGATCCCCTATGCGTCATTTCTGATCGCCGCTATAAATAAAAGAAGAGCGACAATTTTGCAAAAAAACCCAAATTTCTTACTTTTTGCTAAAATACAAATCCAAAAAAAAAAATATAAAAAAACATTTTTTTTCACCGTTTTTGGCCGATTTATATTCTTCCACATATTTGCGATAAAAAAAATTGCAATTGGCGTTTATTGATTGGTTTGCGCAAAAGTGGTCGCGCTTACGGGTGATGAGAATTCATTTTTTGGGTTTTTATTTTTTTTTTTTTTTTACTAATAATATCGGCGATCTGCGATTTTTTGCGGTACTGCGATATTTCAGCGGACATGTCGGACCATTTTGACACTTTTTTGGGACCATTGGCATTTATACAGCGATCGGTGCTATAAAAATGCACTGATTACTGTGTAAATGCCATTGGCAGTGAAGGGGTTAACCTGCAGGGGGCGCTCTAAGGGTTAACTATGTTCCCTGGGCGTGTTCTAACTGTGGGGGGACTGCCCTAACAGGGGAAGGGAAGTGGTCACAGCCTTCATGTACAGGAAGGCTGTGATCACAGCCATTCCCCCTTCACAGAGTGGAGGTCCGTGTTTACTTACACGGACCTCCGCTCCTTCGCTCCGGGGGGCCCATCGCGGGTAGCCGGCGGCAATCGAAGCCGCCGCACCCGCTCCCCGGCCCTCCCCGGACACAGTGAGCGCGCGGGTGCGCCTCCGGCGGTGCGCGCGCGCTCACTAGGCGCGATCACGCGCCCGCCGTCAGATGACGTCGATCCGCGTTACAGAGCCACTTTGCCGCCGTCAATTGCCGATTGACGGTCGGCAAGTGGTTAACATATATTTTGACTAATGTTTTACTTTTTACATTTTTGTGTGCATTCTGGAAACACATTCAAAATGCATGTTATGCTTGTGGTGTTAATAGCACTCCCGAAGTGGCTAGCAGATGTGCTGTTTGCAACAATACACATAAAAACGAAATCAAAATGCATGTTAAAAAAGTGACAAAATATGTGCTAAAAGAAGTGCTAAAATGTGCATTACAAACTATACCAAAATGCATTTTAAAATAACCTGTGCCAAAATGTATGTTAATGCACCAAAATGTGTGTTTAGAAAAGCACTAAAATGCTCAATAGAAAAAAAAAAAATACACGGCAAAACGCCATGTTAAAAAGCAGTAACATTTGCGTGAATAATGCCAAAATGTGCAACAAAAATGTGCCAAAATACACATTTAAAAAAATGTGCCAAAATGTGCTTAAAAACCTGTTAAAAAAAGCACCAGTGATCAGTGCTTATTTTTTTCATGTATTTACATGGTATTTTTAACTTTGTTTTTTACTTATTAAACTCAGCTGCTCTGTAATCAAGTATCTCACCCAGATCACAGGCAGTCCTCCCCCTTCAATACAGATCTCAGGCATTCTCAGAGGAAAAACGTTTCATCTCTTCTCCTTCTGAGAACAAATGTTCTCCACTTCATAAACAAGGTGCCAGAGTAGATGATTTTTCTCTGAGAACTGCTGAGAACTGAAATGAGATAAATTATCTCTGTTTAATAAATGTACACCAAAACCTGGAAGCTGATGGGTTTCTGTGCAGAGCTGCACCAGATTTTGCACCATGTAGTTTTCCTACATAACCCCCTATGTCACACAAAAAAAAATGTATACTGTGTTTCATACCATGTGTTCACAGTAATCCATAGCTCATTGTGTTTCTCAAATTCTTCAGAAACCTGTAATGAAGAAAACCTTTATAATGGAAAATAGGATTCTACCTAAGACAGGGATATTGCATTTTTTCCTTCATGCTCCAGAATGTTATTTTCCATACAGCGGGGAGCTGTACACTGCAATCATATAAAAGCCATGACAATTTTTTACTTCCCATTCTTTATATAAGAAGAGTCTTTGCTGTCATCTAGCAGTTATCATCTCACTTAAAATAGCAAATATGATCCTCTCTTTTCAATCCCTTCCTTTTCAACTTCTTAAGAATTATTGAGAGTGATTTTTCAAGGTTTCTCAATGCTTGAAATATTTCAGTCGAGGAGGAACTATGCAAGCCCCCATTGTTCTCTTGTTGCTCTTATCATAGGAATAATTATCCCCCGACTGTTATTTTGCCCTCTCTTCTCTATTGGTTAGGAATCTTGCAACAAGTAGATGTTTAAGTTTACCACACCCTTCTATTTTGTAATCAGCATTCTTGGATTGCGCTGTTTGTTACATGAGGTGGCGTTTGTGTGTACAAACATTTTATACTGATTTGAATTGCAAAGCAGACAGCTTGCTTTATGCTTAAAAGGAAAAAAGCAAAAATGAATACTTTTGTCAAAAGCTATGGCAACCAGAGTGGTATTACATCTCAGTGAAATTCACATTTTTCTTTTTATAATGTGTCATATTCAGAAGCCAAATATAAGCAATACATTTTTGACCTTGTTTTACCTTCTTTAAAGAAGACCTGTCAAGAAACAAACATGGAGGTTACCATTTCTGACCCCTCCTTCTTTAAATGCAAGTTTCTGGGATTTTTTTCTTTATTACATTAAGGCTGGGTTCACACCTATGCAAATTGGATGCGGCTTAAACCGCATCCAATTCACAGGATACTTGAAAACACATTGTTTTCAATGTGTCCGGTTCACATATGTGCGGTGCATTCACACTCCGCATTGCACAAAAAAGTGTGCCTTTTCTGTGCAGTGCGGTGCGAATTCCCAGCCCGTTGATATTTCCTCTGCTGTGGCTCCTCCCCCATCTCTCCCCCCGCAGCTGCTGCACTGTGGGAATGGACAGGAGCCACCGAACGGTGGCTCCCCCCCTTCCCGGGCAACAGACAGGCTGGAATTCCCACCAGACAGGTGTGAATCCAGCCTCAAGTGGTTGTCAACCCGTGACAACCACTTTAACCTACAGGTAAGCCTATAAAAAGGCTTACCTGTAGGTGGCCTGCATATCTCACAAACCTGCGTGGTTCAGGAGATATGCAGTGTACTAGATGTACCGACGTCATTTCGACACATGCGCAGTGAAGAAATGGCCTCTGTGCCATTTCTTCACTGAGATTGTACCGTGACTGGTGGCACGCATCACATGACTCCGGCCAGTCACAGAGCCGGAGATCGTGGCCCCAGAAGGAAGAGGGGCTGAAGATGGACGCTGTCAGCACAGGGAACATCGCTGGACGTTGCAGGCTTCATTTGCATGTAAGTGACACATAATGGGCTACTATGTGGTGCATAGTAGCCCATTATGCTTCTTTTTTTCCCCCCATAAAGTAAGTCTTTATTTAGGGTAGAAAAAAGAAGGGGTATAAGCCAAAGATGAATTAGAACATACAACATTAGCATATATGACAATGTGGTAGACATCAGCATTATATAACATACTTTGCAGCATTAAGGTTCGCATTTATACAATTTTCCTTTGAACTGAAGTCTGGAATAATTGTATATTCAGTTTTCTGAGTAGATGTCCTTAAGCATATGGTCCTTATGATAAATAGGGATTAATTATCGTTCCCTCTGTGGGGGTGTATGATAGCTTCAGGGTTTTATGTGGAGGGAGGATCAGCCCTTAATAATAATGGTGGTGTTGTCTAATTGGACAAAACCAGTCGGAACGAGACAAAGTATGTGGGAAGGTATTTGATTGTTAGGAGTTATAACATTCTGAGTAGGGGGGGGTGCGACTTGGAAGCCGCATATGGGGGTGTGAGGAAAGTATATGTCGGTACAGGGAAGGGGGAATGGGTAGCGGAGGAGGTGGGATTTGTCCCTCCGCCGGGACGAGTTTGGAAGTTAAAAGGGTGTAGTTGTCAGGATTGACTATTGGGTGTTTGGGAGTTTTGTAATTGTCTTTATATGTGGATAATATGAGGGATTATGTAGATGGGTACAGGGGTCTTAGGGGTGGGCTTGGGTCTTACATGGGTAGTGTGTCATCTTTAAAATGATTCTTGTAACCTGTTGTCGTTTTGAAGTCGGACCAGCATGCCCATTTGGTTGAGAATTTGGCCGCAGTGTCATGGGCAATGCTTATTAACCTTTCCATCTCCGCGATTCTGTTTATCCTTTGTAACCATTCTTTGGTTGTTGGGGCGTGTGGGGAGCCCCAGTGAATTGAGATACATTGTTTGGCAGCATTCACCATATGCATGGTGAGGGACTTGAGGTAGTGTTTGCTGGGTAGGGAGGTGATATGAAGAAGAAATTGTGCAGGGGAAAAGTCTATTGTATAGGTTGTTACTTATTCAATGATTTTATGGACTTCGAACCAGAAGGATTGAATAGTGAGGCAGCTCCACAGAATGTGTAGTAGGGTTCCTTTGTTTTGTTTGCATTTCCAACAGGTATCTGGGATGCTTGGGTTGAATTTGTGGAGAAGTGTAGGGGTGCGATACCACCTCGTTAGAAACTTGTATAGTTTTGTTGTGTGGAGACATTCACTGAGCCCTTGTGTATTGTTTGGTGGATGAGATCCCAGTTGTCAGGGGAGATGGATATAAATAAGTCACTCTCCCAAGCTTTACATGCTATTCCCGTGTTGGGAGGGGTCTCCTCAAATAAGAGTGAGTGCACTATGACGATAAGGTGTTTTTGAGGGTGGCCTCCCGTACACATGGATTCGAAGGGCGAGAGTGGTCTTATAATCTTGAATTTTCTGTCTAGGGAGTGAATATAGTGCAAAATTAGGGTATAGTCCCATGGGGAGCATTGTGTGCCTCCTTCTTTTAGCGGGAGGTCTTCTCTATTTTTAAGTTTCCCTTGTGATAGAAATTGGTGGATTCAGACCTGTGTATGTGGCCATGATTTTTCCAGGAAAGATTTGTGCATTCCTGGAGGGAAATCGGGGTTAAGGCGTAGTGAGGTAAGGGGCCCCGGTGTTGAAGATATGTCTGAGGATTTGAAAATGAGCTGAAAGCACCGCAGTGTAGGGCTTATGAGGGGATGACCTTTGATTTCTGGTGGAATATGTTTGGGTAGGATCCATGGGAGCGGAATTGTGTTTCAGGAGTTTTACATTTTGACCCAGTTCTTCTCTTTTTCATGAGCATTCCAGCTCAGGATTCTTGTCAAGTGGCACGCGGTGTAATAGTTTTTGAGGTCTGGAAGACCTATGCCTCCTTTTTGTTTGGGAAGGGTAAGACAGTGATATTTAATTCTTGGTTTTTTTTGTTTCCCCAAAGATAGTTGGTGCAGGCTCTTTTATATGTTTTCGGGAGGGTTTGCAGTATATATAGAAGGCGGGGTAGTGCATTCATTTTCAGAATAGCAGCCCTGCCAAACCACGAAAAGATCGATGTGTTCCAACATTTCAAGTCTGCGATAGGATTGTGTAGAATGGGCAGGTAGTTTTGTTGAAATAGGTGCTTAAGGTGTCTGGTGAGCTGGATGCCCAGGTAAGTGATGTGGTCCTTCTTCCATTTAAAGGGAAAGTTTTCCTGGCATTGAGTAACTTATTTTTGTGAGAGGGATATGTTTAAGGCGTGGGATTTGGTGAAATTGATTTTGAGGTTTGAGAGTGATCCAAATTGGTGAAATTCCTTTAGCAGATTGGGGATAGAAATGTGTGCTTTAGTGAGGAAGAGGAGTATGTCATCAGCGAATGCCGCTAACTTGTACTCCTTGTCTTGTATATTGATTCCCTTGATGTCCAGGTTTGATCTAAGGCTGTTTAGTAACGGTTCTAGGGGGAGTACGAAAATTACCATTATGTTTCTACTTTCTACTATCTGCAGGGGAATGTAAAGGAAGGAAACCCCATCCGGGTTTACTTCCACTTTAAGTCACTGTCCAGGGCAATTATGTAAGGGGGTGTTTTGAATTTTCTGTGACTTTCTAATTGGCATACTTGTTCCAGGTCAGACACTCAACATATTGAATCCAGGGAGCCAATGTAACAGCGAAGTCAATAGGTTTTCCAAAACATGTCAGAAATGACAACTCGCATATTTCTTTTATAACAGGTTTCATTTTAGCAACAAAAATGTATTTTGTCTTTCAAGTTTCCTTTTTTCTAAAATGGCCTTATACCAATAATGATCATTTTGTAAAAGTTCCTAATAACTCTAACAGTTATGTAATGAGGATGAGCAGATATGCAAAAATCAGTAACTCGTAATCAGAGACATTGGTGGTAATTTACTATAGTGCTCAGGTGCACATTTGCGCAACTGTGTGCTATTTAACGGCAGAAAACGGCAAATAGCGGTAAATAGTGCATAAATGGAATTCACAATAGCGGCGGCAGCAAATAACTCCCAAATTCAAATTCACTGTAGCACCCAGGTCACAGATAATGCCCAAATCCTTACTCTAATCAGGACCTGGAGTAGTGCAAATAGAAATAATGTTTAGAGCATGATCTGATCCCCTAAAGTGTACTAAAATATGTGGTATATTATTTAAAGATAATTTGCTTTTAAACTGTGTGAAAAAATGGAAAATTGTATCAAATACTTACCGTAATTTTCCTTTCCTGACGCCAATACATGGCAGCATACATATGATATAGTTCCACCCCTATATCCACCCACAGGACCTGATTAGCTCTATAAAAGTCTGACTGAGAGCTACCACCCCCATTCTCCATATAAAGCACAAAGATCAGAGCGAGGGTGCGTATGCTGCCATGTATTGGCATCAGGAAAGGAAAATTACTGTAAGTATTTGATACAATTTTCCATTTTCCTGACGCCAACATGGCAGCATACATATGATAAATAATGAGCTTTTGAGAGGGAGGGTTTAATGTTGCAAACTTAGTCTTTGACAATAGACATAGAAGCTTGGATAGTTTTCCTCCCAAACTCTACTGTAGTAAGAGCTGTTGGATCCACCCTGTAGCGTTTTAAGAACGTATGATGGGATGACCAGCTAGCCACTTTGCAGACTGTCTTCAGAGACACTCCTTCAGGAGCTGCCCAAGAAGAGGACATCGCCCCGGTTGAGTGAGCTCTAACCTCCAGGAGGATCCTTCCTGGCCACTCTATACGCCCGGTGAATAGCTTTTACTATCCAGGCCGGGATGGCTCTGGCTGAGGCCTCTTTCCCTTTAAATTTTCCAGTAGGTATGATGAAAAGACTGTCAGAACATCTGAATGCAGAAATAGCCCGGAGATGTACTTTGGAATGTCCAACTCCTGCAGATCAGGATCTGATTCCGCTGGGAAGGCAGGAAGCATCCATTCACTGGAGAGATGAAATATCAATGCCCCCTCTGGGACAAAATGATCCAATAGTCTCAGCACAGCCCTATCTGGAAGAACATGGAATCAGGTTTGACTGTTTCCAATGTTTTGAGTTCGACACCCTTCCCCCCGAAGTCATGGCTATTAGGAAAACCAATTTTAAAAAGGTGATATCCCATAATGAACAGTCTTCCATTGGAGCACAAGGAGGGTTTGCTAGAGGACTACCACCAGGCCCCATTGAGGGAACCTATTTCTCTTAGGAGGGCGTAGTCTAAGTACAGCTCTCATGAAATGCTCCACCAGCAAGTTTGCTGCCCATTCTATTGGGTAAAATCCTAGATGGCTAAAATTTGCACCTTAAAGTGGTTGTTTACCCGTCGATTTGATTGTGTCAAAAAAGAGTTAATATTCCCGGCATGCTGGAAATGCTTGCTGTCTCCTTGGTTGTGTTCTCAACCAAACTAGCAAACCACCCAATGGTGGTGTCCTAATGGATCACATGTGCAGCATCATGACAGTTGCAGATTAAATAGAGGCTAAGATGTCAGCTTCCTAAGCTGAAAACGATAGTGTATTCAACCACATTAAGCAAGCTTAGGCTGAGCCCCGATCCAATCCGGATTGCAAGAAAGACAGGATTTGAGATACATTTGGGTCACTAGGGTCAAACTGATGTCTGGCTGCAAAGCTCCAGAACCTATCCCATATTTTTGAAGTAGATAGAGTTGGTTGACCCCTTTCTGGAACTCTATAAAGTTCTAATAACCTCTGGAGAGCATCCTAACCCCTGTAACCCCTGCCTTTCATTCTCCTGGCCGCTAAGGCCAGTCGTGATGTTGCGGATGTAGGATTTCTGTCTGCGACAGGAGATGAGGAGTCACCGCCAGAGTGATCAAAGGGCACATGCTGAGAGATGGTCTGAGGCCAGTGGGGTAGTATTGCAATGACTGTCAGATTCTCTGCCAACAGTGTTTTCAGGATTAAAGAAATTGGTGGGAAGGCATAGGCCAGTTGCGCAACCCAAGGATAGGTCAGGGCATCCGTTCCCTCTGCTAATGGATAATGGTAGTGTGACAGGAACCAGGTCACTTTGATTGATGAGGGAAGAGATCCAGTTGTGAACACCCCCACTCATGGATAGAGTTGAGCGAACTTCTAGAAGTCCAGGTTCTGCTGGTTCAGCCGAACTTCGGGACAAAGTCCGGGTTCGGGTCCGGACAGAACCCAAACTTTGTCCCGGACCCCGAACCCCATTGAAATCAATGGCCCCACAAGTGTTGACCTAGAGAAGGGAGTAGTTAGTTTCACTGGACCAAGGACAGTGTGATGGTAATAGGTAATCGTCTCCCTTGCCTACGGGACTGGATAGGAACCCAACGCGTTGACCGGATACGGAAGGGTGGTTAAAGAAATTAGGACTTTTGTGACAACCGTCTCTTAGACTGTCAGTAACGTTATGATGGGGTGACCGGAGTCTGGTAGAGAGTCGTACACGGGAAACTAGTGAGACCGCCACTGAGGAGTAGAGGACAGCGTCTGTCTTTAGGATGTAGGCGTTGTAGTGCTGAC
>BLSH010367861.1:4453784-4477193 GCA_018402905.1 Glandirana rugosa | reverse complement strand
GCCATTTGGCCAAAAATTTGCTCTCCACCGTGGGGATTAGAACCGCCACCCGATCCCCGACCTGAAACTGTCTAGCGTTGGCGGACCGGTTGTATACCCTTCTTTGGGCCTCCTGGGCCTTCTGTAGGTGTTCCCTTACTAGTGGCATAACCTTAGCCACCCTCTCCTGCATTTGGGAGATATGTTCAACCACAGTTTTGTGGGGTGAGGATTCACTTTCCCAGGTTTCTTTTACTAGATCAAGCAACCCCCGGGGTCTCCGTCCATACACTAGCTCGAAGGGCGAGAAGCCCGTGGATGCTTGTGGCACTTCCCGGATGGCAAACAAGAGGGCAGGGAGCAACATATCCCAGTCTTTCCCGTCTTTCTGGACTACTCTTTTTAACATAGACTTAAGGGTTTTATTGAACCTCTCCACTAGTCCATTAGTCTGCGGGTGATAGACGGACGTCCGCAACTGCTTAATTTGAAACAACCTTTATGATAAGGGGCTTTATTTGAGGATAGGACTAGCAATGCCCAAATCTGGAAAGATAAACAATATAAAAACAGCCAGCATAAAAGACATCAGCTTGGGGTCACTGACCCCCAAAAAGCTGCGCTTAAATACAGTATGGCAATTCCCTTCAGTGTGCGTAGCATGGCCGCTACTTCCGCCTCTAACCAGCATGGTGTTGCGGTGTACGTTGTGCGTTACACGTCTCCCTCCAAAACCGGAAGTGACAATCACGCTTACGTCGGAAATGACGTCCTCTATCTGGGGGAACACTCAGCCAAGCCTCCATGATGGCGCAGTGTGCATTCCAACGTGTGTTCCATGCCTCACTCCGATAACTGGAAGTGGACATTGCACTCCAGACGGAAGTGACGTCCCCTCACAGGGAGAGCAACATAGCCAAGCCTCAATTTTGAGGGCGGACGTGGTCCGAAGCTATCTATTATAGAATAATATTAATAGAATCTCATATTTATAAAACACAACTCACACACCACTGCTCTAAAAATGATTAATAGTGCTGAAATAGTGATAATTATACATTATATAAAGAACTCTCTGTGACAACTCATAATAATATGATTAAATCAATATAAATTGTATAAACTAAATACAAATATAAACCAGGAAAAAATGATCCACATGAATGTAAATATAAAGTCCCATCCAATCTTGATCAATGTGCAAAACCCAAATTCGTAAGAAGTCCAAACAACATATATTACAAATATAATGTCCCATACACCATCCAATCTGTATAAGATTGGTGCCCAATTTATGAACTCCTCTCACAGGCGATACATGGTCTTTTTCACTTCACTTCACTGCCCTTCACCATACCTCTTGAGTGTCCTCTCACCTGATGTAAGGGACCCCACTAGTATATTAGGGTCAATTGCGCTTTCTTAATAAACATCATCTCCAGTCTTTCTCCACAGGTTCAGGATCAGCATTGAGACAGGTTTCCAGATGGATGGATCACAGGAGCAAAAAAGAGAACCCAATAGTGCAGACTGCTAAAATGTATTGATCTCTTAACATTTAAATTGCACGCACATTTTTAAAATCTCCACAGGCATAAAATAAACTTGAGTCAATATCTCAGTGGCGGTGTGCAAACCCTGATAATGTCATCGCCCCCACCTCATGTGTTGCGCTCCAATCAGCTTTCTTCAAAGGCCTGCTGACAAGGTAGATAGATGAACTAGAAGTATGCCTACCTACTGTAAACCTGATAAATCTCTTAAAGGAGAGGGAAGAATGGGGATTCTGCAGGTCAGCTGACAGCATCCATTCTCCCGGTTGCACAGCCTGGATAATTGTCTGCAGCAATTACATTTTGAATGTTTCCTAGGTCATGTCATGACTCAATAATAGTACTTTTCATGAACTTCAGTTCAACTGCTGGAGTACATTTCAGGGCTTTCTTTGTCCATTTTTATTTACAAGCCTTCAGGAAGGTGAAGCCCTGAATCATAGTCAGCCCGTTTACTAAAAGGGCCGCGCACACCTGCGCAATCAGGACGCTAGTTTCCAGTAAAGTGTGAACCCAGGGCTGGAAACTTCATCCTACCAAATACTCTGCAAAACTTACAAGCCTAGCACCCTGAGCAGGCTTTAGCAGATCTGGAGAACATAGAAAGAACAGTTTTTATTCCAAATAAGACAAACATTCTGTAGCCCCTCAATCTGCATGGGTGAGAACCCTCAGCGACGCCAACTTATTTGAACATTATGACAAGGCCCAGTGCTGTCATATACACCCCCCCCCCATACATTTTTCTCTTCTTTCTATAAAGGACCAACCAGTAACATTTAAGTCCCCCCCCCCCTTATACATTCTCTGGTGTTCCAAAAAAAAGCTATCTAGGTCTTTTTATGAATATTATTCTTCCAGTTCTATTTATCTTATGGTCACACCAGTTCCTTCCTGCTTACTTTGTATGGGCTTCCTCCTACTTCCTTGGTTCTCCTTAAAGAAAGGGAAATCTCACCCTGAACTACCCTCCTGATCCTGTGGTAACCTAAACATTCCATGTTAACTACCTCTGTGGTTTAATAAGGTATCATTACACATCTCTCTGCATCTGTTAGCCATTTCTATCAAGCCTGACTGAAAAAGATCAACAGTACTTTTGCCGTTACTCACAGTAACAGCAACATTACAAACCAGTAATACCCTATACATTTTACCATTTTCCATAAGGTATTACACTGCACTTGGCTGGACAATGTCAGCAGAGAGCTCATGCACAGCGGAGAGATCATCTACTGTGGCAATTTCACAGTCCAGCAACTCTGCCGGCAACTACCATGTCCGCTGACATTTATTATACACAATTAGGTTTTCATCGCTGTCAACAAAGTTACCATTCTCTTTAAATACACTGGCACCATCTGACACTTCCGACACCAGCTTGTTTGGCCATACATCATTGTTAAGTCTTTCATTGGTCTCTAACAACATTTGTTATGTTAGAATGATTTGTTTTCATAAACTGTTTCATTTTCATTTAGTTGTTTCATTTTTTATTTGGTTCAAATTTTTCATCCGTACTCAAATTGAATTTGGTTCTAATTTAATTTGCATTTATATTGATTTGAATTAAATATCCGAAAATTAGTTAGGTACTACTTGTTCATAGACTGCTTAAATATTTGTGAAAAATATGTCTTCACCACATGAAAGCCTCCATTATTCCATTATGGGCCAACAGAATATGTAACATAAAATTATAGGTAAGCTATTATAATTTATAAAAATTGTTGAACTACAAGAGTATCAACATTCATTATACCCTAAAAACCTTGATGCTAGTCATGAAATACCACTAAATTCTTCTATTGGAAATTATGGCAGCAGCTATATGCTAAATTTTCCGGAGGAGGATATGATTTAATGGCCATTGGTTTTAGCAGTTAGTTAATTAGTGAGATTTAATAGGGCAGTTTCTGTGGAATGCTGCGAGAGAAAGCCAGACTGTAAGGGCTCAAGGAGATTGTTTTCTTTGAAGTAGGAGCTTAGAGGGTTGTGGAATAAGCTTCCAAAAGTTTAGAGGTGAATGTAAGCAATAAGATGGGTCTTAAGTTTCTCAGGTTGGTGGGGTCCAGTGAGGGCTTTTTAACTATGGGAGTGATGTGTGCATGCTTTAGAAGGGAAGGGACGGTGCCAATAGAGAGGGAGGGATTGAACATGTTAGTGAGAGAGAATAGAATAGAAGAAGAGGGTGACTGTGGTAGTTGTGAGGGAACAGGATCCAAGGGGAAAATTGGTTAGGTAAGCATCTGAGTAAAGTTTGGTAGTAGCCAGTTCAAAAGAGGAAGGTGTTGACTTTGCAGTTAGACAGGGTATGTTAAGTGGGAAGATATCTGTACAGAGATGGCCTCACAAACTGCATCAATCTTGTTTTTGAAGTGATTGGCAATCTCTTGGGCAGAGAGTGAGTTACTGGGTAGAGGGGATGGAGGACAAACCTTAGAGTTAAAGGTAGAAAAGGGTCAGCAAGGACTGGATGACTAGGTATTAATAAGAGTAAGAAAGTAGGTTTGTTTGACAGCATTGAGGCAGGAATTGTATTTTAGGAGAGCAGATTTATATAGGGTGAAGTCCTACAGGGATTTGGTTTTACGTCAGTCATTCAAAAGCACGGCAATATCTCTTGAGATTTCTGGTGTTGTCAGTTTGCCAGGGTTGTAACGGTTGGGGCCTGATTCTGTGTGTATTTAGAGGAGCAAGTGCATCCAGTGAGGGTGCAAGTGAACTGTTGTAGACAGAGGTGGCCAGGTTAGGACAGAAAGGGGAGAGATTTTATTATAGAGGTGGTCAGTAGCAGAATAGAAAAGAAAAAGGTTAAAGTGGTGTATGTTTCTACAAGTAGAAGTTGTGATCAGAGAGAAGAAAGGGGATATTGGGGAGGTTGCCAAAAGTGCAGAGATGGGAGAATACAAGCTCAAGGGCATTACGATCGGAGTGAGCGGAAGTGTATATCCAATGTGTTAGGTCAAAAGATGAGATTAAGTTGAGATGTTGATCTGTAGCTGCGATGTTAATGTTAACAAGGATCTTAACCACTTGCTTACTGGGCACTTAAACCCCCCTCCTGCACAGACCAATTTTCAGCTTTCAGCGCTGTCGCATTTTGAATTATAATTGCGCGGTCATGCGACCTTGTACCCAAACAAAATTTTTATCATTATTTTCCCACAAATTGAGCTTTCTTTTGGTGTTATTTGATCACTTCTGGGTTTTTTATTTTTTGCTCTATAAACAAACAAAGAGCGACGATTTTGAAAAAGAACAATATTTTTTACTTTTTGCTATAATAAGTATCCAAAAAAAAAAAAAATGTATTCATCAGTTTTGGCCAATATATATTCTTCCTCATATTTTTGGTAAAAAAAAATTGCAATCAGCGTATATTGATTGGTTTGTGCAAACGTTATCGCGTCTACAAACCATGAGAATTAATTTGAATTCATTAAAAAAAAAAAAATAAATAAAATGGGGCAGACTCGATGGACTACTCAGTCTTTTTCTGCACTTTTCTGTTTCTATGTTATGGCATTTTTATTATTATTATTTTTTACTAGTAATGGCGGCGATCCATGATTTTTATCGGGACTGCGATATTGCAGCGGACACGTCTGACATTTTATACACTTTTTTGGGACCACTGACATTTATACAGCGATCAAAAATTGAAATAGCCACTGATTACTGTATAAATGTCACTGGCAAGGAAGGGGTTAACACTAAGGGGGCAATCAATGGGTTAACAGTGTTCCCTGTATGTGTTCTAACTGTATGGGGGCTAGACTGGCAGGGACATAACAGATCTCACTGATCCTGATCACAGGGATCAGTAGATCTGTTATGTCCGCCCTCACAGAATGGAGAACTGCTGTGTTTGCATTGGCGGTTCCCCATTCTGCCGCTCTATTAGGAGATTGCGGGTCTCCAGCAGACATCGAGTCCGCCCGACCCGTGGGCACACCCACGCAGCGTGCAGCGGCTGTGAGAGCGCGCCACCGGCTGTGAGTGTGCACAGGGAGTGCACAAAGGGGCGTGGATGTCCGCCTGGCAACTCATATCCGCTCTGTAGCCATCTTTCGGCTATAGCGTGGATCTGTAGTGGTTAAAGTAACCAAAAATTATAGTGGGTATTTTAGAGGAGAGAAAGTAGGGTAGCCAAGTCATAAAAAAGCATGATGCTGGTCCAGGTGACCAATAACTCAGACTAATACAGTGCATCTTGAAAAAAGAGAGAGGGATAGAGAGGGAGGCTTAAGGAGGACTTGCGGGGAAAGAAGGAATCCAACCCCAACCTCCTTTCCATCCACTGGGTCTGGATGAGTGAGTCCAGTGGAGGCCACCATGGAAAAGGGCAGCAGGAGAAGCAGAGTCAGAATCTTGAAGCCAGGTTTCAGTATTGACAAGCATGTTAAAGCAATGGGACATAATACGGTCATGCACAGATGTGAGCTTGTTAAAGACAGAGTGTGCATTCCAGAGGGCACAAGAGTTTGGGGGCTGGTTTTTGAAAGCAGTGGGATAGAAGTTAAACAGAATGGATTGCGGCTGTTCCCAGAGGAAGGGTGGCAGATTTTTAGTTAGAAAATTAAGGGCCAGGATGGGAAATGTACCCAAAGATTAGGAATAGGATAGTGAGGAAAGTAAGATGGGAGCAAGATGTATATGAGCACACATATCTCACTGCCCTGGAGTTGAGGTCACCATGTGGATTCAGTATTTGCAGGGGGTAATGGGTGCAGTAAGGGAGAGGGTAGGAGTGAGGATGATACATGTAAGCTGTGGGGTAGAGAGGATGGGTAAAGTAATGGCATATGTTAGAAGAAGACTGTTCTGAAGGGGTTAATTGCATTTGATTGTTTCCTCTAGTTGCTGAGAAACAGCTCTATTTAAACTTCCTGTTTCCTGTCAGCGAGTGCTGTCCGTTCTACAGCGTCTGAGTACCTGTGAGCCTCAGCTCTTCTGCCTGTAACCTGCTTCCTGTGTAGTTCCTGTTCCTGTTTACCGACCCAGCTTGCCTGCTGACCTGCTACCTATCTGCCAGCACCGACCCCGGCTATCCACGACCATCCGTTTGCCTGACCCTTCTGTACCTTTGCTGCCCATCTGTTAACGAACCCTGCTTGGACTTGACCACTGTCCGCCTGAACCCTTTGTACCTTACCTGCCTGCCAGTTGCCGACCCAGCCTGAACGACCACTCTTCTGACTTGCACGACCATCCGGAGCCTCACATCACCACCTTCAGTGACCATCCGGCCCTCGTGCCATCCCGCACTCACGGGTCCCCTGTCTGCTCTACCAGGGACCCCTGAATCGGGTGCGCAAGAGTGGTTGTTCCCTGCACACGCCAGACTCCACCACCAGGATCGTGACAGCATATTAGTGGGAAGAGAGTGTGAATCAGACTTAATAGAAAATTAAATATCAAATGTTGATTTGCTTGCCGTCTTTGCAGAGAGGAGCAGAATTACTGTTGTATCTTCATACAGCTTTAGTTAAATTGCTGTGTTGAAACTGCTATAAGCCTCATTAAAGGAACACTCAGAAAAAAGCATGGTGTCTGCGACTTCCCTATAAGCTAATCTAAATGTATAAGGGAGATGGAGCAGGTAAGCATTTGTAACTTGAATAAATTAAGATCTGATTTGAGACACTTGAATGGGAATGGGAATTCTCAAAAAAACAGACCAGCCATGGACACAGGCTCAGGTACCTGATTCTTTGTTCACTAAAGGCAAAAGGAGGTAAGAATCAATCACCAATTATATAGAGAAGTTTAAAGGATATTGCAAGCAGATATTTACCATGAGCATAGCAGTGTCAATTATTAGTCATACATGGCGAGGGGATTGCACAATGTGGATATTGCAGCGGAAATTTACCATAAGCATAGCAGTGTCATTTATCAGTCTTACATGGCAAGAAGATTCTACAAGTGGATATTGCAACATGCATTTACTATAAGCATAGCAGTGCCAATTATCAGTCATACATGGCAAGGGGATTGTACATGTGAATATTACTGGAGACATTTTCCATAAGCATAGCAGTGTCAATTATTAGTCATACATGGCAAGGGGTTTGTACATGTGGATATTGCAGCAGACATTTACCTGTGAAAGAGCAGAGAAGACATGATAATAAAGTGATCGAAGTGATGTTGAAACTACTACAACACTCGTTAAAGAAACACTCAGAAAAGAAACATGGTGTCTGTGACTGACCCCTGTCTGCTGGTAACATATTTATTTTTACATCCACTGGTGTGTGGTCCAATAAAGTTATAGTTTTGATAGACACATTCATCAAAGTGTCCAGGAGTTGATGTTCCAATCAAATATAGCCAATTCTCGAGTACAACCCATGATCAGACGAACAATAAGTATAATCATTACTTCCTGGATGTTTGATAATCCATGCATACACTAAATTACATTTTTGAATTACCTTCCTGATCCTAGCCTGCTCTTGCAATGAAACACATGGAACAGCAGATGATATATCAAACAACAATGGATTGGCATACAAATTAAAGTCTCCTGCCATGATTGTAAACATTTATAAACTTTATTTAACATCCATGGCTGAATGGCTGGTGCCCAGGCACGAATTGTCTGCTGAAGAACTGAAGAAAGGAAGATTGCCAGCATCATGTTCAAGTGTAGAAAGACATCAGCTTTATTAAGACATCAGTGTATACTGCTCAAACTGTCAAAACGTTTCTGCCTTACTCATGACTTTCTATCACCCCTTAGCAGACAGCTTACATAAAAGACATGTGACAAAGGTGTATACAAGCTGGAGTGAGGTAATTTGCAATCACAAAGCTCACAGACTGAACAATCTCTTACAACAATTGAGATAGTTCATCCTGCAGTTATTGTCCTCCCATATTTAAACTCCATAAGATTATTTAGTACTTTTTTAAAATAAACATTTGATGATTTGCTAGAGCAGTAAATGTTAGTAAGCATACATTTCATATTAAACAACAACCCTTTTATAAACAAAATCTGGCCCTCATGATCTGCCAATTGTTCCTTTATCTGGAATTACATATTCCTATCTGTTCTAATGACTACATCTCTTGACCGACTCAAAGGTGAGTCACCATAATACCACCATGTGCAACGGCTAGATATCAATCTGATCCTTGAGTCATGTGTTATGTGCGTCTTGCAACAAATACTAAGTTTGCTGCGTAAAATTGCAATTCTCTTGTTATCTTATGCCTTTTACACTGTGTGATTCAGACCGCGTACAAGAAGAGAAATTGCCCTATATAGGCTCTAAAGAAGGAAAAAAAGAGAAAGATATGCCCCCATATATTTCACCCCCTTCCCATAAATCCCCTTCCAAAAAAACCTCTCAAAAGTCAGGTTCTAGTCTGAGTCATGCTCAGTAATTGGCACTGGTGAGCTTTTCATTATTGTCTCCCCTTGTCCTTACCCACTTGGGATAACATGGCTGTGCCCTTCACCCAGAGTACCTTCCCCTGAGGAGAGAATCATAGGTGTACAAAGCACTACTGCCCTCCACTGCTTAATAGTCTTCGTATGCATCCATTATATCCAATAACCCACCCCTCTTAACTTTATTGAGACTTTCTCCCTTTTTTACCATCTTCAAATGCCTCAATGCATTGGGGGAGAGCTCCATATTCACCATGTCTCACCCCCCCCCACGCCACACCCCACATCCCTGCTTCAGACCCCCCAGTCGCTATCTCAGTCCTGTCCCAAATTATTGTATCACACTCATATCAGTAAAATGAGGCCAGCTCCTAAAAACCCATCTTTGCCTTTAAATTCCCAGTAGCCATGTATCTCCTATCATTTCCTCAAATCATATTGTGCCTCTTTTCTTTTTGGCGGGTCAGGTCCATTGCTGCAATTTTCAAGAATTAGAACATTTCTGGTACTTTTTTCAGTAGCTCGCCAGATATTCTGACAATCTGCTGGCCAGGAAGGATATTATGTTCTGTCTCCCAGACTTAAGGCATTCATGGTTTAGAAGATGAATGGGTTTTAGTTCAAATAAATTAATGAGAGCAGAGGAGGGTATGTGTATGGAGTGTTTAACCACTTGCTGACCGCCTTGCATACATTCACTGTGGCAAGTTGGCTCTGCTGCACAGATTGGCATCTATAAACGGCGATCCGTGCAGCAGCAGTTGTGGGCGGGCGCGTGCCGGCATGCTCTCATGCCTGCCTCACTCTGCGTGAGTGTAGCTGTGGGTCAGGCGGATTCGATGTCCACTGGCGATCATGATCGCCTTCTACAGAGGAAGAAATTGGAACTGCAAATGTAAACACGGTGGTTCTGACAGGCGGCATTACAGTGATCTACTGATCCCTGTCATCGGGATCAGTTAGGTCTGTCATGCCCCTGCCAGCCCAGGCCCCACACAGTTAGAACACAGTGAGGGAACACACTTAACCCCTTGATTGCCCCCCTGCAGGTTAGCCCCTTACCTGCCAGTGACATTTATACAGTAATCAGTGGCTGTTTTTAGATCTGATCGCTATATAAATGTCAATAGTCCCAAAAAAGTGTCAAAAATGTCTGATCTATCCACCACAGTATTGCAGTCCCCATGAAAATTGCAGATCGCCGCCATTACCAGTAAAAAAAATAATAATGAAAATGCCATAAATTAATTTTCATTGTTTGTAAACGCGGCAACTTTTACGTAAACAAATCAATAAATGCTTTTTGCTAATTTTTAAATCAAAAATATGAGGAAGAATATATGTCTGCCTATTTTGATGAATACATTTTTTTATATTTTTTTTTTTGGCTATGTATTATATCAAAAAGTAAAAAATATTGGGTTTTTTAAAACGGTCGCTCTTTTTTTGTTTATAGCGCAAAAAATAAAAAACACAGAGATGATCAATTACCACCAAAATAAAACTCTATTTGTGGGGAAAAAAAGGATGTCAATTTTGTTTGGGTACAGCATCGCACGCCCATGCAATTATCAGTTAAAGCAATGCAGTGCCGAATCGCAAAAGTGCTCTGGCAAGGAAGGGGGTATATCCTTCCGGAGCTGAAGTGGTTAAGTTGGATATGGTGATAATGTTCCTGTAAGGGCATATAATAAGAAGTGCAGAGTTCCTGAAAGATATAACTCTTGCTCGGGAAAGTAAAGGGTAAATGTCATTAAAACCATTGGCATTGTGAACAGTCTTCGTTTGCGGGGGTGTAATTAAGGGCAACAAAATAATATCAACAATGGAAGTAATGGAGAGTTGCATATTGTTCATGTTCATGTTCATGTTCTAAAACATCTCCTGTAAAGGCCCCATATTGACAAAAATGTATACATAGTTAATAGTGCATTTTTTTGTAAAAGGGCTTCTTTCATCTGCAGGATCGTCCCCTTAATCCTAATGAACGAAGGACAAGTACAACTACTTTGACAGTGGATGTTCTTGATGGTGATGACCTTGGTCCTCGGTTTCTTCCCTGTGAACCTGTGCCAAATACACGTGATTGTCGACCAGTAACTTACAAAGCAAGCCTTCCAGAACTCAGCCCTCCTGTAAGTACAGCTGATGAGATTTTTTTTTAAATATCTGTTAGCTAAACTTTTTTTTTCTTTCTTTCTATTTTTTAATTTTTGATTTAGGAGGGAAGGGTTGAACCCTTTTCAGGTGATTTTTTATTGTCTCTGTCCCACTAGGTAGATATCCCTTTACTTTCTGTCCATGAGATGCCACAGGAATTGAGAGAAAATCTTGTGAAATTGAAAAATTGGGTGATATCCCCCCCATCTTGCTCTGGATTTTTGAATTTTCTTTCACTTCCTATCTCACTGACAATGAACACCAGAACAAATAAAGAATGAATCTCTCCAGCTGCAACACAGACAAAAGTTAAAGTCTAACCTTTCCCCACTTTACTCCCAAAAATGTTTTACCTTAGATGCTTTTGGTAGTCTATTTATATAGGGACAACTGTTATAAGCATTGTTATTTACATTTAGAGTTGAGCGAACCCGGACTGTAAAGTTCGGGTCCGTACCGAACTTTGGGGTGTCCGGGACCCGGACCCGAACCTGGACTTTTCAAAAAAAAGTCCGGGGTTCTGGTAATTTTAATGAAAGTTCTTAAAATTGCTGTTAAAAAGTCCAGGAAGGTCCTAGAGGTCTGCAAAAGGAAGGAAATGGGGGTAAGGGTGGGACAAGTGACCTACAAAGAAATGGGGACAGGGAAATAACTTTAAATATAAAAAAAATAAATAAAAACATAAAAAAAGCAAAAATGGAGGTGAATGGGGATCATCTTCAAACTGGGTCTGAAAAGTATTAATTAACGGTAGAGGCCATAGAACTGTTCTAAAATCATCTTCAAACTGTGTCAAAAAAGTATAAATAAGCCGGGAGAACCCATATCACTGTTCTGCAAACATCTGGAAAATGTGTGTGTCACTTTAAATGAAACCGGGAATAAGTGAACATCTGTTCTGCAAACATCTTTAAAGTCTGTGTGTCACTTTAAATATAACCGGGAATAAGTGAACATCTGTTCTGCAAACATCTTTAAAGTCTGTGTGTCACTTTAAATATAACCTGGAATAAGTGAACATCTGTTCTGCACACATCTGTAAACTGTATAGAACACTTTACCTAATACTGGGAGGAACCACACACCTGTTCTTCAAACATCTGGAAATAGTTTAGAACACTTTACCTAATACTGGGAGGAACCATACACCTGTTCTTCAAACATCTGGAAATAGTTTAGAACACTTTATCTAATACCGGGAGGAACCATACACCTGTTCAAACATCTGGAAATAGTTTAGAACACTTTACCTAATACCGGGAGGAACCATACACCTGTTCTTCAAACATCTGGAAATAGTTTAAAACACTTTACCTAATACCGGGAGGAACCATACACCTGTTCTTCAAACATCTGTACAGTCTGTGTAAAACTACAGCATAGAGAAGAACAGGTATATGGTTTCACTCTGCTATAGTTTCAAACCCAGTTTGCAGATGTTTGCAGAACAGTGATATCATATCACTGTTCTTCAAACATTGCAAACTGTGTGTGAAGAGCGAAACCATATGCCTGTTCTTCTCTATGCTGTAGTGTCACACACAGATTCCAGATGTTCACAGAACAGGTGTATGGTTCCTCCCGTATTAGGTAAAGTGTTCTAAACTATTTCCAGATGTTTGAAGAACAGGTGTATGGTTCCTCCCGGTATTAGGTAAAGTGTTCTAAACTATTTCCAGATGTTTGAAGAACAGGTGTATGGTTCCTCCCGGTATTAGGTAAAGTGTTCTAAACTATTTCCAGATGTTTGAAGAACTGGCGTATGGTTCCTCCCGGTATTAGGTAAAGTGTTCTAAACTATTTCCAGATGTTTGAAGAACAGGTGTATGGTTTCTCCCGGTATTAGGTAAAGTGTTCTAAACTATTTCCAGATGTTTGAAGAACAGGTGTATGGTTCCTCCCGGTATTAGGTAAAGTGTTCTAAACTATTTCCAGATGTTTGAAGAACAGGTGTATGGTTCCTCCCGGTATTAGGTAAAGTGTTCTATACAGTTTACAGATGTGTGCAGAACAGATGTTCACTTATTCCAGGTTATATTTAAAGTGACACACAGACTTTAAAGATATTTGCAGAACAGATGTTCACTTATTCCCGGTTTCATTTAAACTGACACACAGACTTTAAAGATGTTTGCAGAACAGATGTTCACTTATTCCCGGTTATATTTAAAGTGACACACAGACTTTAAAAATGTTTGCAGAACAGATGTTCACTTATTCCCGGTTATATTGAAAGTGACACACAGACTTTAAAGATGTTTGCAGAACAGATGTTCACTTATTCCCGGTTTCATTTAAAGTGACACACACATTTTCCAGATGTTTGCAGAACAGTGATATGGGTTCTCCCGGCTTATTTATAATTTTTTGACACAGTTTGAAGATGATTTTAGAACAGTTCTATGGCCTCTACCGTTAATTAATACTTTTCAGACCCAGCTTGAAGATGATCCCCATTCACCTCCATTTTTGCTTTTTTTATGTTTTTATTTTTTTTTTAAATATTTAAAGTTTTTTCCCTGTCCCCATTTCTTTGTAGGTCACTTGTCCCACCCTTACCCCCATTGCCTTCCTTTTGCAGACCTCTAGGACTTTCCAGGACTATTTTACAGCCATTTTTGTGCCTAAAAGTCCGTGTCCCCATTGATTTCAATGGGGTTTGGGGTCCGGGACAAAGTTCGGGTTCTGTCCGGACCCGAATCCGGACTTTGTCCCGAAGTTCGGCCGAACCAGCAGAACCCGGACTTCTAGAAGTTCGCTCAACTCTATTTACATTCCTTAGATATTAATCCCTGTTCTAGGATCATGCACTCTAATTAGATAATTTACTTTCCATAGTCATTATTAAAGGATCTGGGTTCTTAGATTTGTCTTTTATTTTGCATCACTATGGTCTTTGAATCTAAGGACTAATCAATGGGTCTTAAACCCATCAGTAGACCACTATCCCCACACTCACCCACCTATAATTAAATTACCTGTTTTATTACAACTGAATGCGTACAATTAAGCTTTTTTTGTACCCCTTGCTAAAAAAAAAATATTTGATAAGATACTAAAATAATTACAATTCCGATTACAAATAAGCACTGTCAGCTCATATTAACTGGTTCTGTGGTCCTCTGTCAGCATTAACATCTCCCAGCAGGATCTAAGTTCACCAGGCAAATGCAAAAAAATCTGTTTTCTCTTTCGTTCATTGACGGACGCAGCCTCTTATTCTTGACATGTGGGGTATGCACCTTTTACCAGGAGCAGACTAGGCAGAACATAGTTCAGACAAAAAAGCAAGCTAGCCCCTCCCAGGGGGCAGTCCTCACTCTGCATAACCCCCTCTGCCCTGCTAGCACTTCAGTTTTATCTGCCTAGTGCAAGGAGTAGGACCTGGCTCCCTGCTGGGATCTGCGGTTCCCCAATTTTTTTGTTTTTGCTCAAGCTATCTGATGAAGAATGCAATTAAGCAGCCAGCTGGGTGACAGGCTGGAGATCTTTAGGTCCAGGTTGTCTCCCCAGCGCGGCCGATGGATGTGAGCCGTCCCTTAGCTGCTTGCGGGGTCGGCCGCATCGGGCCTCATTCCGTGTGGGGGGACGACGGGTTAAACGACCCGCCAGCACACTGACCGGGCTGCGGCTTGCGTCGAGGTGTCACATGGCCGGCAGCTCCCTCCCTATCTGTAGGGGTGGCAGGTCTGTCTCGGGTGGCTACCCGCTGCTCCCGTCTGGAAGGGTGAGTACGCTTCCCCCTCCCTCCCTCGGGGGTGCAGAGGGGGGCTGGCGGGTGTCCCCCCCGTCTGGGTGTAGGTGGTTCTGGCTTCCCTCTCACCTTCCCCCGCCGCATCCCACCGCATCCCGCCTCCTTTGCTGCTGTCCTGAGACCCCTGGCCATGCGGCGATCGCCGCCATTTTTTGGGGCCGGCCGCTATTTTGCAGGAGTCACAGCCATTTTGTGGTGGTTTTGGCCTCTAGTGATCGCTCGGCTGCCATTTTTGGTTGGTCTCCTAATGGGCAAATAGCATGTGCTTTGGCACCGTTTCCTCAGTCTGGACGGCGCGGTCGGCACGTGTGAGGGAGCTCCCAGCAGCAGCAGCAACAGCAGCAGCAGCAGTGAGGCAGATACGGCAGGCTTTTTAGCAAGTATAGCTGGCTTCTCCCTGGGGTGCTGGTAGCGGCACAGTGCGGGTCCTCCTGTGCATTTCCAGACCGCTGTGCGGGGGGCAGCTGAGGGGTGGCCTTGTGGTGGGTGTGCGGCTTGTAGGCCTCACAGGTGTTTCGGGGGGTGGCGCAATGGCGGCTGAACCGGGAGTGTCTGTCCCGGAAGTCTCCGCAGAGGCTCCGGCGGCGCTGGGACCTGTAGTCCCACTAGACAAGCTGACTTCAATTTTGGAGGAATCTCTCACCCGGGTGGAACCGGTCCGTGGTAGGGGGGTGGCGAAGAAGTGTACACCCTCTCACCCATCCTCTGAGGAGGATTCGGAGCCGGAAGGGGGTTATGTGGTAACAGGGACCCCCGTGGATCTGTCAGATGGGGAATTGGACCCTTCTGACGGTGGGGAGGAGCATGGGAAAACGCGTTGGTGGGCTCCCTGGTGGCTGCCGTCCGTGAGACACTGTGTTTGGGCCAGGCTGGGATGTCACAAGAGGCGGCTTACACCTTTGGGTCCCATAGGCCGGCTCGGGCCCCTAAGGTTTTCGCTTATGTGCCATATTTTGATCAGTTTGTCTACAAGGAGTGGCAGCGTCCTCAGAATTCGTTCGCATTACCAAAACACATCATTTAAAAATCCAGCCGACAGGCGGATGGAGGTGGTGTCCAAGGCTATGTTCCTGGTGGCGGGGCGGCCATGCGGCCTGTACTGGCGTCAATGATGGTGGCGCAGTCGCTCATGGAGTGGGCGACAGTGTTGCACAAGGATTTGGGGGACCTTGTGGTTCCTTCAGAGTCGGTGCAGCTGGCTGATCAGCTGGTGCAGGGTTTCAGATACCTCTGCGACGCGGCTTTAGACGTAGCTCCCATGCTGTCCAAACTGGCAGTTTTTGCGATCATCATTGAAAAAAGGTCTCACGGACCTGATGTTTTAGGGCGGTCAGCTGTTTGGAACTTCCCTGGATGAGATCATTAAGGATTTCACAGGGGGGAAGAATACTTTTCTTCCGGAACCCAAGTGGCGGGAGCAACGTCGAAAACAGGGTCCCTCTTTCTCTACCCAGAAGCGTTTTTTTCGTGTGCCCGGTGCAGCGGGCGTAGGTGCTCGGTCCGGCAAGGCTGCCATAGGGAACCAGAAGAGTCACCGGCATCGCAAGTCCGGGAAGGCGGAGGAGAAGCCCGCCTCTGCATGATGGGTTGCCCCCCGCCCGACGCTCGGGGGGGTCGGCTTCTGGGGTTCGCGGCCCGGTGGACCTCTCAGATCTTTGGGTGCGAGAGGTGGTGTCGTCCGGGTACAAGATAGAGTTCTGTACCCTGCCCCCAGACAGGTTCTTCCCCTCATATCTGATTCTCCCTCTGGGGCATCGGCAAGCTCTGTTTGGGGCTGTCCAGGCTCTGTTTGAGCAGGGGGTGATTGTCCCGGTCCCGCCTGTGGAACGGTTCTGCAGGTTTTATTCCAACCTCTTCGTGGACCTAAAGGCGCTCAATCACTTTGTGAAGGCGCGCAAATTCCAGATGGAATCAGTCTGTTCTGTCGTGGCCGCGCTGCGCCAGGGGGATTTCCTGGCTTCTCTGGACATCAGGGACGCGTACCTCCACGTTCCCATTTATGTTCGGCATCAGCGGTTCCTGCGTTTCACGGTGGGGGACCTCCACTACCAATTTGTGGCTCTACCCTTCGGCCTAGCCTCCGCTCCATGAGTCTTCACCAAGCTGTTGGCTCCGGTGCTGGCTCTGCTGAGGCAGAGGGGCATTGCTGTGGTGGCTTATCTAGACGATCTGCTCCTGAGGGCAGAGTCGGCTCCTGCCCTGTAGGACAACGTCTCGATCACCCTGGCCTCCCTGCGGGACTTCGGCTGGTTGATCAACCTTCAGAAGTCGACGCTGGTCACATCGCGCTGCCTAGAATATCTGGGCCTGATACTGGACACAGAGCAGGTGAGGGTGTTCTTGCCTCCGGCCAAGTTGCTGACGCTACAATCTGCGGTACGGGCTCTGCTGTCACGACGGTGGTCTTCTTTACGTTTTTGCATGTGGGTATTGGGGCTCATGGTGTCGGCCTTCGAGGCGGTACCGTATGCCCAGAGTCACACCCGGCTCCTGCAGCGGGCGATTCTGCTGCAGTGGGCCAAGTCTCCGTTGTCTCTGGATCGGATGATCAGGTTTGATCATCAGACCAGGGGTGTTCTTGCCTGGTGGCTACGGGCCCCGGCGTTGAGTCTGGGGAAGTCGTTTCTTCCCCTGGAGTGGTCGATTGTCACGACCGACGTCAGCCTAGCGGGCTGGGGAGGAGTCCTGGGGTGGTTGTCTGCCCAGGGCCGATGGTCATCGGAAGAGTCCCGCCTTCCGATCAACGTGCTGGAAATGCGGGCGATCAGGTTCTGCCTCTCCCATTGATCGGAGAGGTTGCACGGTCAATCGGTTTTCGGGTGCAGTCGGACAACACCACGGCGGTGGTGTATGTAAACAATCAGGGCGGCACAAAGAGCGTGGCAGCAGCCACGGAAGCGGCCCACATCTTGAGGTGGGCAGAGCTTCATGTGCCGGCCATCTCCGCCGTTTACATTCCAGACGTAGAAAATTGGAAGGCGGACTTTCTCAGTCGCCAGAGTCTGGATCAGGGAGAGTGGTCGCTGCATCCAGAAGTGTTATGTCAGATTTGCCAGAGGTGGGGCATGCCAGACATGGACCTGCTGGAATCCCGGTTTAATTGCAAGGTGCGAACCTTTGTGTGCAGAGCAAGGGATCCGTTGGCGGATGCCGTGGATGCCCTTGTGGCTCCATGGTCTCGGTACCGGCTCCTTTACGCCTTCCCTCCTCTAAAGCTTCTTCCATGCCTGTTGCACAGGATAAAAGTGGAGGGGATTCCGGCTATCCTGGTGGCTCTGGATTGGCCTTGGCGTCCTTGGTACGTCGACGTGGTATGGATGGTAACGGATGTTCCCTGGCGGCTTCCTCTACGCAAGGATCTGCTGTCGCAGGGGCCCATCCTGCACCCTGCTTTACACTTGCTGGCTTTGATGGCCTGGCTATTGAATCCCAGGTATTGAGGGATGGGGGGTCTCTGAGTCGGTGATCCCCACCATGCTTAAGGCACATAAGTCCACGTGAGGCAAGATTTATCACCGCACCTGGAAGGCTTATATTGCTTGGTGCGAGGCTGGGGGATGGAACCCCCGTTCCTTTTCAGTGGCTGGCGTGCTGGCCTTTCTTCAGCAAGGCCTGGATCAAAAGCTGGCTTTGAGTACCCTCAAGGGGCAGATTTCTGCCCTAGCGATTTTTTTCCAGCGTCCGTTAGCGACTCACTCTTTGATTCGTATGTTTGTACAGGGGGTACGTCATGTGGCCCCTCAGGTGCGCCCCTGGTGCCGTGGGATCTGAACCTGGTACTTTCAGTACTGCAGAAGCCGCCATATGAAAAGATCAGAGACATTTCTTTGCTGTTGCTCTCGCAAAAGGTGGCCTTTTTGGTGGCCATCACATCCGCCAGGCGGGTGTCTGAGTTGGCGGCTTTGTCTTGTAGGTCTCACTACTTGGTCCTGCATAAGGACAAGGCGGTGCTGCGCCGATCTCCTTCGTTTCTTCCAAAGGTGGTTTCCTCTTTTCACATTAATGAGGACATTGTCCTTCCTTCTTTGTGTCCGCGCCCGTCACATCCTAGCGAGGTTGCTTTGCACTCCTTGGATGTCGTTACTGCTCTGCGGGTGTATTTGACGGCCATGGCCTCCTTTCGGAGGTCGGACGCGCTGTTTGTGGTGGCTGATGGACCACGCAAAGGTCTGGTGGCCTCGTCGGCCACTATCTCCCGTTGGATCAGACAGACTGTGACCCGTGCGTATGAGGTTCGGGGTCGAGAATCCCCTTTTCTAGTCACGGCTCATTCCACCAGGGCGATTAGTAATTCCTGGGCTTTCTGACACCAAGCGTCGGTGTGTCAGAAAGTGCGTGTGTCAGCATCTGCGGATGCTGCTTTTGGCCGCAAAGTTTTGCAGGCGGCGGTGTAGGCGCATCTGGCGCCTCCCAGAGAGTTTTCCGTTGGGTACGGTTGTTATTGTATTACCCACCCCTCTTTGGTTGACACTGCTTTGGGACGTCCCAACATGTCAAGAATAAGAGGCTGCGTCCGTCAATGAACGAAAGAGAAAATAGGATTTTGACTTACCGTAAAATCCTTTTCTCTGAAAGTGCTAGCAGGGCGGAGGGGGTTATGCATAGTGAGGACTGCCCCCTGGGAGGGGCTAGCTTGCTTTTTTGTCTGAACTATGTTCTGCCTAGTCTACTCCTGGTAAAAGGTGCATACCCCACATGTCAAGAATAAGAGGCTGCGTCTGTCAATGAACTCAGAGAAAAGGATTTTACGGTAAGTCAAAAAATCCTATTATTTTGCACATAGGAAGTTTTCAATTAAAGTAGATATCCTTTTTAACAGTCAAGTAGTACTAAAAGCTATCAAATTCTTTTTAAGTATTTGTATGTTCAAAATTGTTTTAATCATTTGACTTTGAAATTGCATTTGATCTTGATGAAAAAGTATTCTGTCAATTTGTTGCACCATATTCATGGATTGCTTGATCCCACTAACCTCCTTCTCCTGCACTTGACCTTATATCTTTGAAAATGTTTCAGTAGTCTGCATTATTGATCCAATCTTAATTCTGGAAATCTTCCTTGAATTTTTTTCTTCCCATTTGTATTTTTGCATTGGAAAGAGTGAATCTTGTCTATTAAATTCCTACCTGCATGGCATTTCCTGTGATGAACTGGTGGCACTGCTAACATATGAGTAGCATAGCTGAAACTAATAGAATGTCCTCAACACATGTTTTTAAAGGGAAATGAGAGGCATATGTGGGCTTCTTTTGCTAACCTCTTGCATTGCTGTCCCTGATTTTAGTATGTCCAAAGCCACAGACCTGGCACAAGCATGTAACAGTATATTCTGAATGAAGTCATAACTTCTCATCTGCACACTTATTATATGCCAGTATCATTTTCAGAAGAGGTGGTCAGAAAATATTAAATCCATATTTATCTAAGTAAATGTTTCCCTAGTCTGAGACAGAACATGTGTGCTAATTAGACTAAAATATTATTAATTGTAGAAAACAAAACAGTTATTTTATAAGTCCAGTCAAACCCTTTTTTTGTGTTTGATAGAATGGGAAGGGTTTAACACCTTGTTAGTTTTTATCTGCTATCAGGAGCCTTAATAGAGAGGTTTTCTGTCACTTCCTGTTCTGGTGACAAGGATTTAACAGACCATAAACAGACCAAATGAGGGACATAGACAGGAATTTAAAATTGTCTCCAGGTTTCATTTAACTCAAAGCCGGGTTCCACCGTATTAAAAGTCAGCAGCTACAAAAAGTGTAGTTGTTGACTTTTAATAATAGGACACTCACCTGCTCCAGCGATGCAGCCGCCCGCAGCGTCACTTTTTCCCCCTCCTCCTCTACAGTGCCAACATTACAGGTGTGGATGTCCGGCTTTGGCTTCAAAGCCGGGCACGCACTGTGCATGCGCGGGTCACGCTGCACGCTGTGAATGGCCGGAGCATCTTCTGGGACCTGTGACGTGTCCCAGAAGATCGCCAGGGGGTAAGGTGAAATTCGTTCCTGTTCTGCAGTACCAGGAGAGGAAGTAGACCTGAGACCCTGTGAAAACAAGGGTCCCCGCCCCCCCCCAAAAAAAAATGACATGCCAAATGTGGCATGTCGGGGGGTCACCTTCCCTTAAAGTGGAAGTTCCACTTTTGGGTGGAACTCCGCTTTAAACTAATTAATTTGGACCAAGTTGGTCCAAACAAACTTTTTACTTCACTAACAGTTGCAGCAGCGGTGTGTGCTGTATAAGCTATATGTAGCCTCAGCTTCATACAGTATTCAGCGCTATGTTCCAGAAGAGGGATGGGGACTTTCCATCATGCTCCCAGAACACAACTGAGTTGGGCTGAGCAACACTCAACCTTTCAAAGGGAAAGCTATGTAGTAATCTATGAGTGATACAAACCTTCCTCTGTTTGGCTGAGGCAGAGAGAATCACAAACTCCGCCTTAGCCAATGAGAGAAAGGTTTATATTAATTCATAGACTACAAAGCTTCCTGCAAAAGACTAAGTGGCACTCAGCCTGACTCGATTTTGTTCCGGCAGCATAACAGGAAGTTCTGATTCCATCACTGGAACACAGCTCTGTATACAGTTAGTTACAACTTAGTCTAATGGAACTATTTAAAATTAAATGAAACCTGGAGATCAGCTTTAAGGCCCCATTCACATTTAAGCAATTTGGAATCATGCACAGAATTTTCACAATTCCTCCTGCACTTCCAAATTGTGCTAAAATCACAGCAAAATATGCAATGCATGCTTGGATGCCACTCATTCACAATAACACCCCAAAATGTGATAAAATGCACTAAATTTGCAGCAAAAAGTGCTTGAAAAAATGCACCTGGCTTAGTGTCAAAATTTGGTACATGAGCTATTTTGTCACAACAAACACACAATATGCATTCCCACTATGCAAAATGTAAAGTGGCCTGAAGTTGATGGCTACTCTGGCATCAAGTTGAAGTTGATGGCTGCTCTGGCATCAACACAAAAAAGCATCTTCATGATTTGTTTTATTGCTACTGGAGATTTTCTCCCACTTCCTTTCTGGTGAACTTGTTGTTTTGGGGGCAGGATGTGAGGACACGATGACCTTTCCCCACTTTGTCAAACACTAGCCAAAAATGTGTGGGCTGGGCATACATTTTAATAAGCAACGAATGGTCTAGATGCTTGTTATCCTTAAAATATAATTTTATATGACTTACTATCATTTTGTAATACTTTTTTTGAAAGCTTAAACAACTCTACATTTTCAAGGTATGAGGTAACACAGGCATCTGCAAAATTCTGTCTAAATACTAGCAGTTTATTACCCCTTAATGCTCAGCATTCCAACCTTTGACCTTTGAAAAGCACACTGTGACAAGAGCTCAATCTACTGTTTTTTTAATTCTGCTCATGATATGTTTTGACACCCACCCCTTTGTAAGTTATACAGTATATCACTTTCTGTAGTTGACAATTTTAGTTGCGGTATGGCAAAATAGTTTGATCTTACATCAATCTTTGGTTTCTAAAGAGGAATTATGACTGCTTGAAAATTAACTTTAAGATGGTGACCATTTCTTTGACACATATTCCAGAGGAGCAGACATTTGAACTAGCTAAATATACTTTACTGCTCAGATCTCACATCCCACACAAACTGGATGAATGGTGGGTAGGTACTAGGGCTTTGATGAGGATGGTATAGATGATAACAGTACTAATTTGAAATGAGGAATGACTTAGAATGTGTAGGAGGTGGAAAAATCTGATAAATGTAAGTCGGTGCAGTTATTCAGGGTAAGGGTAGTAAGGGTAATGAGAGGTAATACTGAAAGCCTTCTCAAGCAGATATCTCTGGCACCACTCTTGGTGCTGCAACATCTCTCTCTACAAATAGGAGTCAAGGGAAAATAGGAGTGGTAATGTTGACAGGTGAAGCCAAACCACACTGTAGCTGAGCTGGTACACATCTGGGGATTTCCACATTCATCCAACATATGGTATATAATGTTACCACCCAAAAAAAATGTGAAGAAGCAAAAGGAACCTGCTCCCACATATTTTTTCCTAAAATAATGCTTCTTTCATGACCATCTTGTGTGAAGACAAAGCTAGGCAACCACAGAGTAAGGCTAGCATACCACATTTTCTCCTTTAAGGCTTCATGTACACTAACAGTCCTAAACTTGAGTTTAGGAGCTTTTGACATTTTTTGCCAAAGCTCCCAAACTCAACAATAAAAGCCATAAATGTACACATAGGCTTTTAGCAGAGTTAAGGAGCTGCTGCAGTTAGGTGAGTTTTAACCTCCCTCTCATGAACGCAGACGATTCACATTCAGGATAGCAATATTTTGACCGCCGGCTGCAGGAAAACACAAAATGTGGCAAAACCGGGGCATGATTTTGCCGCACTTTGTTTTCCCGCAGTCGGGCTAAATGTAGGCAGGGTGTGAAGCCTAAAAGTACACTTCTGTATAGTTTTTCAACTGAATGTCTCAGGTCTCAATATTGTTATTGCAGTATATATATATATATATATATATATTTGAGTTCAAATCCTGA
>BLSH010367861.1:4434924-4447764 GCA_018402905.1 Glandirana rugosa | reverse complement strand
ATAAAAAAAAAATAAAAACCCCAAAAATGAATTCTCATCATCCGTAAACGCGACCACTTTTGCGCAAACCAATCAATAAACGCCGATTGCGATTTTTTTTATCGCAAATATGATGAAGAATATAAATCGGCCAAAAACGGTGAAAAAAATGTTTTTTTATATATTTTTTTTGGATTTGTATTTTAGCAAAAAGTAAGAAATTTGGGTTTTTTTGCAAAATTGTCGCTCTTCTTTTGTTTATAGCGGCGATCAGAAATGACGCAGAGGTGATCAAATACCACCAAAAGAAAGCTCTATTTGTGGGAAAAAAAGGACGCCAATTTCGTTTGGGTACAACGCCGCACGACCGCGCAATTGTCAGTTAAAGGGACGCAGCGCCGAATCGCAAAAAGGGCTCCGGTCCTAAAGCTGGAAATCCTTCCGGTCCTTAAGTGGTTAAAGGGATGATGTGGCAACCCTAGTCCACAGGAATGCGGTGTGATTCCTGTGTGAATCACATGCAGTGTTTTCCCACACACCAGTGTGAACCTAACCTAAAACCTAGAAGCTGATTGGGTAATATGCACAGCTGTACCGGATTCTGTGTGTACCAGTTTTGGGCGGCTCAGTGGTGTAGTGGTTAGCACTTTCGCCTGGCAGCAAAAGGGTCGCTGGTTTGAATCCCAACCACGACACTACCTGCCTGGAGTTTGCATGTTCTCCCAGTGCTTGTGTGGGTTTCCTCTGGGTACTCCGGTTTCCTCCCATACTCCTAAGACATGCTGGTAGGTTAATTGGCTCCTGTCTAAATTGGCCCTAATATGTGTATCTATGAATGTGAGTTAGGGACCTTAGATTGTAAGCTCCTTGAGGGTAGGGACTGATGTGAATGTAAAATATATGTGTAAAGCACTGCGTAAATTGACAGCGCTATATAAGTACCTGAAATAAATAAAATAAATAAATAAATCTCCCCCTAAAAACTGTGAAACTTTGAAAACATTCTTAGTGTGCCTTTGTGCCTTCATCCCCAGAATAATCTCCATGGTGGTGAAATGTTACAAATGATTTACATTAATGAGCTAACAACATTGCATATTCAAAATGCATTGATTTACTAAAGCTTGAAAGTGCAAAATTTGGTGCAGCTCCACACAGAAATCAGCTTCAAGGTTTTATTTTCAAAGCTTGATTGAACGAGCTGAGGTTAGAAGCTGATTGGCTACCATGCACAGCTGCACCAGTTTTTGCACTCTCCAGCTTTAGTAAATTAACCCCATTGTTTTCTTCTCAGTTATTGCCCAGTACAGTATTCCTCTGATTGTTATTGTCTACATTCCTAAAATATCGAATGGCTGTACCATAAGATAAATAACATTTTTTTATGTTTTTTTAGTAAAATTACTTTAACCACCTCAGCTCTACTGCATTTTTTTCACACAAATAGAGCTTTCGTATGGTGTTATTTGATCACCACTGGGTTTTTATTTTTTGTGATATAAACAATAAAAAGCAAAACAATTCTGAAATAAAAAACAATATTTTTTACTTTCTGTTATAAAACATATCCAATAAAATCACATTTCTTCATAAAATTTAGGCCAAAATGCATTTTGCTACATTTCTTTGGTAAAAAAAAAATTCCAATAAGTGTAAAATAATTGGCTTGTGTGAAAGTTTTAGCGTCTACAAGCTACGGTATATACATTTGAAGATTGATCAATTCTGATGTACTGATGGCCTATCTCATTTCTTGAGGCTCTTAAAATGCCAGGACAGTAAAAATGTTCCCCAATTGACCACTTTTTGGAAAGTAGATGGTCTGAGGCATTTAGGAAAAGGCATAGCAAGTTTTTTTAAGTTGTCATTTTTTGTCACAGTTTTTTCGAAAATGAAGAAATTTAATAGAGGGCCCTTTCACACTGCAGAGATGGATCTGTCAGATCCCTCGTTCTTCCCTATGGGAAATCGGATGACAACAGATCCGTCTGTCCATTGTCATCCGATCCGCGGATGGATGGAAAAATAGGGGTTTCCTCCGTCACACATTACGGAAGTGGAACGGATTGTCAGCGGACATATGTCCACTGACATTTATCGCTCCATAGGGCTGCATGGAGGCTCCGTTCAGGTCCACCTGAAAAAACAGATAGGTGGACCTTAATGGAATGTCCATGTGAAAGGGCCCAAATGTGTTTCTTTTTTCACAATTTTGTTTTTTACATACTGTCACCAGTGCACTACAGTGTCATCATATGCCTGGCGTGACTGTGATTAATTTTAAATTCATTTTTTAAACATTTGTTTCTTTTTTTCAGTTTTTAATATTTTTATTTTTACATACTTTCATCAGAGTAGTTTAGTGTCATGCTATTAATACTGTACTACTCTGGGGAGATGATCAAGGATTTTTTTTTTTTTTTTTTGCAGTTACAGTGGTCGTTGTAACAGCAATGTTTTTTACTGTCATGAATAGGTTACATTAATAACTGTGATTTTAGTGATCTGTGATTGGCTACAGCTAAACACATTGTGCAGGGTGCTGTGATTGTCCCAGGTAACGTAATAGCTGTGGGCCAATCACAGCATAGGAAACACAGCTGTTATGAATTAATTAATTCATAACAGCTTTGTTAACATTCTGATCGTCTGCAAGTACCAGGATCTGCAATATGCTGTGTTCAGGAACACAACAGTTGCAGGAGTGACACACTGCACTCTCCTTACCTGGAACAGGTTGGATAACGTACATGTATGGGATCCAGCCTACTTTTGCCAGCTACCTTCAATAAAAGTACTGTGGGTGGTCAGCAAATTGTTAATGAAGCTTTGTTGTTATTTATTGCACATTAGATATTTTTTCATTCATCATGAGATAATTTATGCAAATAGGTAATGAGAAATTAATATTGCATACAATAAATGTTAGTGAATTTACCACACTGGAAGGTACATTGATGTTATATATGTAGCCATGTGCTCCATTGAGAGTGGCTGGTAGTATTAGTTCACCTTATAGCTGCCCTCAATCACACCATATCTCACACATACGGAGACACTGACCAGGCCGGCTCTTGATTTTGTTGTTTTATTTAGGGGAAATAACTTGGATGGGGATAAGGGATGACTGTGGGATTCCCAAAGAAATATAATACACAAAGTCCATATACACTCCTGCATATGCACACTTCCCTGCAGACCATCTCTCTGCAGACTGTTACTCCTCACAACTCTCCAGCATTCAACTTGCTGACCGCTTCTCCTACAATTCTCTCTCCAGCACTGAACATAGTAAATTTTCACTCCATTACTTCTCTCCAGCACTGAACTTAGTTTCCAGCTTGAAGGGAAATTTATCAAGCTTCTCTTTTCATTTCTCTTCACCGCGGCTAGCACATGGCGAGGCCTACTCTCAGCAGAACCTCTGGAACACCCATTACAGGCCAGTGATCACGGGCCCCTGAATGTGTAGCAAAAATACTTGAGTGCTAGCCAGGCCTTTGATGGACTACAACTCCCGGTCCATCTCTCTTCCAGGTCCCACTGACCTGCTTTTCCTCAGTGACTCTCCTTTCCCTGAACTGACTCCCAAGGCTCCCACATACTGTCCACTATTCCTCTCCCAGCCTGCCCCAGCACGTTCTCTTGCAGTTCCCAGGGACCGTCACTCACCAAACTGGTGGATCACTTTAAAGTCTCTCACTGCATAGCACCTCCACTGTTCTCCTGTTCCCCTGTGCAA
Organism: Glandirana rugosa; assembly: GCA_018402905.1. Classification (NCBI taxonomy): domain Eukaryota; kingdom Metazoa; phylum Chordata; class Amphibia; order Anura; family Ranidae; genus Glandirana; species Glandirana rugosa. The sequence continues at coordinate 4,444,043 of BLSH010367861.1, read as the reverse complement.
CTCCAAGGATCACCACCACTCTTGGCTGCACCCAAACCTCCAGACCCCAATGTCACCCTCCCCAGACTGTGGCGACCTCCCGGGTAGGGGCCTCCACAGTACCTCTGCTACATCTCCAGACTTCCACTCGACACTTCTCCTCCAGATTGGGCTGACTCGGAGTATTTATGGAGGCCTGTCCCCTGCCATTCCTGCTTGGGGGTTGGCCAGGACTCCTCAGAATACTCCAGGTGGCTCTACCTGTCTCCCAGCTCTCTGGCTAGAAACCTTCCCCAGGTTTCTAGAAAGAAGTGGGAGGTTCTGGTGACCTCATCTGTCAAGTCCAATCAATCCTCCCTGAGCCTCTCCTCCCAGTCCAGATCAAAACATTCAGGCCTGCTTTTGCACTCAGGCCTGACTAAATTTTACCTTACCTAGCAAACCTTGCTAGAAAAACACACCTATACTATTGGGGTGCTACATATAAAAACTATACCAAGGCATGACACACTAGATAATCCATGGGAAAAAATGAAAATGAATGTGCCCTGAGTGATATACCATAAACTAATATAAGGATCAGCAGGTTACCTTATCTATAACCCCCAAGGTCCCTGAGAGTTTTCAGTCACTTTTTAGTGATTCTTCCCTTTGTAAGTGTGATAATAAGCCAGTGTGACGTTATGCGAGGCACCATAATGGATGGGCAATTTTTGTCACCTCACATGAGATCATTTTTAGGTGACTAGCGGGAGTCCGACCTGGGTTTTGCCGGCCACTGTGGCGGTGCTGGTTCTGGCCCGGACTTTCTGGTCCACTCAAACTCCTCTCCACCTGCATTTAATGACCAGGAAGAGAACAGAGGAGAGCTCAATCCTGGATCTTAGAGGGAGAAAGCTGAGAGAGCTCTGTGTGCTAATTAGGACTCTAAGAACAAGGTTTGCAATGTGCTTATGTTTTGTTGGTGTCGGAAACAGCCCCACACTGTATAGAGAGGAATCTGTTTGTTAAGTCTAGTGACAGATGGCAAGGTTTTGTTTTCTGTTTTTGTTTGTGTCTTGAACTTGCAAACCTGAAATAATAAACCTGGCAAGCCGCCAGGTTTTAAGAAACTTACATCCATGCTGAATCTTTTTCCCTGAAAAGTGATCCCCACGAGCTAATCTTCCACACGTGGTGGAGTTCAGTGTGGCAACTTTCAAAGATAGAAGAAATCTTGAAGGCCCTGCTGCAAGCCAATGCAGCCGAGTGGGAAACCAACCGACAGGTCGCAGAGGCTGCTGCAGCCCAACAGGCAGTACAACACGCAGCTCTGCAGGAAGCCACCCTCCGGGTCGCTGCAGCTCAGTGAGAGGAGAGTCGCCAGGCTATCGCAGTGCATCAAGCGGCTCAACAAGAGATGAACCAACAGTTTGCAGAGGCCCTGCAGAGTTAAAAAAAAAGGGCCCGCACCTCCCATGACAGTGGATCCAAAGTTGGTACGCGCTTCTTACCACATGTAAAAGATGACACCTGCCGATGACGTGGAAGTGTACCTCACAAACTCTTTGTGAAGGATGCCCAAAAGAACAGTGGGCAGGACTGCTAGTACCATTCTTGACCATCAAAACCCAAAAAGCTTATTTCAATCTGGAAACAGATAAAGCCCAGGACTATGAGACTCTAAAGGCAGAGATACTCGCACGCCTGTGGGTCACCCTGGCAGTCTGGGCCCAACCCGTGCATTGGTGGACCTACCGCACTGACAAGCCACCTAGTTCATAGATGTTCAACCTAGGTGTTCAACCCAGGTCCCCAGATTGTGGAGCGCGTGGTCATGGACTGCTATCTATGGGCGCTCCCTGCTGCTTTGAGGAAATGGGTCATGGGAACCCCAAATCTGGAAGCCAACTGGTGGACCTTGTTGAGAGATACTCGGCTGCTGAAGACTTGTTGCGCCCCACTCCAATGTCTCTAGAGGTGAAAGATCGCCTGTTCCAGGGTTCAGGCGCGAGGGGAAATTTGATAAAACTGAGACAGTTAAAGAGACTAGGGGCTCTAGACCTGGAGACTGGCCAAAGAAGCCAGGAAGGTCTTGGGACCCTTGAGAGGACTGGGTATAGAACACATACAGTGCTACCGATGCCGTGCATTGGGACATATTGCTGCCAATTGTCCCCTGAACGATGAAGCCATTCAATGTGATAATGCTTATATGAAAATACACATTTCTCTTTTTTTACAGGTCACATGTATAGCATCATGCTCAAGTCGCATGGAGAAGCAAATGTATGTGATTGCTATTGACTGGAAACCCATCACTGCACTGCTTAACTTTGGTAGTGTGATAACGTTGGTCAAAAGCAGCTGTGTAAATCTGGCCAGGTTACACCCTAGCACAGTCAGGGTCATGCGTATCCATGGGGTCACTCATAACTACCAGACGGCGCTGATCGAGATTGACACACCATGCAGCAAAGTGACCCATTTAGTGGGAGTGGTACCTTCCCTGCTTCATGAAGCCCTAGTGGGGAGGAATTTCCCCCATTTTTGGAGGTTGTGGGAAGGCACAGAGAGCCTGAAGGAAAGAGCTCCCCCTACTGAGGAGGCATGGGAGTTCTCACCAGACCATTTTTTGCCAAATGGAAGCATAGATTGGTGGCAGGACCGAGGAAGAAGGAGACCCTCTTTCTTTTCCTGTAATGGCTGGGTAGCCGGAGGAGCCAGAAGATAGCTCCCAGCAGATGACTAATGTCCCAGACCTTGTCTCTGTCCCTAACTGTGACAGTGAACCGAATGTAGTCCCTGACTTGGAGGTCCAGAGAGATGACTTCTGTACAAAACAACTACGGGATGTCACTCTCCACAGAGCCAGGGAAAGCGTAAAGGTGATGGATGGGGAACCTGTGGACCCTAATTGGGGTGTGTCTTTTCCCTACATGGCGCTTAAAATGATTTGTTGTATCACGTGGTGAAACACGGAGAGGATGAACTGGAACAGCTAGTGGTTCTCAAACCCTTTCACCTGATAGTGCTGGATCTGGCCCATGGTCATGTAATGGGGGGACATCTGAGTATGGAGAAAACCAGGGAGAGGATAACCCAGAGTTTCTTCTGCCCAGGGTTGTATGCAGATGTCAAAGAATATTGTGAGTTAGGCCCCGTCAAATGACAGCCCTGTCACCCAATTTTCGTAGTCCTCTTGTCCCACTTCCCATATTTGAAGTGCCATTTAAGCGAATTGGCATGGACCTCATGGGACCAGTAGTAAAATCTGCCCGGGGACACCAGCACATCCTGGTATTACTGGACTATGCAACCCGCTATCCTGAGGACATACCCTTGAGGAATACCTCCACTAAGACTATCACCAAGGAACTGATCCAGGTGTTAAAGAAATCTTGATGGATCAGGGTGCCCCATTCATGTCCAGAGTGACCAGAGAATTGTGTAAATTGTACAAAATCTCCCATCTCTGTACCTCTATTTACCACCCCAAAACTGATGGTCTGATGGAAAGGTTTAATAAAACCCTCAAGAGTAGGCTAAAAAAGGTGGTGGATAAAGATGGGCAAATTGGGATTTTTTTTGCTGCCATACCTCACCTTGCCATACAAGAGGTTCCGCAGGCAACTATGGGGTATTCCACCTTTGAACTCTTGTATGGTAGACATCACAGGGGGCTGCTAGATGTCGCAAAGGGGACGTGGGAGGGAGGTGCCATCCCATATAGAAGCATCATAGGGCATGTCTCCTTGATGCAGGATTGAATTGCAGCTGTCCTTCCCCTTGTACAAGAGCATATGGAGCAAGCCCAGGAGGCCCAGAAAAGGGTTTACAATCGGGTGCCAAAACCTGAACTTTCAACCCCGGGGACAGAGTGCTGGTGCTAGTCCCCAGGGTCGAAAGTAAATCCCTGGCAAAGTGGCAGGATCCCTTTGAGATTAGGGAAAGAGTAGGGGAAGTAAAGAGCAAAGTTTACCAGCCTGGGAAAAGGAAACCAGAGCAGATTTACCATGTTAATCTACTAAAACCATGGAAGGACAGGGAGAGTTTATTGGCAGTGCCCACGCCCCAAAAGGACAGGTTACCCCTAACCCCGGATGTCCCCATAATTGAGTCCTTGTCACTGTCGCAAAAAAAATGACGTTAAGGAATTTGTCACTAAAAATAGAGACTTTTTCTCTTCCCTACCCGGACTGACCACTGTGCTACAACATGACATAATCACAGAACCGGGGTCCGTGTAAATGTAATACCCTACCAAATACCTGAGGCTAGATGAGAGACTGTGGCGAGAGAAATAAAAACCATGTTGGAGTTAGACGTAATAGAGGAGTCCCACAGCGCCTGGTTGAGCCCTATAGTACTGGTCCCAAAGCCTGATGGCTATCCGGTTCTGTAATGATTTTAGGAAGCTGAATGAAGTGTCTAAGTTTGATGCATACCCGATGCTGCGGGTTGACGAGCTTGTGGATAGGTCGGGAGGGGCTCGGTACATAACAACCCTAGACCTAACTAAGGGATACTGGCAGATCCCCCTAACGGAGTCAGCAAAGGAAAAATGGCCTTCTCTACCCCCAAAGGGGTCCTTCCAATACAAACGAATGCTGTTTGGTCTGCATGGGGCCCCTGCATCCTTTCAGAGGATGATGGACAAGACTTTGATGCCGCATCGGGCCTATGCAGCGGCTTATCTGGATGATGTCGACATCCACAACCAAGATTGAGAATCACATCTGCCCCGGGTGTAGGCAGTGGTAGATTCACTGAGGGTAGCAGGTTTAACGGCCAACCCAAAGAAGTGTGCCATAGGTCTAGAGGAGGTCAAATACCTTGGGTATGTGATTGGTCGAGGTCTGATTAAGCCCAAAACCAATAAGATTGAGGCCATTCAAAGTGGCCATGACCGGTCAACAAGAAGCAGATTCGGGCCTACCTGGGGATTACAGAGTATTACCGATGCTTCATCCCCAACTTTGCCACCATTGCCATCCCTCTGACCAATCTGACAAACGGTAGAGCATCAGGAATGGTTAAGTGGAATCCCCGAAGTTGAGAAGGCCTTCCAGAAATTGAAGCAAGCCCTTTGTCTACAGCCGGTGCTCATGACCCCAGACTTCACAAAGGAGTTTGTGGTTCAAACCGGCGCCTCTGAGGTAGGACTAGGTGATGTTCTGTCCCAGATCAGAGACGGCGAGGAGCACCCAGTCATCTACTTAAGCAGGAAGCTTAATACCCATGAAAGAAAATTATGTGGAAAAGAGTGCCTGGCTATCAAGTGGGCCTTAGAGGCCCTAAAATACTACCTGCTGGGAAGGTCATTCAGGCTAGTCACTGACCATGCCCCCTTAAGGAGATGTGTAACAAGAGAAGAAAATACCCGAGTGACTAGGTGGTTACTAGCCCTACAGTCGTTTAAGTTCTCAGTGGTACACCGGGCTGGAAGGCTCCAAAATAACACTGATGGTCTTTCCCAGGCCCACTGCATGGTCGGGACAGTTGCTCCGCCCAAAGGGCTTGAGCGGGGGGGATATGTGACGTTATGTGAGGCACCGCAATGGACGGATGATACTTGTTGCCTCACATGTGATCATTTTTAGGCAACATGCGGGAGTCCGACCCGGGTTTTGCTGGCCACCGTGGCAGAGCTGGTTTCGGCCCAGACTTTCTGGTCTACTCAAACCCCTCTCCACCTCTATTTAATGACCAGGAAGAGAACAGAGGAGAGCTTGATCCTTGATCTCAGCGGGAGAAAGCTGAGAGAGCTCTGTGTGCTAATTTAAACTCTAAGAACAAGGTTTGCAATGTGCTTATGTTTTGTGGGTGTCAGGTACAGCCCCACACTATATAGAGAGGAATCTGTTTGTTTAGTCTAGCACCAGATGGCGAGGTTTTGTTTTTGTTTGTGAACTTGCAAATCTGCAGTAATAAACCTGGCAAGCCGCCAGATTTTAAGAAACTGACATCCCTGCTGAATCTTTTCCCCTGAAAAGTGATCCCCACGAGCTAATCTCCCACACCAGTAAAATGGCTATGTGGACTGTTAGAGAAGAATTCAATTGTGTATATTCTGTGAATACAATGGAAATTTCAGTTTATTTGAATGCATTTAGGGATGGTTTCATTTGTAGTTCCCTTTGTGTTGATGCTTTGCTGTCTTTTATAACATTTTTCAACAAAGATTTTTTTTAGTTTAGTTTTCTTTAATGTGGTATGAAATATATTTGAGTGTTTTTTCAGTACATCGTATTCATTTTTAAGGTGTCAAGTGCAATGCCATGTGTAATTTTCTTTTCTTTTGATACTGGTAAAAGCCTGGTTAAATCATAGCTGAATGTGTTGCAGACAAATGAAGGACACATTTAACACATTTTGTTCTTAAAAGATAAAATACTCTTTGCACAATTTCATTTCATTTAAATCGTGCTGTCTTTCCAATGGTATTTACAAGGTTCTTTTAAATCAGCTTGTTTCAGGGTAACACATTAAATTATTTATATTACCTTGCTAAACCAGACCTATAGCACATCCTTACTCACCCAGAGTTCCATGGTTCCCTAGGGCTCCTCCAGAGCTTGCCTGGAGTTCCTTGAGCAGTGACTAGTGGTGCATGACCCCTGATGATACCTGCATAGCTCTGGCACATACATCATTTGTCCAGTCCAACAGTGTATAGACTAGGGCAGCATCTCCCCTTGTGTTTCAGGTTTCAGGGCATCATTCTTCCCATTGGCTGCTATTGGTAGCAGCATTTTTTCAGCTGACTACCAATGGGCACACTTCCCACTAATCATAAATTCAAGGTGGCAACACACTTACTACCAACATTATGAACATTTTGCCACCATTGTAACCGAGCATTCTTTTCACTGACCACCAATGTAAGGACGCCTTTCTACCACTGGCCACAAATGTAAGGGGCCCTTTTTCAGTGATCACCAATTTATAAGGCTCCTTTTCCCATTGACTGCCAATAAAAGGGGGTCCTTCTACACTGTTCACCGATGTAAGGGGGCACTACACTGATCACTAATGATAATCTTTTTATAGTTGTTATTATTAATTATTATTTTGACATATGGGGCAGGGGGTGTTGAAAAATGATCTTCCCTGTGTAAAATATGCTAAGTATGTCACAAACTTTATTCTTTCAACTATTATATCTACAATTCACTAATCGGGTTATTGTATCATGAACTGTAGGTAGAATAATTCACAGATACTTAAGACTTAAAAACTATTTTAGAGTTCCCTAATGCTAAAAAGATTCAGAAAGGTTGTTATAGCATTATAGAAAAAATGGATTTGTTATACGTACCTATGACTACTATCGGGGCTTCTCCTCTTTTTTTTATAACCAGAGAGATAATTACAAAGATACAGTATTAGAAAATTACTGTGCAGATTTTTTTTGCATTACTGTGAGAAAACGATCAGCTGTGTTTCAATAAATGTACATTTGTTGTTGACAAAAGCTGTGTATGCAGCATTTTAGTATTCATATAATAAACTTTGGCTTTATCAATCTCATAAATAGAAATATGTCCTCTTGTGGGAACACTGTCATTTCAAGAGAAAAGTCCAAAATCAATCTTGATCTAAATATTACAAGTGGTCCACTCAAAACTGAAAATAGTCCATGACTCTTAAAATTCATATAAAGTTCATGCCAATGGCCATTATTTGTGATGTACCTTTTAATGTGAGTGTAATTTATTTTATATGGTGGACAGCATTTTATTTGACATGTTTGCGTAATGAGTCCCCCCCTTCCTGTCATTTCTGTATATGCACTGAGGGTACCCGGAGTGTGGAGGAGATGTAGAGAAGACAAGTTGTTCTACATATACTGTACATACCACAAGTGCATTAGACCTTTGTTTAAAGCGGTTGTAGCCCCCCAAATGTAATTTTTACCTACAGGTAAGCCTATAATAAGGCTTACCTGTAGGTAAAATGAATATCTCCTAAACCTGCACGGTTTAGGAGACATTCGCTCCCGGAATGCAGCTGCTGACAGCAGCGGCGTATGCACTCTGATGATCCGGGAGATGCTGCTGAAAAATCAGAGCTCCCTGCCGGAACGAGGATCTCACACGCGCACGTGCGGAAGTGACATCTCATGGCCCTAGCCACTCACAGTACCGGAGCCACGGACCCGGATGAAATATCATGGGCAACATGTCGGCCCCCTCAGCACTAACCGAGCCGGGCTGCGGGGGCCTCGTTCTAAAGCAAGTATTTTATAATGTGCTAGTATGCGATTGTCTTGCAGGGGGTTATCTTTTGTGTGTTTACTACCGCTTTAATATGAAGGTCCAACGTTTCTGGTGAGTGTGAATAATCTAGTGTGGGAGCACTAGAGCAATGTGCTCTTTTGTCTGAACGTGCATGGAGCAATTTTTTCTTTGCTGCACTTTCTATATTACATTTAAAAAAAAAAAAGATCAAGAATAGATCAAGTTTGGTTTTGAAATTTTCTTTTGATGAACTTTAAATTTTATACGTTTTTTATGTGACTTTATGCATTAATAGTATTTCTAGTTTTGGGTGCAGCAATTGTATTTTTCTTGTTATTATTGGATATGTAATTTTTGGCATTATCTTTTACTCTTTCATCATATGATCTGATTCATTTTTATATAGTACATAGTTACATAGTTACATAGTAAACGAGGCTGAAAAAAGACACAAGTCCATCAAGTCCAACCTATGTGTGTGTTTTTAATATCAGTATTAAAATGTATACCCTGCAATGTTGTGGTCCCTTAGGTGCACATCTAATAGTTTTTTGAAATTTTCTAGACTCCCAGCAGAGACTACTGCTTGTGGAAGAGAATTCCACATCCTCACTGCTCTCACCGTAAAGAACCCTTTACGCTTTTTAAGTCTAAACCACGTTTCTTCCATTTTTAATGAATGGCTATGTGTCTTTGTGTGCTCCCTTGCCCGGAATAGTTTTGTACCTACTGTGGGGTCACGGTACAGTATTTGTACATTGAAATCACATCTCGTCACTCCTACACCTTAAGAGAAGGTGTTCGTCATCAGAGACGACCCTCAGATCTTTTAAAGTTTTTTGATAATCTACACGTGGATTCCCTGGTGTTGTAACGTCCCATATGTAAAATTATGACTATAATTTTTGTGTGTGTATC
>BLSH010367861.1:4409370-4434914 GCA_018402905.1 Glandirana rugosa | reverse complement strand
TGGGAGCACTAGAGCAATGTGCTCTTTTGTCTGAACGTGCATGGAGCAATTTTTTCTTTGCTGCACTTTCTATATTACATTTAAAAAAAAAAAAGATCAAGAATAGATCAAGTTTGGTTTTGAAATTTTCTTTTGATGAACTTTAAATTTTATACGTTTTTTATGTGACTTTATGCATTAATAGTATTTCTAGTTTTGGGTGCAGCAATTGTATTTTTCTTGTTATTATTGGATATGTAATTTTTGGCATTATCTTTTACTCTTTCATCATATGATCTGATTCATTTTTATATAGTACATAGTTACATAGTTACATAGTAAACGAGGCTGAAAAAAGACACAAGTCCATCAAGTCCAACCTATGTGTGTGTTTTTAATATCAGTATTAAAATGTATACCCTGCAATGTTGTGGTCCCTTAGGTGCACATCCTCACTGCTCTCACCGTAAAGAACCCTTTACGCTTTTTAAGTCTAAACCGCGTTTCTTCCATTTTTAATGAATGGCTATGTGTCTTTGTGTGCTCCCTTGCCCGGAATAGTTTTGTACCTACTGTGGGGTCACGGTACAGTATTTGTACATTGAAATCACATCCCCTCTCAAGCGTCTCTTCTCCAGAGTGAATAAGTTCAGTGCTTGTAATCTTTCCTCATAACTTAGGTCCTCCAATCCCTTAATAAGCTTTGTGTCCCTTCTCTGTACCCTTTCCAATACCAGGACATCCTTCCTGAGGACTGGTGCCCAGAACTGGACGGCATACTCCAGGTGCGGCCTCACCAGAGACTTGTATAGCGGGAGAATTATTGATTTATCCCTGGAATTGATCCCTTTCTTTGTTAGCTTTGTTTGCAGCAGCTTGGTATTGCATGCCACTGCTGAGCCTGTTCTCCACCAGGACCCCTAGGTCTTTTTCCATTCTAGATTCCCCCAGAGGCTCTCCACCTAGTGAGTAGTTTGCTTTTTTGTTCTTTGCACCCAAATGCATTATCTTACATTTTTCTACATTAAATCTCATCTGCCACTTGTCTGCCCATCCCACTAATTTATTCAGATCTTCTTGCAAGGTTTCCACATCCTGTGGAGAGTTTATTGCTCTGCTTAGCTTGGTATATGCACCTTACACTTTAGGTATTTTACATTTATATATATTTTTTGCACTTTGGCACAGATAATAACGCTGCCTATATTGGTAAATTGCACTTGTACTTTGTTCACTTGAGTTTTATAATGGGTATTTGTCATCATTTACACTGCTATCAGTGTGCACATACTGTATATATGCATGTGTGGTTATACATTTATATTTATGGTAATTTTTGTTTGTCATGTTTTATTCAATTGTAATTTAGGGGTAGTTCAGCACTTTGGAGTATACTTTTTGGTAGTATTCGGCAGGGCTGGTACAAAGCAGGGGCGGAAGGGATGGATGCCCTGGGCGGTACAATTTTCAGAAGGAAGGGGGACACAGGTGAAGTGCCAGCAGTGTGCTTGACAACTGTGTGTCACTATACACACTAGCCAGCGCTGCTGTACCTATCTGTATGTGCAGAGTGTGCTCCTGTACCCGGCACAACAAGCCTTTTATCTCCTTCTCCAGCCCCTCTCAGTTTTCCTCCGGCCACCTTGTTTTCCTGCTCCACCCCCCCCCTCGTCCCCCGCAGCCAGATTCCCTCCTCTCCTCTCCTGCTGGCTGCGGGGGTGATGTGTCTGATTCTCCCCAAAAAAGGCCACCATAGCAGCAGCTCCGCTGTCACAATCAGGGCCGGTGCTACCTATACGCAAGGTAAGCGCCAGCTTAGAGAGCGGGGGTCCCCTCCCCCTGCAGAAGGGCTGGTGTGTGTGGCCTGTTTGCACTCTTTTCTGGGATATGCGGCTCCCAGCCCCACTGCTGCCTCTACAAAACTCTGCCAGAGCCTCTCTGGGGCATGTTCCTAGGTGTTTAAAGGTGGGGTTGACTCACCAGTTAGGTCGGGCTGTGAGTGATGGGGAAGAGAGCTGGCAGAAGTGATCCGAGTTCTGGGCTGTGCTATCAGCGGCAGACAGAGCAGAGAAGCCACCGGGATGCAGCCTCCTCCACGGAAAGTGAATGGGACCTGTCTGGGCTAATAGGCTGGAGGGAGGTGATAGGGGAAGCGGGGAGAAGTATTTGGGTTCTGTAGCGGGGGTCATATGACTGAAGGGACCTAATTGGTGCAAAAAGTCATCTGACTGTCTCATGTGACAGTCCCACATGGAATTGTGTGTTTATTCTTATATGTAGAAAACGAGATTTCGCCTGCGTTTTGCATTGGCATTAATGCACGTTATTGAACGTCAGCGCTACGTCATGTTTTGTTTGAAAAGACATCCCTCTGCTATCTATGGACCTGAAAACGCTGGCACTAAAAACGCCGGTTAACATCGCTACGGCGTTAGTGAGCGTTAGTGAGCATTTTGCCAGCTCAGTGTCAAAAACTCTTTAGTGCTGCAGCTTCAGAATGCGCTGATCGTGGGTTCTACTTTCAGCTCACAAACGCTGATGCTATCTACAGCTCAAAAACATCAGCATGTGCATGGGGCCATTGAATAACACAGAGATGTGTTTTTAAGCTGCAAAAAATGCTGAAAAATGCGGCTGTAAAAACATCTGTGTGTATGAGGCCTAAGGCTGCCAGCCCTCCCCTGGGGGCCAGTAAATATGTAATTTACTGGTCCCTTCCTTGTCTGAATTGGACATTGAGAGCGTTTGTTACCGAACGCTCCTGTGTCCTGTAATAACTGAGCAGAGAAACCTGTGATTACTCACCTCAGTTTATGAATGGACGGGAGCCTCTGTCTCCTGTCCATTCATGTTCAATGCTGAGAAAGGAACTGGGGAATCTGTGTCCTCAGTCCCTTTTCCTGTCTCAAAGGGGAGATCTCACCAAAGCCCGCCAACAGAGCTGAAAAAATTAAATTATAAAAAAATTATAAAAAAAATTATAAAAAATTAAGTTGTAAAAAAATATATAAAATACAAAACTACTGACACCACTCCCCCCTGCCCTACCAACACTGTCCACTGCCCCACCCCCCTTCCTTAAAAGCATTGTGAACAAATTTGAAAACAAATTAAATTGTAAAAAAATAAACATGTAAAAATAAAAAACTACTGACACCGTCCACTGCCCTACTGACAATGTCCACTGCCACATACCCGCACCCCCTTCCCCAAAAGCACTGTGAAAAAAATATTTTAAAAAATATTTAAAATAATAATAAAAAACAACAAAACCATAAAAAACAATAGATAAAATAATTAAAAAAAAAACACTGACACCGTCCACTGCTCTCCTGACACTGTCCACTACCCATCCCCAATCATTGTGAAAAACAAAAAATACAAAAATAAATTGTAAAAATAATTAAAAAAATAAAATAATAAAAATAAAAAAAATCCCCTGTCCTACTGACACCATCCATTGGTTTGAAAAAATGAAAAAATAAAAAAAATTAAATTGTAAAAAAATAATAATAAAAAAGAATAATAAATATAAAGAACTACTGACACCATCCACTGCCCTTCTGACACCACCCTGCACATACTAACCACTGCTGTACACTCCACACTCCTCACATGCACATTATATCCATCTACATACACTCAGCACTCCTCTCCTGCACATAGTACCCACCACCTTACACTCCACACTGTACATTCCCTATTTAACATTAATGCATTCTGCACTACTACTTCTACATGCAAGTCATTTCAGACTATTAAACCGCAGCCCCTTTAAGCCACACCCAATATGTGGCATCATTTAAACCACGCACACATTTCACCACGGGGGCGCAGTTTGCCATCTTTGCCCTGGGCACTGAATGAACTTGTCCTGACACTGGTATTCGGTATCATATTACTGCACTAGCAACTTTTCATCTAGAGTTAGGATTATACCCTGAGCGTAGATTTACTTAGTTTGAATCCCTTTAGAATTTAATCAGGAAAAATGTCATCATAATTTGTTTTAAAAGTTTCTCACTCTGTAGCTTGGAAGAAAGCATAGTTATTATGTAATACAGTTCCCTTTCCTATGAAAGCAGAAAGCGAAATAAGAGCATTTTAATGTCACCTTCACTCGGGATACATTTATGGTGTAGCTATTAACTTGTCTTGCAGTATGTGCTATTTTATGTCACAAACATAATCTTATAAAGGTGAAGGTCATATGTTGATGGGGCGGCAGTACCAATTTGGTTAAAAGTAAATTCATCTCTTGGCAGTTCTGCGTACAGCATATTTGTGTTATTATATCTCAGAAGACCGCTGTTGTTTTTTAGCTCAAGAACTTGAGGTAAAGGAAATTATTGTGTGAAATTCTGGATATGCAGACAGAACTGCAGGTTGCAGGTTCATATAAGTGTTTTTACTGACACTAAATTGCTTGAGTTTTTTTCCCTTCAAACAACAAAAATAATGGTGCTAAATGTAAATGCCACTCCATCCTTTGAGATTAAACTTAGTTGGTCTCTTTCCTTAATAAAGACCAATCAGAATGGAAATATGGACACTTATTCACATGGCTGTATGTATGCTCATCAATGCCTTAATATCTATTAATGCTTTGACTTGGGACAAGTATGCAACCAGTGAACTTTTGTTTTTCGATCTTTAACTAGCCATGTGGGTTTTCAAGGGTAAGGAAAATAGCTTTGAAGCTTTCAGAAATGTTAAAAGTATTTTTTTTTTTTTTGCAGGTAAATATGAAATTTTGCATATGAATATTTTCATTTTCATTTCAAGCTGACAGGCGGAGCTCATTTTCACTTTCACTCTTTCAAACTATCCACATCTGCTTTGCTGCAAAAGCCCGTTAACAGAGCTCTATAGATCAATCTGAATTTTGAATGAGGAACTTAATGGCTTAGAGGAGGGAATTACCCCCCTCTTTCCTGTTTCTCCTAGCTTGTCTGTCTAGGCAGTCTGCTCCATTGTATTACAGCGTGAGAGGCTTAAAGCAATTAGATCCTGCCTTCTTTTAAGAAAATCCATATTGATAAATAATATCAAATGTTGCATGGTCTGACAAAAATACTGACTTTCTTTGCTGAATGTAGGGCAAAAGTCTTTTCAGTTCTCACCATTATTATACCATCCACTTATCATTTACCTTTTGTTGTGTCATTTGTATTGCTTCTGAAAATCATTTTACTAATAAGCCTAATTACCTGATCAGATTGGCAATTTGAAGGTGGTAAAGTCAAGAAACAAACAGGCTACACTAGAGAAAACAGATAACAAAATAAAAATTTTATTGGATACTAAATGTAAAATATATATTGCATATAGTGAATGGATGTAGTAAACAATATGTAAATATTAGACCATAGTGACACTATTTTTACCACCATGTTATTAATCAAAACCTGTGTTGATGCGTTTTGTGGTAAAAAAAAAAAAAAAACACTTTCTTAGAACAGGGTAAATGCTTAATGTTAGGGGGAAGAATACGACACCTTGTCTAATTCATTTAGACTCACAAAACACATTTCAGGACATACAAATAAATACATACAGTATATATATATATCTATATAATGATTTTATTAATCATCTCCTTCCAGCGGTTTTCTTTCAGGACCACCTGAGTAAATCCATGTCAAATATTGATTTGCTAAATGGGTTTGCTAAACTTTAATACTTTGTGAAGAGACCCACTTCTTAAAGTGCACAGGTATCTGTGAAATGCTTCTACATATGTACAGTATATCAAAAATCATGTAAGATATCTTCGATAAAACATATAAATTACGAATGAGCAGCTGCTTAAGCGATCTGTGACACTAGATGCAAGAATTATGATAAATATATAAAGCATTGCAAAAAAATTGAAATCAATATTGTGAAAACACAAAAATAAATCAATATAATGACATCAAACTTATTAGGTGAAAAAATATTTAAATACGTGTCCATAAGAGCTCATTCACAAGAGCTAAAAATGAAAAATATAGGTGAAACAAGAAAGTCCAAAGGAAACAAAACATCCACGATTCACTTGCTCCATCAGTGTCCCCACAGTCACAATATGTAGTGCTTCCACCACCAGGTGACACCAATTGTTAAAGCCTCTTACC
Organism: Glandirana rugosa; assembly: GCA_018402905.1. NCBI lineage: Eukaryota > Metazoa > Chordata > Amphibia > Anura > Ranidae > Glandirana > Glandirana rugosa. Next base: position 4,428,816 of record BLSH010367861.1, on the reverse strand, counting down.
CGATCCTGTGGACCATCATATTGTATGGTCAAATGTGCATGTTACATCTAATTATGAAGCACCAAGCATGATCCAGGGCTGGTTCATCAGCAGGATGAAAAATAAAAAGCATAAACGCCTATAGTGTAACCCATAAAAAACATTTATTCAAAATATACAAGTAAAACCTGCAAAGGGAATCACACTAACAATTTCCTTGGGCAATAGGTTTAAAAACTTACATATAGCAATAAAAGCAGATAAAAACAGATACAATTGTTCTTCCAAAAAGCAGCAGGCTGTGTGGCTGCACCAAACTCACCGGTCAGCAAACATTCATGATGATGAAGCATCGTAGCCACGCCCAACTAGTTTCATCAAAGCGATGATGTCATCGCGGGACTGGCTTACCTGGTAGTAGATGTAACATGTGCATTTTACCATACTATATGATGGTCCACAGGATCCGGTAAGAGCACTATTAATTGTGATTGCAGGGACACTGATGGAGAAAGTGAATCCTGGATGCTTTGTTTCCTTAGGATTTTTTTGTTTCAACTATATTTTTCCTTTTTAGCCCTTGTGAATGGGCTCTTATGGACACTTATTTACATATTTGGTGTGATTTTTTTATACATGTTTTTTCACCTAATGAGTTTGATGTCATTATATTGATTTATTTTTGTGTTTTCATATATTTATCACATATGTACAGTATAGAATACACAATAAACCGCGCTAAAGAGTCCAAAACAGCAAAATTACATATGTATACAAAAAAGACAATAAGCTGCGCTCACATTAATAATAATAAAAATAAAAATTATTGATATAAAGTCCCAATGGTGTGGTATTTCCTACACCACTAAAAGTCTGTGCAGTTCGTCGTAATTGTGATATCACACCAGAGAAAGAAAGGTGAAGTGAATCAGAGGTCCGCCACCAATAATAATAAGGGGGATTACCAGAACACTGAGTGTTCAATTGCCTGTATGTCCCCGACCTGGGATCTGGGTCACTCTTATTCCACTTCAGACAAGGTCCCTTTATCTCTATGCAGCACCTTCCTCTCTTATGATCACCAAAGGGCTAGGAAATTCTATCACGTTTAATCCCGCTCTCCCACTCATGGTTACCAGTGCTTATGAAGTCAGGGTCCTCTTCATTGAACACATTACTAACTCCTTCCCAGCCCGAGCCTCTCTCACCCTCTGCATATCCATGTAGTAGGACTGATCTCCCTCAGCGATGTGTCATGAGAAGGGGAATACCTTATTCATCAATGAAGTCCTGGACAGCTTGGCCTGCAGCAGGGCAAACACAGCTCAGTGCAGCTGCCACTTCTATCGCTTTGCAAGAGAAGCCGGAGGGTGAGAGAGGCTCGGGCTGGGAAGGAGTTAGTAATGTGTTCAATGAAGAGGACCCTGACTTCATAAGCACTGGTAACCGTGAGTGGGAGAGCGGGATTAAACGTGATAGAATTTCCTAGCCCTTTGGTGATCATAAGAGAGGAAGGTGCTGCATAGAGATAAAGGGACCTTGTCTGAAGTGGAATAAGAGTGACCCAAATCCCAGGTCGGGGACTTACAGGCAATTGAACACTCAGTGTTCTGGTAAGCCCCCTTAATATTATTGGTGGCGGACCTCTGATTCACTTCACCTTTCTTTCTATGGTGTGATATCACTTCAACGTACTTCACTATAAGTTATCCTCTCTTCTATATGATGCACTGGTAACCGTGAGTGGGAGAGCGGGATTAAACGTGATAGAATTTCCTAGCCCTTTGGTGATCATAAGAGAGGAAGGTGCTGCATAGAGATAAAGGGACCTTGTCTGAAGTGGAATAAGAGTGACCCAGATCCCAGGTCGGGGACATACAGGCAATTGAACACTCAGTGTTCTGGTAAGCCCCCTTATTATTATTGGTGGCGGACCTCTGATTCACTTCACCTTTCTTTCTCTGGTGTGATATCACAATTACGACGAACTGCACAGACTTTTAGTGGTGTAGGGAATACCACACCATTGGGACTTTATATCAATAATTTTTATTTTTATTTTTATTATTATTAATGTGAGCGCAGCTTATTGTCTTTTTTGTATACATATGTACAGTATAAGCAGCAGAGATTTGAGTTAACAATGTATTAACTTGTATTAAAAATGCAAATATTCACTGCAGGATCATCAATGTTATGCTTTTAGTCAGTTTTTAGTATGTCTATTTTTATTATTTAGATTATGGTTCCATGCTATATTTTTGTATTTGTATACTATGTTTTAGTATGTGTTAGTATTTTGTGCATGTGTTTTAGTATTTTTCACATGTTTTCATTGCCATGAGTTACTCCTATCTACTGATAAACAATAAGGAGTATCAATAGCTTTTCTATTAAAATAACTTTTTGTCATAAAGTATGACACTATCATTCAGTTAAATCACATTAATAATTCATTTAAGATACCAGCTAACTTTTTCTGAGAAGCTGCTCTTCCCTGACATTTTAATTACAATATTCTGTAATAAGCTCTCCAGAGGCTAACCAGGATGAGTCTGTGTTAGTTTGTAAAATGCTAATACATTAGTAGTTTGTTTATGACTTGTAATCTGATGTGTTTCATTTTTTCTGCATGTTTTAGAAGTATCTAAAACTGTATTGTTGGGCCCAGCAAACAATAGAGTAAATTGCCTAGGCGCACCTGTTCCTTTGTTGGACTGTACACTTGATCATACCTTCTATTAACATTTCCCTGACCAGATGGAATCTGTTAGAAGTACTAAAGACCAGTTAAATGAAATGTATTCTAGGTGCATCAAAATATAGGCGTGCAAAATCTTAAACCAGCCATCTTAACCCAGTAATACATAGATTGAAATTTGGCTGGTTCAACAGGGACCATCAAAATTTTGATTTGTGTATGGGCACCCTGGTTGTACAGAAGTCTATCTACTGATCAACTTCTGTACAACCAGCCTGTTGGGTTTTTCCCAATCGATCAGTGCCACTGGCTATAGCCGGCAGCAATGATCATTGTGTTCTGATGGCGTGGAAAGCATCAGAACACAATTGTATAGTGGGAGGATACCCCCATACACATCAAATGTAATGGCTGCCTCATAGTTTTTCTATTTAGAAAACAGCTGCCCCCTGTCAACATGTTGTGTAGAATGAACCATGCTTTTTTTGTGGAAGTAGTGGTCTCTTTGCAGAGGTCCAACTCACCCCCTGCTGTGTCAGACTTATAGCTCTTCAATCATAAAATGTTATTGTTATGTACCCTGCTGATTGGTGAGCCATAGCTCTGTTTTTATTGTTTTCAATATCAGCTTTCTTCAGCAAATATAAACACAATTAGCCCATATTTTTGGTATATTAAAAACAACACAATGGCTCACCTCCAATATACCAGTTCCACAACAAGTTTTTTAGCATTTCTGTCTACTTCTGGGTGCCTTAAAGGCAACAGGCATTCATCAAGCAGCGTCTCAGTCTGCAGATAGTCTCACAGCTGATAACTACTAAACCTCACAGACAGAAGCTGGTTCCTTTATGCTCCTTATCAGACCTCCCCTGCAGGTAGGTTATCTTTTTTGGGACCTGTATTTAGCATTTAGGATTGGAGGCTCTTCCCACCCAACGTCTCTCCAAGCCTCTGAATCTTGGATTTACCAATCCTGAGCAAACGCAGGTCAGTTTACCCCTTTTCAACTGGAATACACTACCTTGCATGGGTGAGAACCCATGAGTACTTCAGATTGCATTCAATTAATTCACTTTAAATGGACCATAATCCAAAAATGAGAATACACTTTCCCATCCAGGATCCATCCCTGGTGTCTTGTACATTTCCAAGGTTTCTTTAACTAAGTCAACTAAAGCCTTGTACGCACGCGCAGATTGTTGGCCAACCTAACGTCCAACTTTTGTCCAAATTGGGAGACAGTGGTTTTGTCTAGCATACTGACATGAGTCAAGTAATTGGCCAACAAAGCCAAACATAGTGACTTGTTATGAGCATATAACGAGGAAGTTCAGGTGAATGTCATTTGTGAATTACGGACACAGGTTACGCAACCAAACACTTCCTGGATTCTGAGCATGCGTGTTTGCACTTCCAACTTTTGTTGGCCAACTTCTGTATACACGAGCCAACGCCTTGTTGGCCAACACAAGTTTTCTAGTCTCGTCGTCCGACTTCTGTTGGATGACAATTGGAAATCGGCTGTAGAATCGTGCATACACATGATCAGATTATCGGTCAACAGGCTGTTGGATGACCGTTGTTGGCGAACAATTGGACCATGTGTATGGACCTTAATACTCCCCTGGTCCACCAGCTTAAATGAGAAAATCCAATGTATGCTTGAGATACATGATGGCAAACATGAGAGCTGGGAATAAGCAGTCCCAATTCTTTCCATTTTTTTTGCACCACCCTTATGAACATAGGCTTTGGGGTCTTATTAAACCTTCAACCAGCCCATCCATCTGTGTGTGATAGACTGATTGTTTAGCTGACTGAATAGACAATTGTTTAATCTGGAGCAACTTGCATAGGTCTGGCATATCTTTTGACATGAACAGAGTGCCTTGGTCCATCAACATCTCATTAGTGAACTCAGTCTTTGAGAATATGTTGAATAACTCTCAGGCATGCTTTTGAGGGGATTTTCCTCAGAAGGATCGCCTCTGGATTTCTTCTTGCATAATTGAGTATCACAAGGATATATTGCATCCCTGAGCTGTTTTCATCAGGGATTCAGCAGATTAATTGCAAAAAATGGTACCTAGAATATAGGCAGAGGCACTGAGTGGTTCCTAAAATACAACACTATAGCAGTTAGCTGACAAGTGGGAATTACAATATCTTTTCACCTCCAACTCCAGGCCAGTAGAACTGGTCTGTTATCCATGCCTCTGTTTTATCAGCCCCCAGATGACCTCTCAATGCATAATTGTGAGGCAAGTTGAGTACAATGTGTCTAAAAGGTTGGGAGGCCAGTAACTGGTGAATTTCCCCACACTGGACTTCAGTATGGCAACATACCATTGGCCACAAAATGTAGAAAACTGTTTTCGGCCTCAGGCACCTGTGATACCCTATCTCTAACTTATACCTAGGCATTTTTTAATTTGTTCTACATTTGGGCAGCACTTGCAGGTTAAGAAGGACAGAATTAGAAGAACCTACTCTCTCATCCTCCTCAACCAAAACCCGTAGCAAGGAAATTTTCTCCACATCCTTCCCAGCCATGACCTACATAGGAGGAGATTACTCCCTCATGGGTCTCCTTGGTATGTAGACCATCTACCACAGGTGCACATAATGTGCATAGTCAAGAGTGAAAAGGTCTAGCCCTTTAAAGAGAACAGAATAGTCGCCCTGTGCAGGGAGTCCTCTGTTCACATAGTCCCATTGTTCCACAAAGAGAGAATCATGCAACACAAAGTGGTTATTGCCATAGATACTAGTGGGTACTCTTTAGTCTCTCCATGGATACATACAGTATCTCACACAAGTAAGTACACTCCTCACATTTTTGTAAATATTTTATTATATCTTTTCATGTGACAACACTGAATAAATGACAATTTGCTACAATGTAAAGTAGTGAGTGTACAGCTTGTATAACAGTGTAAATTTGCTGTCCCCTCAAAATAACTCAACACAGCCATAAACGTCTTAACCACTGGCAACAAAAGCGAGTACACTCCTAAGTGAAAATGTCCAAATTGGGTCCAATTAGCCATTTTTCCTCCCCGTGCCATGTGACTCGTTAGTGTTACAAGGCCTCAGGTGTGAATGGGGAACAGGTGTTTTAAATTTGGTTTTATCGCTCTTACTCGCTCATACTGGTCACTGGAAGTTCAACATGGCACCTCATGGCAAAGAACTCTCTGAGGATCTGAAACAAAGAATTGTTGCTCTACATAAAGATGGCCTAGACTATAAGAAGATTACCAAGACCCTGAAACTGAGCTGCAGCACGGTGGCCAAGACCATACAGCAGTTTAACAGGACAGGTTCCACTCAGAACAGGCCTCACCATGGTTGATCACAGAAGTTCAGTGCACATGCTCAGCGTCATATCCAGAGGTTGTCTTTGGGAAATTGATGTATGAGTGCTGCTTGCATTGCTGCAGAGGTTGAAGGGGTGGGGGGTCAGCCTGTCAGTGCTCAGACCATACGCTGCATACTGCATCAAATTGATGGCATGGCTGTCATCCCAGAAGGAAGCCTCTTCTAAAGAAGATGCACAAGAAAGCCTGCAAAACAGTTTTCTGAAGACAAGCAGACTAAGGACATGGATTACTGGAACCATGTCCTGTGGTCTGATGAGACCAAGATAAATGTATTTGGTTCAGATGCTGTCAAGCGTGTGTGGTGGCAACCAGGGGAATAGTACAAAGACAAGTGTGTCTTGCCTACAATTAAGCATGGTGGTGGGAGTGTCATGGTCTGGGGCTGCATGAGTGCTGCCGGCACTGGGAAGCTACAGTTCATTGAGACAACCATGAATGCCAACATGTAAGGGTCATACTGAAGCAGAGCAGGATCCCCTCCTTTCGGAGACTGGGCCGCAGGGCAGTATTCCAACATGATAATGACCCCAAACACACCTCCAAGATGACCAATGCCTTGCAAAAGAAGCGGGTAAAGACCAAGCATGTCTCCAGACCTAAACCCTATTGAGCATCTTTGGGGCAGCCTCAAACAGAAGGCGGAGGAGTGCAAGGTCTCTAACATCCACCAGCTCTGTGATGTCATCATGGAGGAGTGGAAGAGGACTCCAGTGGCAACTTGTGAAGCTCTGGTGAACCCCATGCCCAAGAGAGTTAAGGCAGTGCTGGAAAATAATGGTGGCCACACAAAATATTGACACTCTGGGCCCTATTTGGACATTTTCACTTAGGTACTCACTTTTGTTGCTAGTGGTTTAGACATTAATGGCTGTGTGTTGAGTTTTTTTGAGGTGACAGCAAATTTACACTGTTATAAAAGCGGTACAATCATTACTTTACATTGTAGCAAAGTGTCATTTCTTAATGATGTCACATGAAAAGATATAATAAAATATTTACAAAAATGTGAGTGGTGTACTCACTTTTATGAGATACTGTACCACCTGCAGGTTTTTAGTTATGGGGCCCACTCACCTAACCACTACCATATGGATGTGGGTTACTAGACTCAGGGATGTGAATCTGATTCATCCAGAGGTCACATTCAAATCTCCCCTCAGTCAGGTTCAGGTGGGCAGTACCCTAGGCATAGAAGGACATCCTCCATGTAGCTCCACATTCCAGGGGTTCCTCCTGCAGGGGACACTGAGCCTGGACATAGCCTTCATGTGACAAAGCCAGCATAAAATGCTTTCATTCCTTCATGCCAGAGCGTAAATTTGGGACGCTGGGTTGACTACTCCCTGGCTCTTCTGAGCGCTCATTCCTAGATTTGGTGAGGGCTTGCTTTCTGCACTGGTAGGGCTCCTTGGAACTTGGTAGGTCCTAGAAGGTCCCCCACCACAATGTATTGCTCTACCATTTCCACCAGTCAATCCAATATCTGGGGCTTTCTGTAACTGATGTGACGTTATGCGAGGTGCGATAATGGACAGGCGATATTTGTCGCCTTGCATGCGTTTTAGTTAAAAATGTTTATTGAGTATTACAGAAAAAGTACAAAAACTGTAATAGTAACTGGGTCTGTCATGCATCATCACATTGATATGTACATATACATTTTATAAAACCGAAGACAAGGTGCAAGAAAGGGTGGTGACCATCAAACAAAGCTACTACAGGTGTGGATGTAGACTGAGACGGGGGTGTGGAGTGTTGCTCGTCCTCCTGGGCACCCCAACTGGGAACAAGCTGTGCCGAGAGGAGAGCAGCGACTCAACCCTGCTTTATACTTCTATGCTATATTAGTTCTGTAGTAGCACTTGGTAAGCTCTTGGTAAGCTGTAAGAGACATTGCGCTGGACTAGTCAGGTTGAGATAGGAGAGAGCTCAAAATCAGCTCTGACGGTGGACACCACACAGGGTGCGAGAAGCTATAAGTATCTTTGTCTATATGGTAACCATGTGGCCTAAGATACAGTTATGACAAATAGAGAGAGAGAAGAAGAACAGAGAAGTGAGACAGTAGAGGGACAGAGGAAAGAGAAGATAAAAAAAGGGGGGGCGGGGTGGGAAGGGGTCCCAGAGGGAGGTTGGCAAGTTATGAGCAGTGACCATGTGGAGGGGAAAAGAACCTTTCCAGGGTGATTTGCCACAGTGGGGTTGTATATGTTCAAGGGGTTAGCAGGCTGTGGTCAAAGCTATAAGGTATGAAGTAGTCCATCCAGGGCTTACACATCTTTTCTTGTGCTGTGGTTTTGTCTAAAATGATTGCTTCAATTCCTACACGGATCATGGCTCTAGTGACTCTATTTTTAGTCTTGGTGATATTGAGGTGCAGAGATTTCCACGCCTTCGCTATGGTCTGTTTCACCGCAGTTGTGACCTGCAGGAGAAGTTTGAATTGGGTCTTGGTGATTTCAGTGGGTTTCTTATTTAAAAGGGCTATGACTGGTTCAGGAGTCAGCGGGTTGCCAAATAGGGTTGATAGTATCTGAAATATTTTTACCCAGAAGTCTCTTACAAGGGGGCACGTCCACCAGAGGTGGAAATGGGTACCCAGCTCAGAGCATCTTCGAAAGCAAAGGGGGGAATATATGGGTAAGAATTTTGAGATTCGGGTTGGCACCAGATACCGTGGCTTCCCAGATATATGCCCAATCTTTGGGTTCCAGCTGTATCTCTAGATCTTTTTCCCAGTTGGCTACATAGGGTATGGAGGTTGGAGGTGGGGGGCACAGAAGTTGGTTTTAGAGGCTTAAAATTAAGCCTCTCGTGTGGGGGTCCTTATGGCATGTGTGTTCGAAAGGTGACATTGTTGGTAAAGATGGGTCATTGCGTAGGCAGGGGACAAAAAAGTGCTTGAGTTGTAAGTACCAGAAAAGTTCGGACCTAGGTATGTTGTGGGACTCACAGATAGATGCAAATGTTTTAAATGTGTTTTGGGTGGTGAACGAGAAAGCTCAGAAGAGATTAGTCCTAGTCCAATTGTTAAATGTGGTGGGGCATATCCAAGCCGGGTAGAAGGCTGGGTTTTGCAAAAAGGACAGTAGCAGGTTATGTGGGGATTGTAGGCCGTATTTAAGTTTGAGCCTATCCCAGATTTGTAGGCCGCGTACGGTAATTGGGTTATGAACGGATTTACGGTCATTTGGGTGCAGCCAATGGATCGCAGTCAATTGATTCCAGTGAGACCCACAATAAAATTTCATGTGTGACATGATATTTAGAGATTTGGGCCAGTTGCCCTGTCTGGAAATATTTGGTGAAGTTAGGGACCCCAAGGCCCCCTCTAAGCTTAGGGGAGAAAAGAGTTTGTTTATTCTCGGCCTGACCTTTCCCCATGTATATTGAAATGTGCGTCTCTGTAGGAAGCAGAGGTAATGGGAGGGACGTTGATAGGTAGTACCCGGAACAAATATAGGATCTTAGGTAGGATGGTCATTTTGACCGTAATTATGCGGCCCATCCATGCAAGTGGGAGTTTGGATCAGGAGGCAGGATAGGTGGGTTAGCATGGCGGAATAGTTGACAGAGTACAGTCCAGTAGCATCAGCTGTAAGGTGTATACCTAAATATGGGATACTGTGTGCGGACCAGGAAAAGGGAAGGACTTGTCGGTTAAAAGCGTCGGACCAATAGAAATATTTAATGCCTTGGATTTGTGTGGGTTCACTACTAAGCCTGAGATTTTGCCAAACTCGTCTAGGGTTTAAGGAGGTTTGGGGAGGAGATTAAGGGAGCAGACATGAAAAAGACAGAGTTTGTGGTCGTGTTCACCCATTTCGATGCCTCTAATATTTGGATTGGATCGTATTAATTGCGCCAGAGGCTCTATCGCAAGGGCAAAGAGGAGATAGGGTGGGAAGGGTGATATTGGAAAAGAGTGACGTAGCTCGAGTCTCGTCAAAGGCGGTTTGGGAGGAAGTAGTGCACAGCCCAAAGTCAATGGTGTGTAAGTTGTCCAATTCCTACGTTAGTAGGGTGGTATTAAGACATTTACAAATCAATGGAAATGCTTTTAAGGATGGATCAAAGGTTCAGAGGTATCCAGTTAATGATAAGGTGGAGGCTTACCAGACACCAGACCAATCAGGCACCGTACAATCAAGGGGTTCCAGCGGTTGGAGATGTGTAGAGGCCCGTCACACAATCCGGGGGTGCTCCAGGTGTTCTCCAGGGATAGAGTAGGGGGCGCCTCCGAACTGGCTCTTGGGTGTCCAGGGAGCTTCAGGTTAGTCAGGTGCAGGTCTTCCACTCAGGGGGCTAACGTCACACTCTCCTGGACGATTTAGTGGGTCCTACTTGTAAGACGGCCAGCAACAGAACCTTCTTGGATATCAGCCTCCACCCGTCAGGGCGGTAGACAAGGGGTAAACACATCGGAATGGCTCCAAATAGGTGTATACGGAGGGAGGTAAAAAGACCCAGGATAGTGTAAAACCTCTTCTCACAGGTGATCTGACTCACTCTGAGTCTGATATCCAAGGCTGATATCCAAGAAGGTTTTGTTGCTGGCCATCTTACAAGTAAGACCCACTAGATCGTCCAGGAGAGTGTGACGTTAGCCCCCTGAGCAGAAGACCTGCACCTGACTAACCTGAAGCTCCCTGGACACCCAAGAGCCAGTTCGGAGGCGCCCCCTACTCTATCCCTGGAGAACACCTGGAGCACCCCCGGATTGTGTGACGGGCCTCTACACATCTCCAACCGCTGCAACCCCTTGATTGTACGGTGCCTGATTGGTCTGGTGTCTGGTAAGCCTCCACTTTATCATTAACTGGATACCTCTGAACCTTTGATCCATCTTTAAAAGCATTTCCATTGATTTGTGAATGTCTTAATATCACCCTACTAACGTAGGAATTGGACAACTTACACACCATTGACTTTGGGCTGTGCACTACTTACATGATCATTGTGATTCTTATCACCCTTTTTACGTATGGTTTATTTATTGTCACTCACTTGACCTTTAGCATAACTTGGAGAGAATTATTTTTGCTGATTAGAGAATTGTGTAATTATGCGAACAGGGTTATCTTTCTTGGTTTTTGATTTTGGATTGAACAGTAAATCATGTCTACTTCTTTGACAAGCTCTCCTAAACGCTTTCTTAAGGCAGGTCTGTGTATACCCTCTAGAGAGAAGTATTTCTCTGTGGAGATTGGCCTCTCTATAGAATGTTGTGTCATCTGTACAATCACGCCAAATTCTCAAATGCTGGCTATATGGAATGGAATGGATGAGTGTCTGAGGATGAAAGCTTTCAGTGTGTAACAGAGTGTTGCCCGCTGTGGGTTTGCGGTATAGGCTACTAGTAAGAAGCCCATCCATCGCCTTATGGATCTGCAGATCCAGAAAGGTGATAGAAGTGGGGTGATGAGTCATGGTGAAACTGAGATTGAAAGAATTCAGATTCAAACATCAGAGAAATGCATCCAGGTCCTGGGACGGCCCGTGCCACACCACAAATATATTGTCGATATAACAATACCAAATTATGGCTTTGGACATGAATGGAGCCATTTCAACCGAGCTATGAAGCATACGTTCCCATTCCCCCAGGTACAGATGTACCTGGAGGAAATGGGAACCGTTGAAGACAAAGAAATTGTTTCTTTGAGTGGCAGGGTCCCTTTGAGGTTAGGGAAAGAATAGGGGAGGTAAACGACAAAGCTTACCTCAGCCATGGAAGAGAAACCGGAGCAAATTTACCATGTTAATCTCTTAAAACCATGGAAGGATAGAGAGAGTTTACTGACCGTCTCCTCTCCCAAAAAGGACAGGGTACCAATGACCCCTGATATCCTTGGCCGCTGTGTAATAAAATGACATTAAGGAATTTGTAAAAATAGAGACTTTTTCTCCCCTTTTACCCGGACTGACCTCAGTGAACCAGGTGTTCGCATAAAGGTGAAACCCTGTAGAATCCCTGAGGCTTGAGGAGAGGCTGTGGCAAAGGAAATCAAAGCAATGTTAGAATTGGCAGTGATAGAGGAGTCTCATACTGGTTTGTCGAGCCCCATAGTGCTGGTCCCGAAGCCCGATGGCTTTATAAGGTTTTGTAATGACTTTAGAAAGTTAAATAGTGTGTCCAAGTTTGATGCCTACCTGATGCCTCGCATTGACGAACTTATAGACCGATTGGGAGGTGCTCGGTGCTTAACAATCCTAGACCTAACTAAGGGCTATTGGCAGATACCCCGCACAAAGACAGCAAAAGAGAAGACACTTTTTCCACCCCTGAAGGGTAATTTCAATACAAGTGAATGCCATTTGGATTACAGGGTGTCCCTGCATCATTCCAAAGAATGATGGATAAAACCCCAAGACTGCGCCACTCCTATGCAGCCGCCTACTTGGATGATGTGGTCATCCACAGCCCGGATTGGGAATCACATCTACCCTGAGTACAAGCAGTGATAGATTCCCTTAGGAAAACGGGTCTCACAGCCAACCCAAGAAAGTGTGCCATCGATCTAGAGGAGGCCAAATACCTTTACCGCATTATCGGCCGGGGACTTGTTAAACCTCAAACCAACAAACTGGAGGGAATCCAAAAATGGCCCTAACCTCTGACTAAAAAGCAGGTGCCAGCATTCCTGGGGATCACATAGTACTATAGGCACTTCATACTCGACTTTGCCACCATTGATGTCCTACTGACGGACCTGACAAAGGGTTTTGCCAGCCACCATGGCAAAGCTGGTCCTGGCCCAGAGTTTATGGTCCACCCAAATCCCTCCTCAGCTGCATCAAATGACCAGGAAGAGATTGCAGTTTTGCTCTGACCTGGGGCTCAGTAGAACTACACTGAGAGAGCTACACCTTGAGACTTGGTTGCTCTAAGGACTGCAAAAGAAAAGGTTCGCATTTGTTTGTTTGGAGGTATCAGGGACAAGCCCGATATATAGAGAGGTACCCTGCTCTGTAGTAGTTTAGTGCCATACAGCAAGGTTTTGTTTTGCTATTCTGTCTGTTTTATTACTTGTAACCTTTTACTAAATAAAGGTTTTAAGAAAGTTTGCCTTTACGCTGGTTTCTTTCCAGGAAAGGTGATCCACACTAGCTAATCTCCCACACGGACCATAATGGCCATTCCATGATCAGTGGTCCTTTTAGATTCTCTGGCTATAACCACTTTGTTGCCATCAGGAACAGGTCATGCATTTGGGACTGCAGTGATTGGCCAGCATAACATCTCCAGTGATGCATCCAGTGTGCCCAGGCAGCTAGAGTCACTCCTAGGTGGGCTAAGATCATAGTAGGCCTTCTGCAGTTCTCCTGACAGAAACAGGGCAATAAGGCTGGTCCACTGGTCCTGAGGCCCCCTCTTTCTCAGCCATGCACTCAAACGTGGCTAGGAAGGCCTCTGCATCATAATGGAGGGTAAGCTTATGCACAAAGTGGCTGCCCCTCACTATCCCAGGGTTGCTAGGGGCAACAACCCTCTTCAAACAAATCACTATAGCAGTCTGCACTGGCTGCTTTTGAGCCTCCAGATGCACTGCCTGGGTCTTCTGAGCCTGAATCAACAGAGCTAAAGTCTATTCCTGGCATGCCTGCGCTTCCGCAAAGGTCTGTTGCTGTGCCTGAACTTCCTCTTGATGGAAGTTAGCTTCCATTGAGGCCTTGTCAGGAATACCAAGTGCTTCTATCCTGTGAAACAGGCATGACCAGCTATGCATGGACTTGCACAGAGAACATCAGATGCAAATACGATATAAAAAATGTGATTTATTAAGGACAATGCCAGTAAAGCAACAAAATAAACACATCCAACACACCAAGATATCAAAACCCCACAAACTAAACCAGAGAATCTAATGAGTTAGAGTGATCACAATAAATAAACTAAATCTAAACCAACTAACTATATACAGATGGCAGGGTAAGGGTAAGAGGAGTAGTCAGTGTCAGAGCCAGGGTCATACACAGAATATTAGGCAGAAGGAGGTGGGAACAAGCCAGGACAGGGAGAGGGAACACTAGAGCAGGAGCAGGCAGGATGGAGAAGGATCAGGAACAGGAACAGGGTAGCAGGTCTTGAGGCACACAGAACAAGGGCACACTACAGAACACCAAGGCAAGATGGAACAGCTGAGGCGGGACTAAAATATGCCAGGAACTACTGGCTACTGAGAGACACCTGCAGGTGGACACTGGAACTACAACCTATAGGTCTGGGAACCACAGTGCCACCAGCAGGTGATCCAATTCCTGACAGGCCTGAACCAGGAGTTTGACAACTTCCTTGATGCCTTTTTCAGTGGCTTGCAGTGCATGTATGTGCATGTAGTGTGCTGTATGGGCTGCATGCTCAGATAAGGGTCTGGTATGGATTTTGTTTTTTAGTTTTACCAGACCCAAAGTGCCTGGTATGGACTGGGGGGCTAACACCATGTTTTTCATATTTTTTAATTGGCTTTTTTTTAACAATCATCTGTGAGCTGGAAAGCCCGCTGACAGCTGATGAGTCATCGATTGTTAAGGATGCAGCAGCCGGCTTCCCGGCCCGCTCCTTAGCAACTATCTCAATGAGGTAAATTAACGCATTAACTAATGTGGTAATTACCGCTAAATCAAACAAATACCACATTCAGTATTTAACTGCAAATTGTTAGTGGATGGAACACTTGCACAATTATTAACGCATGCTGTATTTTACACCATATTATTAGCCATTATTTAACTCTTAGGACTAGTTTACACTTGCTTCAGCTTCAACACTGATTAAAGCTCATACAGCTTCAACAAGCTTTTATGATGTGTTTTTGAGGCTTCGGCGGTGCTTCGAAGAGGTTTCAGTAAGGCTTCAACAAGGCTTCAACAAGGCTTCCACGAGGCTCCAGTGATGCACTTTTGAAGCTTTGTTGAAGCATTGCCCTGTGTGTTTGCTGATATCTCACACCTGCAATTTTTCCAAAACAAAGTGAAGCTGCTAAAGCTGAATTACAACCTCTGAAAAGCCGCAGGTGCTTCAAGCAAGCTTCAAGCAAACTTCCTCATAGACTTCTATGGAGGCGTTGGAGAGGCTTTGAAGCCTGGCTAAAGCTACATGGGGTATAATTTTTGACACCAAGCTGAAGTGAAGCAAAGCCAATGCAAGGTGTAAACAAGACTGTAAGCTAACCATTTTATTTAGTGACATGGGCTTTGACTGGCGTTAACAGAGCTTTAACAAAGCCTGTCTGACACCCTGTTTTGAAGCAAGTGTAAACAAGCTCTTAGTGAATTGACCCCTTAGTGATGTTGCATGTTCAGAAATTGTCACTGTATAGCCATATCGCAGCAAAGAGGGGATTTTTACTATATAGAATGTGAGGGTATATATATATATATACTGTATATATAGAAGTAAGGGATGGAAATTGGCCAGTACACAGTAATTAGACACTCCTATAATAGAAGGCTAAGGCGTTCAAGAAGAAAAGGACTATTTTAAGGAATGGATTTTTCATGGTGTAGTCATATTTTCTAGCAAGTTCAAATGCATATTGCAAGTGAATTATAAATAATTATTATTACAGTACCTTTCAGACTGTAACATGGTATAAGGATTCTACATTTTGGAGGATGTCTTTCATAATTTCTGTAAGCACAGCTGGATTTCACTGTTTGCCTGGTTTTGGCCTTGTGTGGTTATGTAGATCCATTTTATTGATAATTCAACTCAAGGGCAGCTAGGTAGCCTTTGTCTATAAACAGGCTTCCTAGGAGGTGATAAAAAGACTTGGAGTTTTTGGAAATAGAGAGAAGAGACAAAATCATGCAGAGAACTGTATTTTAACACTCTTTCTGCCTCAGGGAAAGCATTGGAGATCGAGATCCCCCTTAGATTGGATAGAATTCAAACAGAAGTGATGTGATTCTGGTTTCCTGAATCTACTGAGAACTGTAATTTTTGCATTGCATTTTTGCATTGCATTGCTAGCATCTTAGCGCTTAATGGATCTTAAAAGTGTTTTAAGAGTACTTTTGTACTATTACCATGTCTTTTGAAATACTTACCACATCTTTCAGCTTGTGAAATATAACTTTGGACTTGTGTGTTGTTGCTAAGTAGTTCAAAATAGACCATTGAAAAATGAAAACAAGGACTCTTTTTTCCATGCTCCTTATGCAAAATGGTCTGAGGAAGCAAAGGTTAATGCTTATTTGGTACCCACCAAACTGGGCCCCCATGCTGCATGGACCTCAGCTGTTCAGCAGGACCCCTGCATACCAGGCGTAGAACCTAGTACTAGTAGAAGACTCACATAAATATGTGCATACATGTTTCCCAACATGGCCCACGGTTGAAATGAGTGAGGAACTTTGAAATATAGTGAGCCAGAGGGAAGGTTAATGGCATTTCATAACCCACCCTCACTAAAAACTTTCACTGTAGGAAACAAAAAGTCTCATACATAATTCTCTTCTCTTCTCTTCTCTTCTCTTCTCTTCTCTTCTCTTCTCTTCTCTTCTCTTCTCTTCTCTTCTCTTCTCTTCTCTTCTCTTCTCTTCTCTTCTCTTCTCTTCTCTTCCTTACTGGAGGTGTAACAAGGAGCTAATCTATAGTGAATGCTCATTCAATGAATATTAAAATATGTAGTGTACCTGACACAAACTTAAGAAAAAATCATTATAAATAATACAATAATACATTTGCTAAAGTATCTACATATTGATATTGAGCACATTTAGACAGTTCTAGCAACAACATACAGCTTTTGTCTATATTATGCCACTTGTGTTCTTAACATTATTTCCAAGAGTGATGAGTTAGTTTCTGCCTTTGGGGAATGGTGAAATACTGCAATATTGAATATAATAAGTACAGAAAACTGTGACAGATTTAACGGCTAGGCTTGCCAGTTGGTAGATGTGATAACTTAATAAAAACCAGAGCTTTTATATTAAAGGGCTTTTAACAGAAGAGTCTCTTTCACTAATGTCAAAACAGTCAGTTGCTGTTGATGGGGGAACTGATTGTTTCCTGCTGCATGCTTGCATTGCCAACAAAGGTTTATTTCAATTCTTCGTCTAATTTTTAATATTGAAACTGTCCTCCTATTGTGTAAATTATTGATAATTCCGTTTTATGCTGCCATGAAAATGTCACTTTGTTAGGAAGCAAAGCTTGAAAATGTCAGGAAATCATAAAGATGCAAATTTAGAGGTACCGGTAATTAATTTTTATTTGGTGTTATTAAATGAAAATGAGAGGAACTGGCTTGGTGCATGTTTAATAAATTAATACGTTTTACTATTTGAGCTAAAAAAAGATAAGGTAAACACTTTTTTTTTTTTTTCAAAAGAATTTATTGATGTAACTTCACAAGGATACATGAGTATTCCAAGTCGTGAAAACGACTTGACAAAATCCAGTATTTTTACATAAGTATGAAAGATACACAACCAAGAGTTATTAGTCATGAGTGTTACAGAGGTGTTATAACATTTCGCCAAAGTAACAACCAGATGGATCTTACTAAGTGAACACATGGGGGGGGAGGGTGTTTGGAGAAGAAATTCCTATTACCAACAGTTCTTATCTAGCGTCCATGTTCGACAGGTGGGCAGAAATTGTCTGCCCGTATTCCGAGTAGAAGTAGCATAGTATCTCCATATGTCCTGCAAGGTACTTGATGGGGGGGTGATGTCATCTTGGGTGAATGAAGATGATTGACCCAAAAAGTACATGAAGGAGTTTTCAAAGTTTTTGGCCTCAGCAAGTTGCATTGTATTATCCATAAAGGGTTGCCACTTTTGATATAAGTAGTTTGCCAACCTAGGGAGGTTAAAGTCTGTGTTGAATTTGGCTTTAAAGAAGAGGGCTGTTAGTTCCCTTTTAACTTGGAGGATTGAGGGGACTGTAGGAAAGATCCAAATTTTTAATATGACTCTGTGAGCAACCAGGAGATATGTGAGTATCCAATATTTGATGCCCGCCTTGGGTGGGGGGTAAACACTGTTTAAGTCCCTTGTTCCTTCAGCTAATGAACTAGTGAGAGTAGTATACCAATCAGAGTGCATAACTAGACACTTGTTACTGTAATTGATTAATTTTCTTTATTCATAGATCACTTTACATATTGCACAGAATATTTTTGGCTCAAAATGTAACAAAAATGCCTGATAGGTAACAATGATTATTAATAGAGTTGAGCGGACACCTGGATGTTCGGGTCTGGCGGGTTCGGCCGAACTTCGCGAAAAAGTCCGGGTTCGGTACCGAACTTGACCCCGGACCCCGAACCCCATTGAAGTCAATGGGGACCCAAACTTTTCGGCACAAAAATGGCTGTAAAGAAGTCCTGGCAAGTGCGAGAGGGCTGCAAAAGCAGTAGGCGATGATTTTAGAACAATAATTTGTCACTTACAGCAACAGCAGGAACCTGACCCTATAGGAGTAGGCAATGATTTTAGAACAACAACCTGTCCCTTACAGAAACAGCAGGAACCTAACCCTATAGAACTAGGAGATGATTTTAGAACAATAATCTGTCCCTCAAAGCAGTAGACTCTACCTAGGCCAGTATCAGATTGTTCTGTAATGCAGGATGAGATGTTATTAGATCTGCAATCTGTCCCTAAAAGCAGTAGTAAACTCTACTTAGTCCAGAATCAGATTGTTCTGTAATGCAGGATGAGATCTGCAATCTGTCCCTCAAAGCAGTAGTAGTAGTAATCTCTACCTAGTCCAGAATCAGATTGTTCTGTAATGCAAGATGCGATGTTATATCTGCAATCTGTCCCTCACAGCGCCGGCAGCATCCTCTCCCTACACTAGCCTGAGAGCATGTGACATGCAGCACTACGTGACTCCAGCTTATACAGAGACTGGGTCACATGATGCACTGGCCAATCACAGCCATGCCATTAGTAGGCATGGCTGTGATGGCTTCTAAGGGCAAACCAGTGAAACGCTTGTTGACTGGCAGCCCTGCAGCTATTCAACAGGCGGGATAAAAAACCCGAAACCAAACTTTTTTTTCAAATGTCCGGGTTCGGGTCACAGACACCCCAAAGTTCGGTACTGACCCGAACTTTACAGTTCGAGTTCGCTCAACTCTAATTATTAACATATATGGGGTAATGAATGAATATTAACATATATTAAGTATCATGGGGTTATTGTTATTATCTCTCTGTTGTGAATGCCCTTCTCAAACCCGGGTATCACTCCAGTGTTCTATATAGAATTGGTGGCTCATAAAAAACTTCTTATAAAAGTCCCTCAGTCCATAACCACCCAACTATTATTTATGATGATATATATATATATATATATATATCAGGGTGGGCGATTTATATGGATACATCTTAATAAAATGGGATATATATATATATATA
>BLSH010367861.1:4369929-4399593 GCA_018402905.1 Glandirana rugosa | reverse complement strand
AAGAGACAGCTCCTACTCCACATCCACCCCCCTTCCCGTTATTTTACTTGATTTTAATTTATTTTCCCTATCCCCATTTATTTGTAGGGCACTTGCCCTAGTTTGAAGATGATTTTAGAACAGTTATATGGCTTCTACCGTTAATTAATACTTTTCAGACACAGTTTGAAGATGATCCACATTCACCTCCATTTTTGCTTTTTTTATGTTTTTATTTTTTTAAAAATATTTACAGTTATTTCCCTGTCCCCATTTTTTTGTAGGGCACTTGCCCTACCCTTACCCCCATTTTACTTCCTTTTGCAGCCCTCTGGGGCTTTCCAGGACTTTCCTACAGCCATTTTTGTGCCTAAAAGTTCGGGTCCCCATTGATTTCAATGGGGTTCGTTGTCCGTGCGATCGTTCGGGTTCCGTCCGGACCCGGACCCGGACTTTGTCCCGAAGTTCGGACGGACCAGCAGAACCCGAACTTCCAGGTGTTCGCTCAACTCTACTTAGAATTAGATTATCTCATGGTGAAGAGCCCCTATGGTCATGGTCAATGGAGCAGTCTCGTGAGTAACATGGCCAGGCTGTAGAGGTCTCCCATCAATAGCTACAATGGCTAGTGGAGTGGCACGAAGCTGCAGCAGAATTGATTGCTTAGACACAAAAGCACCATCTATGAACAGGGCCTACAGCCCCAGAGTCGATTAGAGCCTGTATCTCGATGGTCGACTCAGACCAAGAAAGGGCTTATTCTTCAGGATAACTGGGGATGAAACAATGCCACCTAAGGTCTGTCCCCTACAGGACCTCAAGGTGCTGGCGTTTCCTGGATGGGTAGGATAAGAGTTCAAAAAGGGACCTGCTTGGCCACAATAAAGGCACAATCTCTCCCTCCTTCTAAATGCCCTCTCATCCCCAGAGAGAAGTGTGAACCCAACTGCATGGGTTCTACTTCACTGGCCAAATCAGTACCAGAAGGCATTGGAAGTGAAGGAGGCAAAGGTGGGACTGCAAAGCTTGGAGCCAAATGTACAGGAGGCTTCCGCAAGTGCTGCTTAAAGGAAGGTCTCTCTCAGAGTTTGGAGTCAATAAGAATGGCGAACCTGATCAACTTCTCCAGCTCAGTGGGTATGTCTCAGGCTGCTATCTCATCTTTAATGTTATCCAAGAGACCATGAGAAAAAGCAACCACGAGGGCCTCATTGTTCCAAGTAACCTCTGCTGCTAGAGCATGGAATTCAATGGCGTAATAGGCAACAGTTCTCGTACTCTGCTAGATGGACATGAGACTCTTGGCAGGAGAAGTGGAGCATGCAGGAGTATCAAATACCCTTTTAAAGAAAGCCGCAAACTCTGGGTAACTCAGGACAACAGGTTTTTGCCATAGAGAGTTTGTCCAGGCCAAAGCTATCTCAGAAAGCAAATAAATCACAAAGCCTACTTTGCTTCTGTCCATGGGAAATGCCTGGGGCAGCATTTCAAAGTATATCCCAACCTGGTTGAGAAACCCTCTGGATTGCACTGGATCACCCCCAAATCGCTTGTGAAGTGGAGCGGAACCAGAGGTAGTATTCGATGCAGGTGCCTACACAGAGACTGGAGCAGCATCGCGGACGGCCTGCAACACAGGTTATATCGGAACAGCCACAGTGGGAGGATCTACAGTATCTGACAAAAGTGAGTACACCCCTCACATTTTTGTAAATATTTTATTATATATTTTCATGGGACAACACTGAAGAAATAACACTTTGCTACAATGTAAAGTAGTGAGTGTACAGCTTGTATAACAGTGTAAATTTGCTGTCCCCTCAAAAAAACTCAACACACAATCATTAATGTCTACACAGCTGGGAACAAAAGTGTGTACACCCCTAAGTGAAAAATGTCCAAATTGGGCCCAAAGTGTCAATATTTTGTGTGGCCACCATTATTTTCCAGCACTGCCTTAACCCTCTTGGGCATGGAGTTCACCAGAGCTTCACAGGTTGCCACTGGAGTCCTCTTCCACTCCTCCATGATGATGTCACGGAGCTGGTGGATGTTAGAGACCTTGGACTCCTCCACCTTCCATTTGAGGATGCCCCACAGATGCTCAATAGGGTCTAGATCTGGAGACATGCTTGGCCAGTCCATCACCTTTACCCTCAGCTTCTTTAGCAAGACAGTGATCGTCTTGGAGGTGTGTTTGTGGTCATTATCATGTTGGAATACTGCCCTGCACCCAGTCTCTGAAGGGAGGGGATCATGGTCTGCTTCAGTATGTTACAGTACATATTGGCATTCATGGTTCCCTCAATGAACTGTAGCCCCCCAATGCCGGCAGCACTCATGTAGCCCCAGACCACGACACTTCCACCACCATGCTTGACTGTAGGCTAGACACACTTGTCTTTGTACTCCTCACCTGGTTGCCACCACACGCGCTTGACACCATCTGAACTAAATAATTTTATCTTAGTCTCATCAGACCACAGGACATGGTTCCAGTAATCCATGTCCTTAGTCTGCTTGTCTTCAGCAGACTGTTTGCGGGCTTTCTTGTGCATCATCTTTAGAAGAGGCTTCCTTCTGGGACGACAGCCATGCAGACCAATTTTATGCAGTGTGCGGCGTATGGTCTGAACACTGACAGGTTGACCCCCCATCCCTTTAACCTCTGAAGCAATGCTAGCAGCACTCATACGTCTATTTCCCAAAGACAACCACTAAATATGATGCTTAGCACGTGCACTTAACTTCTTTGGTCGACCATGCTTGTTCTGAGTGGAACCTGTCCTGTTAAACAGCTCTATGGTCTTAGCCACCGTGCTGCAGCTCAGTTTCAGGGTATTGGCAATCTTCTTATAGCCTAGGCCATCTTTATGTAGAGCAACAATTCTTTTTTTTCAGATCCTCAGAGAGTTCTTTGCCATGAGGTGCCATGAGGTGCCATGTTGAACTTCCGGTGATTAGTATGAGAGATTGAGAGCGATACACCAAATTTAACATACCTGCTCCCCATTCACACCTGAGACCTTGTAACACTAATGAATCACATGAAACCGGGGAGGGAAAATGGCTAATTGGGCCCAATGTGGATATTTTCACTTTGGGGTGTACTCTCTTTTGTTGCCAGCAGTTTAGACAATAATGGCTGTGTGTTGAGTTATTTTGTGGGGACAGCAAATTTACACTGTTACTCAAGCTGCTTTTCACTCACTACTTTACATTGTAGCAAAGTGTCATTTCATCAGTGTTGTCACATGAAAAGATATAATAAAATATTTACATAAAAAGTGAGGGATGTACTCACTTTTGTGAGATACTGTATTTTCGGATGATATTGCATATGCTTTATGATGATTCTATGGTGTCCTTAGCCATGAGAGGGTATAAGTTCCAAAGCCTTCATATACACAGGGGGACATGCCAGGGGGGCCCTTTATCCCCCTTATTATATATTTTAGCAAAATTTGTGCAACTTCAGATATCAAAAGCATCCAATGCAGAGATCAGGAGCACAAATATGCTTTATTTGCTGATTACATTTTGATGCTTATATCATCCCTGATTACCACAATCTCAAATCTGTTAGCTACTCATTTTTCTGCTATCTCGGGCCTATTGGGCAATAGCGCAAAGTCCAAGGCTATGAATCTGTCCTTAGATAGTCGGATGCTAGAGGACATAAAGAGGAACTTTGAGTTTAAATGGAGAAAGGATGCTTTACCAGATTTGGGAATCCATTTGACTCCATCATTACGCACCCTATATCAGCTTAATTACCCCCTTCTATATAAAAAACTGTCAGCCGATCTGGCCCGATAGTCCATTAAACCTCCCTCATGGTTTGGTGCTTGCATACTGTCAAAATGAATGTCCTACCTCAGATACTATACTACTTTAAAACCCTACCTGTAGCTATTAACAATTCAGACCTTTTGTCCTTTCAACAGAAATTGTTAACATTTATCTGGTGGGATAAGACACCTAGTGTGAATAGGCGTACCCTTCACCCCTAAAGAGAGAGGTGGCTTGGGGGTCCCAGATCTCTGGAAATATTTTCAAGCAGCACAAATGGCCCAATTGCATGGTTTGCATATTTAAAAAAACATTGCTGCCTTGGATGTCATTAGAGCGCACTGCCATGACCCAATGGTCATTTAATTGAAATTAGCGGGCTATGCCTCTAAATCATGTATTACCACTTCTCTAATAGAAGCTAATTATAAAGTTTTACTTAGATGGTATATGGTCCTGACGAGACTGGCCTCTTATGCCCTACAAGCCTCCCCATGCTGTTTTAGACGATTTGGTTAGGAGGGCTAGTTTCTACATACCTTGCGGGAATGCCCAAAAGTCTGCAGATTCTTGATCCATGTATATAATTTGCTGTACCCTTTCACAGGCACTAATCATAAAAATAATCCACAGCAGGCTTTATTGGGCCAACCCATCTTAGAGACTCCATGGTATGTGAGAAGGCTGATCTCTTGTTTGCTATTGGAGTCTTGTATTGTGATAGCTAGGTCATGGAAATCTCCCATTATACCGTTGGACATGCTTAAGACCACACTCTCCTGGATAATGGTCAATGAGAAACTCTCAGTGATCCTCAATGATAAATTATCTCAGTTTGAAAAGATTTGGGAGACTTAGATCACCTACCTTTAATGAAATACACTAAGTCAGTAAGCTTTCCTGGAACTTTGGTATAGAGCTCTTCAAACGCACAGACTACACTATACAATTCTTTTCTACCTTTGTTTCATTTTGTATCTCTTCCAAAAGTGTTGTTTTGTAGCCCCCAAATTGCCATTTTGGAATATGACAAATTGGGGACTATTACTGCCGGGTGTGGGGGGTTGTGGTATGGTATGATATGGTATGTGGCATGATGGCTGTTTATGTTTGATTACGGATTTTTCCACCTGTTTTCTGCCTGTAACCTTTACATTTTCGCATTAAAAGTTATTGCAAACAAAAATGGAATACCCGAGTGATTTTTGGGTGTCATTAAAAGGGGTAGAGGAGCACTCAGAAAAAAACAGCCTGTGCAAAAACTAGGCACTCTGCTTCAAAACAAAAAAAGCAAAAAACAAGGAGGTAAAGAAGAGCAGCAAGTAAGAGGGAAGACAAGGATTGTTAGAGAGGAGGGTCAGGAATGGGCCATGTCAGATCTACACTTCGCACAAACCACCCCATAGAAATACTAAAATAAGCCAAGTCATTGAGATTTTCCCCAAGGTAATTAGAAATCCATGGGTCCCACACCTTGCTGAACATTTTGACCTGTAATCTAGCAGCCAGTTTCTCATTGAATAGATACCATGAGAGTTTTTGTTTCACTTGAGCAATAGTGGAATTTCCATGATCTTACCAGCGTCTGTTTAGCTGCCATAAAAATGAACAAGACCAATTCAAGTTGTTTTAAAGTACAGTAGAGGGGTTTAAGATTTAACAAAGCCTCACCAACTGGTAAACCCTAGTCCAAACTTTGTGCAGTGCATTATATGGGCATACCAATTTCCCATTAAGTGACTTTCCAAAGGCACCAGTATGACAATGTAGCAAATTCTTTTTCTTTAAGAACATTTTGATGTATAATAACATACTGCAAGCATGGATATATATTTAAAAATGCCCCAGTGGAAAGCTACAGTCATTTTATATGAAATGTCATTGGAAATTAGTTGTGGATCTTTAAATGGTTGACATTTAGCAAAAATGTTTACACAATGGAGTCTTATCAGCATTTTGCTTTAAGCATATTTCTTATTTCATAGCTCTACTTTACCTAAAATGAATTCAACTTGGTGACTATTCTTCTACAGCAAAATCCTCTCTGAATCATTCCTATGAAGAATGCCTGGAATGTTATTGTAAAGTTAATACAAGTTTTATTTGATGCACTTTGAAATCAGTAATCTTTTCAGCTGTGCATGGATGATGAGTAAAGCTCCAGGCATGGCTAACTTTGATAAATAATAAAGCTGCTTTATTCCATGTTTTTTTATCGTGGAAATCTACCTTGAGAAGCCACATTAAAACTATATAAAAAACATAAATTTAAATATGGAACACATGTACACATATATATGCTGGTGAATATAATAAAATACTAAGGCAAGTAAACATAAATTACTGCATAAATTGCTATGCATCTCAGATTTTGATATAATTTGGGAAAAAATGTATTTATGAAAACTAAAAATATCTGAGATCAAGTTGTCATTGCAGGGTGAAGATATTGTTCTGCACAAAAGTAGACATCTTGTGCCATAATCCTGTAGCCTAAATAGCAGATTGTATACAGCGGAATGTTTCAGGACAAAATCATTTCAATTTCTAGAAAAGTGGGAGACATGAATACATATTCAAAATACTGTTTTTCATTTATTTTTAAAACTTACATTTTATTTTAGGAACCTTAAATGTCTGACCCATCTGAAAAGTTACATTCAGTTTTGGATAAATCCCACAGATGTGACTTACTAATTGGCTTCTTTTATCTCTTCTTATAGGATCTTTGCACCCTTGCTGCAAGACCAGTACCATCTGTTGCAATTCCTTTTTTTTATTGTCCCTTCATTTTAAATTATGGAGAATGCTACTGGAGTAATCAGACTACAAAGTGGAGCAGGATAGAATATATAATTCAAGTAGAGTAACAAATAATAATACAAAAAATGGGTAATTTTGTTTGTAATTAGACATGGACCGAACATCCCCCTGTTCGGTTTGCAGTAGAACTCCTTAAAAGGGGGTTGTAACCCAATCGGCAAACCCCATTGAAGTCTATGGGAGCTGAACAGGAAAAATTGCCCAAAAGTGCCCATTTTGAAGGCTTATATGCAAGTAATTGCCCATAAAAGAGGTATGGGGGTCTTGGCACTGCTCTGGGGGACACGTATCATTGCAAAAAAATATTTTAAAAACAATAATTTTTTCAGGAACAGTGATTTTAATTATGCTTAAAGTGTAATAATAAACATGAAAAATTCCTTTAAATATAGTGCCTGGGGGGTCCCCTTAGTGTGCCTGCCCATTCACCAAAAAAGTGGCAAAAAGTAATAAAAACAAGAGACAAGTTTTTGAAAAATCCTTTATTAAAAAATGATATTAATGTAAATCCATCCACAATCACGCCGCCCACTGACCGAGAAAATAAAAAAAACGCTCCACCTTCTGGGATGGCCTCCTGCCGAAGGCTTCCTCTGTGCTTTGACATTTCTAATATAGGTAAGGGGTGGAGCCATCTGGCTATATCACCCGGTGGCACCGCCCCTTCTGATGTCACAGATGGGTGCATGCTGGGCCTGTGACATCACAAGGGGGCAGGGTCACCAGGTGACATTACAAGCTGACTCAACCCCTTACCTCTATAAGAAGTGTCAAAGCACAGAGGAGGCATTCGGCGGGAGCCATCTTAGAAGGCGCAGCATTTTTTTTATTTGTCGACTCGGCAGGTGATTGATGATGGATTTACATTGAGGGACATTTTTTTTTATTTTTTAATAAAGGAATTGTCAAAAACTTGACCTTAAGTTTTTATTACCTTTTGTACACTTTTTTGGTGAATGGGTAGGGGTACTATTTACCCGATACTCATTCACATAGGGGGTGGGATCTGGGAGCCCCCTTGTTAAATGGGGCTTCCAAATTCTGATAAGCTCCCTGCCTGCCGACCCCCACAACCACCAGCCATGGTTGTGGGGATGAGGCCCTTACCCCCATCAACATGCCCCTGCCCCAAAGCACCCACCCCCCCATGTTGAGTGCATGTAGCTTGGTATGGTTCATTTGGGGGATGCTCACTCGTCCCTTCTTTCCAGACCTACCAGGCTGCATGCCCAGATAAGGGTCTGGTATGGATTTTGTGGGAACCCCACACCATTTTTTGGCATGGGGGTTCCCCTCAAAATCCATACCAGACCTGAAAGGCCTGGTATAGACTGGGGGACCCCATGCTGTTTGTTTTCTTTTAACCAACAATTTTTTTTTCATTCAGCTGTCAGCGGAAAAACCCATTGGCAGCTGATTGTTAAGGATGTTGCGGCCGGCTTCTCGGTCCCATTCCTCAACAACCAGCTTATACTGCACCCTGCTTGGGCACAGCTTTGCCCAAGCAGGGTGCAAAATGCACTGTGCAATGCGCAGTGCATTGCAGGGCATTTGACACGGCGAACAATCGCCGAACACACTGAAAATTTAGGTGTTGAACGAGCGGGCCGAACAGCCATTGTTTGGCCCAAACTCATGCTCACTCGCACCCCTCCCCCTTTCCTGACCTGCTAGGCTGTATGCCCGGATAAGGGTCTTGTATGTATTTTGGAGGGAGTGCCAGGATGTACAAAAGGGGAGATAGAGGACAACCCTGACAGGTTCCGTTGTGGATTCATGTGGGATCTGGCACAACTCCATTTACACTGACTCTGGCCAAGGGGAAGTTGTAGGAGCTATTAGCTGCCCCATAAGGAGATCTGGTATTCCTATTTGTTGTAGTGTGGCATGGAGAAACTGCCAATCCAGGTGCTCAAACACCTTTTCTGCATCTATAAATGCATAATGGCAGATTATGTTTAGTGATGTGATGTATGAGGGTCAAAGTCTTTTTAGCATTGCCACTGGCATCCCTAGGGGGGTACAAAACCCACCTGTTCTAAGTATACCAAAGAAGGGATACCCAAATGTAGCCTATTGGCGATCAATTTGGTGAAGAGCTCAAGGTCCACATTATTCAATGAGTTGAGGCAATAACTGATGCTTTGGGTGGGATCCTTTACAGATTTAGATATTAAGGTGATGTGTGATTCAGGTGATTGTTTAGGGATTACTTGGAAAATCTAAAATACTGAGGTTAGGATGGAAGACAGGATTTATTTGAATTGTTTATTGAAAACATCTGCAAAGCTGATGGGTCTTGGACTCTTTCCTGAGGGGAATGAAGAAATGGTGGCTTGAATTGTCTGGGTTGTAAAGGGAAGGGTCAGAGCTGACTGTACCTTTTCAGTCAGGGAGGAAAGTGCTGTGATGTCAGTGTAGTTTTGTCGGTGGGTCCTCCAGGAGAGTGGAGTCTGACTGGGAGGGAGAGGTTATACAGGTCAGAATAAAAGGCTTGGAAAACATTGGCTATGTGTGAAGAAGCATGACAGGTTGCCCTTCGTGGATCAGATTTTGGATATGTACAGTAGGTTAGGGCCTGCTTAGCTCATATGGAGGGTGCCAAGGATTTGCCACATTTATTGCCGGTTTCATGATCTCAGTGAAGGAAGCAGTGATGGGCATGGGATTGATCTAACAATTTTTGTAAGGCTTTTTGTTTGTGGAGTTGGGTTTGGTAAACCACCAGATCTCGGGTATGTTTGCGAGTTTATTGTTGACAGGATTTGGAAATGTCTAATGAGACTATTAAGACCTCTTACATTCTGGGAACTAAATTGCAGACTTCTAATAATACCCATTCAGGGAGGGGTGCAGTGTGTTTATAGGGAGGCAGCCACCCCAGCTGATGCCCAAAGGGAAGGGAAGGATAGGATGGGGGAAAGAGAGAGGGGGATAAAAAAAGAAAAGAGGAAATATAAAGTAATGAACAGAGTAGAACCTCCATATTGGAAGTACTAGGGTCCAGTCAGTTTAGATACAACAGTAAAAAAAAAAGAAAAATCTAACCAAGCTATGCAGGCTCCTCGCCTTGCATCCACTGGACTGCTTAGGGACTAATCATATTGAGGGGAAGTAAGTGACTCAAAGCTGGAAAGATCTCTGTGACACACCCAGGAACAAACCTTCACCAATAGAAAATAAAAGGGAGAGAGAAAAAAAGAGGGGTAGAGGGGGTGGAGTAGAGGGGGTGGGGTAGAGGGAGATACAAAGGGTGTGTGCTAGGGGCAAAGAGAAATATGTTGGACAACACCAGTGGGGGTAGTAATGAAAGCACAGTATAACTTTCCTGGTCGCCCATGTGCCAGAAAGTAATATACATAAACAGCAATAATAAAACGTTTAGATATATTAATTATCAGGCCCCGGATGAGAGAGACATAAACCATCCCATCTGGGGCCTGTGAAACAGAGCAGGCTTCAGAAACAGAATACAATCATCAAGTAATGTGCCGACAGTGTGGACTATATGCACCCCGAGGATGGGGTAAGCACCACAGGTAAGTTGGTGCAAGCAGAAGAGCCTCCTGACAATGTAGGTAATGTCATAAAGCCAATGTCTTCTCGTTATGGCTGGTGTAGGTGGAGTATATTTGAAAGGGCCTCACTGATGAGAGGCCATAGAAGCACCTGAGCTTCTGCAATCCATATGACAACATTTCTGAGATGAGACTGTTTTCCATAGTTCAGGAGGGGTCAGTGGTATCATTGGGGCAAAGACTGGATCCGGCCAGGGCTTCAGTTTCACTGCTGGAAATTACAGGGCTGCAAAAACATCCTTGGGCTCATCAGGGGTGTGGAGTATCTGTGTTTCTATTCTTGTGGGCTAGGAGGTGGAAGGGGAATCCCCAGCAATAGGGGATGTTAGAAGCGCCCTTGTTAGTTGGCAAAGGAATTCCAAGAGCAAGTGTCCTTCAAGAGAGATCTGGACTCCATCAAAGTCCATGGGTCCCTATTTTTGGTCTTTTGAAATAATTTCCTCTTTTTGTTGGAAAAAGTGGACCCAGCAGAGAATATCCCTGGGTTGGGTTTTTTTCAGGTTGTGAAAATCAGGTTCCTATGGACCCTATTGATTTCAATTGGGTCAGTTGGAGAATGCCCCAGCAAGATATTTAAAATGCCGACCACAGACAGTCATCAGGGTTAATCACTTCCAGGAGCTCCTGGATCCAAATGTTGTTTTGTCTATGGCGGTCCTCCAGGTTATCAAGTTGGAGCCAAAGGCCCTGTATATAGTCATGTTAAGTCGTGACAGTGCCCTGGAGGCCATTGACTGCCACAACCGCTATGGTAAACATGGATTCCAACTTTTCTATATGCTGGGGAGGTCCTTTTAAGCCATCTTGGACCTCCACCATGTCTTGTTTATGGGAGCCCTCTGGGCGAGAGAACATGTGCTGAAATTAAATTCTCCATTAGTCGGCAGCAGAGAAAAGTATTTGTGAAACAGTTCAACCACATGAGGATTCTCTAGGATGTAGCTGTGTTCTGTGGTTCTCTCATCAGGCTGAGACTGATCAAGTCAGTGTTGAGAAGTGGGGCTGGCAGGGAAAAGGACTCTGATTGTGTCTCCCTGGCACCCTGTTGGATGTTCAGCACAGGGCTAACTGACCTCTGATGCAGCTAAAAAAGGATCCATTTGAGGGCTTAGGAGCTGGTGTACGCTTTCTTCCAGCGATTGGGTGTTGCTGCGACCCATAGTTTGGGACGAGGAGTGATGAATAGAGTTGAGCGAACCCGAACTGTAAAGTTTGGGTTCGTACCGAACTTTGGGGTGTCCGGGACCCGGACCCGAACCCGGACTTTCCAAAAAAAGTTTGGGTTCGGGGTTCTGGTATTTTATCCCACGTGTTGAATAGCTGCCAAGGGCAGCCAATCAACAAGTGTTTCACTGGTTTGCCCTTAGAAGCCATCACAGCCATGCCTACTAATGGCATGGCTGTGATTGGCCAGTGCATCATGTAACCGAGCCTCTATATGGGGCTGGAGTCACCGTGCTGCATGTCATATGCTCACAGGCTAGTTTAGGGAGAGGATGCTGCTGGCTCTGTGAGGGACAGATTGCAGATAGTATATAGCATCTCATCCTGCATTACTGAACGATCTGATTGTGGACTAAGTAAAGATTACTAGTACTGCTGCTTTGAGGGACAGATTGCAGACCTCATCCTGCTGCACAGAACGATCTGACTGGACTAGGTAGAGTCTACTGCTTAGAGGGACAGATTATTGTTTTAAAATCATCTTCACATTCTATAGGGAAAGGTTCCAGCTGTTGCTTTAAGGGACAGATTATTGTTCTAAAATCATCTCCAAGTTCTATAGGGAAAGGTTCCAGCTGTTGTTTTAAGGGACACATTATTGTTCTAAAATCATCTCCACGTTCTATAGGAAAAGGTTCCAGCTGTTGCTTTAAGGGACAGATTATTGTTTCTTGCACAAAATTAAAAAGTGCGTCTACATTGCTGGTTTAAAAAAAAAAAAAATATTCCAAAAACTACATTTGCGGCCAGCAGTGCATTTCTTGCACAAAAATAAAAAAAATGTCTACATTGCTGGTTTAAAAAAAAAAAAAAATCTAAAACCTACATTTGCGGCCAGCGGTGCATTTCTTGCACAAAAATAAAAAAAATGTCTACATTGCTGGTTTTTTTAAAAAAAATATTCTAAAAACTACATTTGCGGCCAACAGTGCATTTCTTGCACAAAAAATAAAAAAAATGTCTACATTGCTGGTTTAAAAAAAAAAAATTCTAAAAACTACATTTGCGGCCAGCGGTACATTTCTTGCACAAAAATAAAAAAAATAGTGTTGGCTACCACCGCCTCCTCAACCTCCAACTCCACATCCACCTCCATTTTTTATTTTTTTTATGTGATTTTAGCTTAAAAATTATTTTAAGTTATTTCCCTATCCCCATTTCTTTGTAGGGTACTGGTTAGACTCTTACCCCCATTTTCCTTCCTTTTGCAGACCTCTAGGACTTGCCAGGACTTTGTTACAGCCATTTTTGTGCCTAAAAGTTCAGGTCCCCATTGATTTTAATGGGGTTCGGGGTCCGGGATAAAGTTCGGGTCAAGTTCGGTCCCGAACCCGGACTTTTTCCCGAAGTTCGGCCGAACCTGCTGAACCAGAACTTCCAGGTGTTCGATCAACTCTAGTGATGAATCATATAGCTGGTATGGCTCGGGGGATAGTGGGAGCTCCTTCACAAAGGTCCGCACTCATTATCAAGCCATGGCCCGCAATTAAATGTTTTTTTGCTGGACTGATCCACTGAATTAGAATATCTTGAATTTTTTGTATAGTTTGTTGTAAATTATAACAATGGATCTTATATGTAGGGTACCTTGCATTTGGTTATCAATAGATCTTATGTTCCTAGAGTGCAACTTGCATTTTTGGATTTATTGGCACATTATTTACAATAAAAACATCTCTTTTTAAATGTTATTAGTATGCATAATTTTGAACTAGAAGAAAAATATAAGTTATTAAGCATATACAATACCAGTGTACCATATATAAATGAACTGCTTTAGGACTGCCTGCCCGCATTGTACCATGGACAGGCAGTTCCTACAGGCTCAGCAACATACCTGTACATCGCTGCCTTCTTCTGGGCTCAGGGCGTGCATCCAATGATTCATGGCTGAGACCTGCTGATTGGTTATGTTCAATCACAGCCCAGAGCTCTGTGTTGACAAACAACACAGGGCTCTGTACAGAGGGAATGATCTCAGAGGGAACAAATATATTTTTAGTAAAAAAAGCAGCACATAATACACACAGTAACACTTGTTAGGCATGCACTTAACCCCTTGATTACCCCGAGATGTTAACCCCTTCTCAGCCAGTGTCATTAGTACAGTGATAGTGTATATTATTAACAACTGAACAAAGTATTAGTGTTATTGGTATTGTCAGTTCAAGTCAGTTCCCACACAGTGTCAGTTAGTGCCAGATTGCCACCGCACTATCACAGTCCCAATATAGTTACTGATCATTGCCATTACTAGTATAAAAAAAAATAATTCTAGTAAATATACCATGGATTGTAGAAGCTATAAAGTTCACACAAACCAATCAATATACACTTATTGGGATTTTTTTTTATCAAAGACATGTAGTAGAATACCATTTTGGCCTAAATTTATGAAGAAATTCAATTTTTTTTCCCTTTAATTGGATATGTTTTATAGCAGAAAGTAAAAACTATTTTTTTTTAACATAGTCGGTCTTTTTTCGATTATATAATAAAAAATAAAAAGTGGTGATCCAATACCACCAAAAGAAAGCTCTATTTGTGTGGAAATTAAAGTTATATACATTTCATATTGGAACAGCTTTGCATGACCACGCAATTACTAATTAAAGTAGCACAGTGCTAAATAGCAAAAAACGGCTTGGTCATGAAGGGGATTAAACCTTCCAGAGCTCAAGTGATTAACACCTTCCCGACCGCGCGCCGTCTTTATACGGCGGCAGTCGGGGAGCCCTGCGCGAATCGCCGTAAATAAGCGGCGATTCGCATTTGGCCACCAGGGGGCGTGGGGAGTGTGCCCGCGGCTCGGGCGGACCCGATGTCCGCCGGCGAGCCACGATGAGCGGCTACAGGGAAAAGAACGGGGAACCACCGATGTAAACACGGTGGTTCCCCGCCCTGTCAGTGGGGCATGAGAGATCTACTGATCCCTGTCACTGGGATCAGTTAGATCTCTCATGCCATGTTAGCACAACCCCCCCACAGTAAGAACACACCCAGGGAACACTATTAACCCCTAGCTCTCCCCCTGCAGGTTAACCCCTTCACTGCCAATGACATTTATACAGTAATCAGTGGACATTTAAATTTCTGATCGCTGAATAAATGCCATTGGTCCCAAAAAAGTGTCAAAATGTTCCGACATGTCCCCCCCAATATCGCATTACCGCTAAAAATCACAGATCGCCGCCATTACTAGTAAAAAATAAAAAAAAATAAAAACCCCAGAAATGAATTCTCACCATCCGTAAACGCGGCCACTTTTGCGCAAACCAATCAATAAACGCTGATTGCAATTTTTTTATCGCAAATATGAGGAATTATATAAATCGGCCAAAAACGGTGAAAAAAAATGTTTTTTTATATTTTTTTTTATTTGAATTTTAGCAAAAAGTAAGAAATTTGGGTTTTTTTGCAAAATGGTCGCTCTTCTTTTGTTTATAGTGGCGATAAGAAATGACGCAGAGGTGATCAAATACCACCAAAAGAAAGCTCTATTTGTGGGAAAAAAAGGACGCAAATTTTGTTTGGGTACAACGCCGCACGACCGCGCAATTGTCAGTGAAAGCGACGCAGCGCCGAATCGCAAAAAGTGCTCTGGTCCTAAAGCTGCAAAACATTCCGGTTGGTAAGTGGTTAAAAAATCATGAATAAAAATCTTGCACAAATAAAAACAATTTGACAACATTGAAATCTGCCATATATAAATATATTATTCTTATGGCACATAATTTAAGAGGTTTAAAAGGATATTATTTCATCCATTCTCAATTTTGTTTATGGAAAAATTATTTAGAATACCTGTCATATATTCAAGCTAATATTTCTGTATGTATTATACAGAGCTATTGTGTAAACATACTTTAGGCGAATGTCTTTCAGGATTATTGACAATAAGATGATTCCTAAAGAAAAAGTCATGTAAAATAATTCTTTAGCAAATAGAGGGATATATGTTTATGAAAAGCAAGCTACTGCCTCTGCTCATCTTCACTCAGCAGCAAATTCTCTTCTATTTCTGGCTACAGCGGAACATTGTTGATGATTAGTTCACACTTCTAATACAACTAAGAGATTCTTTCATCTGTATCAGAGAAGATAAACTCCATAACACTGTGACTTAAAGTTGCTGCTAGGCAGCTTGAGCATCAGAGCTTGTCAAACCTCCTATGCAACCCTTTGATTTTTCAGGGGACCTCAGAAAAGCTTCAAGGCTAAACACAAATAAGCTGTTGCTCTTTGAATACTGGTTATTCATTTTGTTTCAGTGCAATTTTTCAAATTATATAGTGTAAGGTTTTATAAATCAAAAATCCCATAAGCAGAATGAGCCTTTAATTTTTAAGGTAATATCTGAAATGTAGTGACAAATTACAAATACTTTCTCAGAACAAAAGGATTTGGTTGCAGTGGGTTGCTGCACTTTGAACCTCAGCTTTGTTCTATGAAACATTTTAATAGGCCCAAATGTGTCTAGATTAGAAGTCAACATGTAGGCCTAGGATACAGTTATAAAAGGTTACATAAACAAGTGCAAAGCCCACTTTACTGTAAGAGGGAATTTTATTTATATATATATATATATATATATATATATATATATATATATATATATAGATATATACAGGGTGGGCCATTTACATGGATACACCTTAATAAAATGGGAATGATTGGTGATATTAACTTCCTGTTTGTGGCACATTAGTATATGTGAGGGGGGAAACTTTTCAAGATGTGTGGTGACCATGGTGGCCATTTTGAAGTCGGTCATTTTGTGACACATCAAACTTATTGGGAATTTCACAAGAAAAACAATGGTGTGCTTGGTTTTAACATAACTTTATTCTTTCATGAGTTATTTACCAGTTTCACGAGACCTTGGGGGTGTGCACTGGTGGCAATTTTCAGTTAATGGAGTTGATTCTCTTACATGATGTTTATGGAACTTAACAGGGCTAATTTTGAAAAATGTACGTCTGTATGTAAAGTATGCTTGTTATACTCACTGTGGAACCTAAGGGGTTAATCCTCTGCATTGTGTAAAAAGGCTGTTTGATCCTGTATGCACAGACCCTCCTCCTCTTGCTTTGTCCCCAAGACATATCCGGATAAGCCAGAGTTAGTGGAGTCAGTCTGCACATGCCCAGTTTGGTGTGTGTTGCTAGAGAGTTTTTCTTTGCTTGGGAGAGTGCATGCAATCAGCACAGGGCCAACCAGACATAGGGTCAGGGGGCCTGCATCCTGATAGGACAGCCAATGCAGTATGAAAACTGTGTGTGCTGTATTTTTATGGGCATGGAATAAATTCATTGGATATTGTACTTCAGTGTGCCGGTTCTTTTTGCTGTATATTATTTGGACTATCGGATGAGGAGGAACATCCTGAACCTGAGCACCTGACACAGGTGTGCATACTTTTACAATGAACTGAATTTATTTGTGCTCTGGGTTCTGAGCTTGCACCTTTGTGGTTTGCAGTATGAAAACTCCTTCTTCAAGCTTTAACCAGGCACTTATAGAAGTCACAAGACTGCTGTATAATGCTGAGAAGAAAAGCTATATAGCAGTCTATATTTAGTAAAATTATTTCATTTTCATGATCTGTGTACTGTGGGAGACCAGATATATTGAATGCAGCGTCCTGGGTTTAGTAACACTTTAATGAGGCAAAGTTGTGACTAGAAAACTTCTATTTAAAAGATCATAATATCTCACTGACAGGTTGGACTCTGTCAGCCTACAATACAACATCTGTTTACAACAGGTGTAGTTTGGTAGAATCTTATTTAAGCAATGATCATTCTTAGTGTCCATGACAACTTTCCCTTTCCCATTGAAATCAACAGAAAAGAAAACTAAAAGTAACCTTAGAATGTGCAGATTTTGGATTTACACTTATACATTACTGTAGGCTATACATTTATGCATTATCCACTAAAAAGCTTATCCAGCAGTGAGCTAATTTACAAACTTTTCCTGCTGCTTGTTAAAAAGTACCTTTGTGCCGTATACAGCTTGAAATATTCAGGAACATAAGGGAAAGCAAGGCAGAACTCTTAGATTAGCTTCACATCTGTACCTTGCAGTAATGGGAGGTAAGATGCAATTCTAATGTTAAGCCTGGTAACGCCAATCTAAAGTAAATTGCTTTGCAGTGTTATTAATTTTGAACTGCACCCCTAATCTTCTTGCAAATGCACTCCAACATACATGCATTTAAACAATAATCTGATGCTCATTCCACGTTAAGCCTGGCTTCACACCTATGCTTTGCAATACATGGTAGCACACTATGAATTAGTGCATTGAAGTTTTGTTCATTTTAAATGGTACCTCAGTGCTCTAAAGAAACACATCACATTTGAATGTGGAAAAAATAGTGCAGGTAGGTTTTCTAGTCCATTGTGGTATGTTGCCAGTCTTTTCACACAAATGGGCTTCCTTAATGCAACGCATGTTAATGCAAAATATATTAACATACTGCACCAGACCAGAAAGGTCTGAACTGGACATATAGTTTATATAGATTGATCTATTGTCTGTGTGTCTTTGACATTGTAATTACCATAAAAAAAGATCTCTTGTGCACAGAAAAGATCTCTTGTGCAAAATATATATATTGATGTATTTCAGTAATTCATGTCAAAAAGTGAAACTCATATATTTTATATAGATGCGTTACACACAGAGTGATAGATTTCAAGCATTTCTTTCTTTTAATTTTGATGATTATGGCTTACAGCTAGTGAAAACCCAAAATTCAGTATCTTAATCGCATGTTCAGCGGCAATTGCACCGTTCAAATCGGTGTGACACTGTAACGATTCCCAAAAGTAGTTTCTGTACTACTTTTGGCAATTTCAGGTGCATTTTCCATAAACATCTGTGCAGCAACCCGCGCAGATGTCTCCGAAATCGCACCTGAAGTTGGGACTGACATGCAGGAATGAAATTGTGCGAGTTCAGCTGAACTCGCACAATTTCATTCCCGCAACAATGTGAACCTAGACGAGAGAGAATATTGTAGACACATGGTGTCCCACTCTATTCAGCTAATTAACCCAAAACACCTGTAAAGGTTTCCTGAGCGTTTAAATGGTATCTCAGTCTGGTTCAGTAGGTTACACAATCATCGGGAAGACTGCTGACTTGACAGCTGTCCAGAAGACAGCCATTGACACCCTCCACAAGGAAGGTAAGGCACAAAAGGTCATTGCTAAATAAACTGGCTGTTCACAGAGTACTGTATCCAAGCATATTAATGGATAGTTGAGTGGAATGAAAAAGTGTGGTAGAAAAAGGTGCACAAGCAACAGAGATAACTGCAGCCTTGAGAGGATTGTGAGGTAAAGGATATTCAAGAATTTGGGGGAGATTCACAAGGAGTGGCCTACGACTGGTGTCAGTGCTTCAAGAGCCACCACACACAGATGTATCCGTGACATGGGCTACAACTGTCACATTCCTTGTGTCAAGCCACTTCTGAACCAGAGACAACGTCAGAAGTGCCTTATCTGGACTGTTGCTCAGTGGCCCAAAGTCATTTTTCGAATGAAAGTAAATTTTGCGTTTCATTTGGAAATCAAGGTCCCAGAGTCTGGAGGAAGAGTGGAGAGGCACAGAATCCAAGTTGCATGAGTTCCAGTGTGAAGTTTCCACAGTCACTGATAATTTGGGAAGCCATGTCATCTGCTGGTGTTTGTCCACTGTATTTTATCAAGTCCAAAGTCAGCACAGCCCTCTACCAGGAAATTCTATAGCCCCCCATGCTTCCCTCTGCTGATCAGCTTTATGGAGATGTTGGTTTCATTTTCCAGCAGGAATTGACACGTGCCCACACTGCCAAAAGTACCAATACCTGGTTTAATGATCATGGTATCACTTTACTTGATTGCACAGCACTCGCCTGACCTAAAATCCATAGAGAATTTGTGAGGTATTGTCAAGAGGAGGATGAAAAACACCAGACCCAGCAATGCAGATGAGATGAAAGCCGCTATCAAAGCAACTTGGACTTCCATAACACCTCAGCAGTGCTGCAGACTGATCGCCCCCATGCCACGCCACATTGATGCAGCAATTCATGCAAAAGGAGCCCAGACAAAGTATTGAGTGCATCCTATACTGTACATGGACATATTTTTCAGTAAGCCAACATTTCTGTATTAAAAATCCTTTTGTTATTGGTCTTATGTAATATTCTTATTTTCTGAGATACTGAATTTTGGGTTTTCACAATCATCAAAATGAATAGAAAGAAATACTTGAGATATATCACTATGTGTGTAATGAATCTATATAATATATGAGTCTCACTTTTTAAATTTACATACTTAAATTAACGTTTTGATGATATTCTAATTTTTTTTAGATGCACCTGTGTGTGTGTGTGTATATATATATATATATATATATATATATATATATATATATATATACTGTATACACAAATCATTTAAATCTCACAAATATTCAAGAGCATCTTCTGTTATTAAATTTTGTTTGCGAGATAGTAAAGTCTTTTCTTACCCTCTTCACTATGAAATAAAAGCCATGACACTATTGTTATTTACAGGAACACATTGTACTATAATCTCCAATTTATCAGGCTGCATACAATAAGTGTCATTCCATACCCTGAATACATTTGAATCAGACTGACAGCACTAATCTAAACATATATAGTGAAGAAGTTCTGTAAGAAAACCCTATGATATGAATATAAACCTATGAACCGACCTTTTGGTTAGACTCTGAGCTGTTTTTCAAAAAACACCTTTTCTTACTGATGTTGTTCAGTATACAACATGAGCGAAAATGATACATTGCTTATATTAAAGTGCCCTTGAGGTTATATTATTTTGACAGTGTTCATAATTCAGATTTATATTCTAGTCATTGTATCAGAAGAGGAAAAGGACTGTCATATTTTGCAGACATTTACAAAGATAGCTTATACCTATAAGACCAGTCACTCCAGGATGAATTCAGAATGACCCTTTTAAACCATAAAATAACAATCATGCTTTCACTAAGGTACCTGAAACTACACTGAATTTCACAGTGGCATAGCTAACCTTACCACGAATCTGATAAAAATGTAAACCATTGTCACTACATATTCTTATTGCATAAAAGATTATTTAAACAAACGGCATAAAATAATATGTTGTAAACTTCCAAGAATGAAAACATTCTCTATCTTAAAAAACACATCAAGGCAATGCTTCTATTAATAAAATAATGGAAAACAAGCAGATTTTAAGCTTTTTTGAACATTATGTATTACTTCCTTTATAGCCTAAGAAACTCTAAGCTTTTTTACTTTGTGCACTAAGATACTGTACATGCGCCTAGCTTTTTTCTGCTCTCTTAACAGACTGTGGGTACTTTCACCTTGTGTCTTAAAGTGAACCTGTGCTTTGAACATGCAGGACCCCACTAACTGCTAATGATTACCTTCCCTTTGCTCCCCTGCCACACTATCACCAGAACTTTGAGTTGTATGGTTTTTGGTAGGGATTCCTGCATCTGATAACAATCAGGGCCCTACTGGCACTGTGGAGTGGCCGGGTGCATGGGAGACAGACAGTGCTGCACGCTGCATTATTGCCCAGCAAGCAAGGAGTGGACAACAGCTACACTGACTCTCTGACTCCGCCAATGCCATGCAGCCTGTAAACTCAAGACTCTTGAGGCTGTGGGGTAGGAACGGAGATTGGTGTGGGAGCAGCAGCCAGCAGCACTGAGAGCCCGCGAATGGTGAACTTGGCTGGCCAGGACCAGGTAGGTCCTCCTCCCCACTGCCTATGTATGGAGTAATCAGGGACAGTGGCTGGTATGGGGTGAGTAGGAGTTGCGGGGAATGCCTGCACTGCAAGCCTCATCTATAGGTCTCCACCGGGCACAGAGAGTGGCCAGAGGGGATTTGATGATGGGAGGGGGGGCTGTAGGCAGGGCTATTGGAATTAGAGAGCTTTGAGTGGTATCCCTATGGAGAGTGAAGTGACATTTGGGTGTGAAGTAATGGAGAGTAGAGGGGGCTTTGTGTGAGGGTCTATGGAGAGGTGAGTGACATTTGGGGGTGGGGCTATGGAGAGAGAAATCCATGAGCAAGGCTATTGAGAGTAGAGAAGGGCATTGTGGGTGTTGCTTTAAAGAGTATAGAAGTGGTTGTGGGTGGGGCTATGAAGAGAACAGGAGGGGTTGTTGATGGGGCTGTGAAGAGTGCAGAGGGGTGATAGGCATGACAGTGGAGAGTTGCTTACGGCTATGGAGCTAAGTGATGGGTGAGTGGTAATAATGTGCAGTGACCTAATAATGTGCAGAACCCTCTAGCAACCAATCAGTGATTTGTAATGATGTGAAATAATCCCTAGCAACCAATCAGTAAGAAGTAAAGTTGTGCAATCACCTCTAGCAACAAATGAGCAGTAATACTGTGCAGTAACCTCTAGCAACCAATCAGCAAGCAGAAATGATGTGCTATAACCTCT
This sequence comes from Glandirana rugosa, assembly GCA_018402905.1. Lineage (NCBI taxonomy): Eukaryota > Metazoa > Chordata > Amphibia > Anura > Ranidae > Glandirana > Glandirana rugosa. Next base: position 4,377,698 of record BLSH010367861.1, on the reverse strand, counting down.
AGCAACCAGTTAGTGAGTTGTAATGATATGCAGTAACCTCTGCCAACCAATCATGATCCCTTTTTCTGCTCAGTCCCATGTTATATTATTAAAGTGGGAGTACACTCCCTTGGTTGATTTGTACCTATAGGTAAGCCTATAGTTAGCCTTGCCTACAGGTATAGTAAATATCTCCTAAACATGCACTGTTTAGGAGATATATACTTGTGAAGCCACCGGTGATGTGACTAGCAGCACCCGCACACCTGCAAGGGAGTGAGGTAATTGTGGCTTGTCCACACAAAGGACTGGGTCCCACCAACCCAGAAAGAAGCCCTGTCAGTGGTGACAGTGTTCTACTGGAAGGCTTCATTTTAAAGTAATTTTCACATAATGTGCTAATATGCAGTGCATACTTGCACATTATAACATTGCCTTGCAGGAGATTTTTTTTTTTTAATCTTTTTTTTTTCACAATAAGTTTTATTGAAAGAAGAATGAACAAAGTTACATGTTATAGCATCAGCGATAGTTGGTATAACAGAGTTAATTCGTTGGCATCAATATAAAATCACATGAATGGATTTTCAACATATAATCTGACTGATATACGAAATGAAGACACAAATACAGTACCAAGGTTTTCCTCTGCAATTATTGAAAATATTAGGAATATTATGTGAGTTGAAGAACATAGAGATGTATTTAAAGATTTTTATTTTTAAGAATACTAAGAGAAAGAAGAAGCAGAGAGTACAATGAGGGAGAGAGAGAAAAGAAAGGAGAAGAGAGAAAAAAAAAGAAGGGGGGGGGGGAGAGGGGAGGGAGAGGGCAAGGGCGGAATGTGTATTGGACTTTAAGAAATTGGGTTAACTCTTTAGAAGGTTTTTGTATGCTTCAGTGAATGAGAATAAGTTCCATTGTCTCAATAGTTTGTGAAGTTTTTCAGTATTATCAGTTTTAATTGCAACTGTCTCTTCCATATGATATATGGAGTTGACTTTAATCACCCAATCCTTCATGATAGGGGAGATGTGCGTCTTCCAATGTAAAATAATGAGGGATTTGGCTGCATTCAGTAAGTGTCTGGACAGATCATTCTTGTCTGGCTTATAAGATGAGTCATTTAGATGTAACAAACAACAGCCTGCATCCAGAATAAGATGCATGTCAGTGATTTTTTTGTATCCAGGATGCCACTTGTCTCCAAAATCTCTGAATAAGGGCACACTCCCACCAAATGTGGAGAAAAGTACCTCTGGCTTTGTGGCATCTCCAACATGAGTCTGAATCGAGAATGTGCTAGGCTTTAAGTTTAGCCTGAGTGAGATACAACCGAGTGCGTATCTTATAAGCCGTTTCTTGCAATCTAGAGCTTAGAGAGCATTTGTGGGTAAAGACTGCTGCCTTTCTCAATTGCTCATCTGAGATTACCCTTTTGAGGTCCTTTTCCCAAAGGACCTTGAATTTATAACTATTTTCACTCAGAGGTTGGTATAGCCAGCCATAGATTAAAGAAGTGCCCCTTCTGAGAGGTTTTTGGTCAAAGCTAATTTTTTCAAAATTTGAGAGCGGTCTGGAATCTGGATAACAGCTTTTTGTGTTTGTTATTTTGAATAAAATCATGTATCTGGAGATAATCCCAGAAGGATAAGTTGTTCAGTTGGGCAAAATCCCTCATTCCTTCAAAATCTCTGATCTTTCCCCTAAGCATACAGTGCATTGTCAATAGGGGATGTCCAGAGTCCGTCATAGAGTAACTCTTCTTACCTAGTCCCAGGGGGAAGTCTGGATTATCAACATTCGAAGATAAAGGTCCTGGAGAAGAGTAGAGCTGATGTGGGACAGCAGCCATGTGAAATACTTTTAGTGTTGTAGAAATTAGTGGGTGATTGCACACCTCAGGAGGGTAATTCCTGGGATTGGACCACGGTAGAAAATGGATAGGATGAGCAAATCCTTGTTTTTCAATCTTAACCCACTCTTTATTTGCTTGATGGCAATGCCAATCCAGGATCCTCGTAAGGTGTGACGCAAAATAGCATTTTTTAAAATTCGGGACTCCCATGTATTTTAGGTGTGCATAGGAGTTTTAGGCTGATCCGGGATCTTTTATTTGCCCAAAGAAATCTTCCCTGAAGTGAGGTAAGTTTTTGGAAAAAAAGGTTTGGGAGTTTAATTGGCAATGTATGAAACAGGTACATTAGTCTGGGAAGTATCAACATTTTTAGAATAGCTGCTCTTCCTAACCAAGAGAATTGTTTGGAGTTCCATTTGTTGAGGTCTTTCTGGATTCTGCTCAGTAGGGGTTTGAAGTTGGAGGTAAAGATTTGTTCTATTCTAGGAGTTAATTTAATGCCTAGATATTGAAGGGCATTTTTTTCCCATTTGCAGGGGAAGTTTTTGTATGTCAGATTCGCAGTTTTACTATTTAGTGAAAGATTCATGGCTTCTGATTTTCTATGATTAATTTTAAAATTTGCAATGTATCTAAAAAGTTGGAACCGACCATTTAGGTTGGGGATTGAAATATGTGGTTGTGAAATAAAGAATAGGAGGTCGTCAGCATAGGCTGCGACTTTATATTCCGTATTATCAATTTTGATACCATGAATGTCCGCATGTAAGTTAATAGATCTAATCAGAAGTTCCAATGTGTTAATGAATAGAATCGGTGATAGTGGGCAACCCTGTCTCGTGCCATTTCTTATTTGTATAGGGTCTGAAAGTGTGTTATTAACCTTTATTCTTGCACTGGGGCTGAAGTATAGCTTGTTTATCCAATTCAGTAGTCTATCTCTGAAGCCTATATGCTTGCCAGTAGCCATCATATAGTCCAAGGAGATTCTATCAAAAGCCTTTTCGGCGTCAGTTGATAAGAGCATAGTTTTTGGCTTATCTTTATGCGTTCTGTGGATCAGGTTAAGAGTTTTTATAATGTTATCCCGGGCCCCTCGCTCCGGCATGAAACCTACTTGTTCCATTCCAATCATTTTTCCTAAGAAGGGACAAATTCTGTTGCCCAAGATTTTTGCTAATATCTTAAGATCCAAATTTAATAGTGAAATAGGCCTGTAATTTGCACAATCTGTCGGGTCCTTGTCTTTTTTGGGGATAACCTAAATATGGGCTAAAGAAAAATCTTTGGGAGGCTCAGGGTCTTTAATAATGTGGTTGAGGGCTTCGGTGAGGTGTGTATTTAAAAAGGGTTTGTAAGATTTATAGTATATTGATGTGAATCCGTCTGGTCCCGGACTTTTGCCTGATTTCATGTCTTTAATGGCTAAAGTGACTTCCTCATTTGAGATAGCTTCATCAAGTAGGGAAGACTCGGATGAGTCTAGCCTCTGGATTTTGCTATTTTCCAAAAACTGTTTGATGATTTGAGCCTTGTCTCCTATAACCTCTTTAGGTTTAGGTTGGGCTGGTAGGTTGTACAGTTTTGTATAAAAATCATGGGAAATTTGGACTATTGCGTCTATTGAGTCATATGTGGGGGGTGCCTTTTTTGTCATGAATACAGTGGATGTTCCCTGCAGCTTATGAGTCTTTTAGGGCTTTGGCAAGGAATTTACTGCATGTGTTGCTGGATTCATAGTATATTGCCCTCCTAAGGAATAGTGATATTTTTGCTTTGTAGTCTAAAATGTCCTGTAACTCTTTTCTTTTCTTCAATCGGTTCTTTTTCTGCTGCTTCTGAAAGGAATTGTTTGTGTATTAATTCTAAAATGTTTATTCTCTTTATGATACTATCTATGGATTTCTCCTTTTCTTTTTTTTTCCTGGCTCCATATTTGATCAGCTCTCCACTTACAACAGTTGTATGGGCCTGCCAGACCAACAATGGGGACATCTCTGGAGTGTTATTCAGTTGAAAGTCATCTGTGATGGAAGAGTGTATGTATTTGTGAATTTCAGAATCAGTAAGAAGAGATGCATTCAATCTCCAGTTGAAATGTTTCTGGTGAGGGGTGTTAAACTTGAGTGAGACCAAGATGGGGGCATGGTCGGTGAGTAAGATCGATCCTATCTCAGCTCCCGTCATGTCAGGAAGGTCTCTTTGGGTGATATACAGGTGGTCTATTCTGGAATAATTTCTATGAGTGGCAGAGAAACGTGTAAAATCTGTGGGGTGAAGAGTCCTCCAAACATCGATCAGAGTGAGGGATTTAAGCAGGAGCTTGATTTTTTTGAAGATTTTGTATGTTATATACGTTTTCCCAGGGGACGTGTCCTGTGCTGGATTTAGAGGAATATTGAAATCACCGCCCAGGATAATACAACCCTTGGCGAAACTCTTAAGCTCATTCACTACATGTTGGCAAAAATAAATATGCAAATTGTTTGGGAAGTATACGTTTGCTAAGGTGAGTGGCTTGCCATTCCAGATCCCTTTTAGGAAAACGTATCTACCCTCTGTGTCTATATATTGGTGCTCTACTAAGAAGGAGGTATTTTTGCTGAGGAGAACTGAAACTCCCTTAGTTTTAGCCACCGGGTTGGTTGTGTGGAAAGCTTGGAGGAAGTATCCATTCGTTAGTTTGGAGACTTGAGATCCTTTGAAGTGGGTCTTCTGAAGTAAGACTATTTGTGGTTTACTCTTTTGAAGTTCAGTTAGAATTGTATTTCTTTTTCCAGGAATGTTATGTGGGACATTATATTCAGGAGTTTTCCTAGGCCAGTATAGGCCATAATGACTTGTGTAAATGAGGGTGTCGGTGAGGGGGGAAGAGAAAAAAAAAAAGGGGGAGAGGGAGGGGGAAAGAGGCAAAAGAAGAGTAGAGGTATAAAGGAAAAATGGGAAGAAGGAAGATTAAGAAGAAAAGAAAAGAAAAAGAGAGATCAATTAAACAATAGCAAAAGTATTATTATACCCCTTGGGCGGATACCTGTCTCGTCCCGAGGTATAGGATAATCGAATATGTAAAACATTTACAGAAGTATAACTAAATGTTATTCTATTGGGGGTGGGTGGGAGGCATACGTGTGGGAGATGAAAGATATCTCACCAAAGATAAAATCTTTGGTTAAAGACTTGCAACTTATGAGGGTAGCTCTTGGTTGGAGAGAGGCTCAACCCCCAGCTAAAAGAAGTAGCGCAGACGGGTGTCTGTTTGTCAGAAATTGCGATCACATTGGGAAGAGACCATGAACACTGGGGAAAATCAAGATAAGTTAATCAAACTGTCAGTGTAGTCAACTAAACTGCTGATCAGGAAGGATACAGTATAAACATCCTCGATATAGTACCCTGGTAAAAAAAAAAAAAAAAAGTCCATGCTACGAGGGGAAAAGTATTAAATTAGTGACCCACGTGGCCTGGACCTTCAACGCAAGGGGCTGAATTAAAGCCTTTTTTAGTCTGAATACAAAAGGCCAATCAATACTCCAACGCCTGTAAGGGGCAAAGAAGGTCCCAGAGATATGTGTTAAGTATGTCACGAAGTTTTAATCAACTATTCAAACTAACATTGAATCTTTATGTTCTTTCTAATGTTAGGAAGGTGTCTGAGAGACTTCAGTGATATTCTATCTGTCATAGGCGTAATGAGGAGTGTCCAGGCCACAAGGGTACACCAACAGTCACAATAACTACTTAAACAGCATCCAGGGTTACACAGGGATGACCCTTCTCCAAACCATGACGTCACCCCCCCGGGTGTCCCCTGACGCCACGACATGGAGAGAGGCAGTTAAATCAACAACATAACAACTATAATAGAAATAAAGAGAGCCTAAGGGTAGGTTACCTGGGTATTGTGGGTGCCATCATCCTAAATAATTGAATAGAGAGGTGTAGGTATGGGATGTCCCGCTAGCAACCCAATTACCAATATAACAAACATGGACTATCTCGGCACCCAGGGAACACACAATGGTATATAAAAAAATAACAATTTATTGAGGATAGCAGACATACATTAACAATTTTGATGACAACACATTAAAAACATTGATTGTACAGCCCCTACTGGGGGTCACAGGGTGCCATTTTATGGTTCTCTAATGAGGCCACAGGCCCAAATAGTACTAATTTGTGATAGTTTCTGATGCTCTCGACCGGTTTCCTGGGAATTCCGCTTCTTCATGAGAATATATACATCTAGAACATCTGTGACATTTGGAAACTATATATTGACACAAAGATACAGTTAAATAACATGAATCAAAATTGTAAATAATAAATATTGACAATATTAAATATGAAGCTGGGATCTACTTAAGAAAAAAATACACCTTTACAGGCATGTCCGCTACTTGGAGGAATATGCCAGGGAAGGTTTTTGCTCTATGGGCCTCAGAATTCAAATCTTTCCCATGTTCAAAGAACCCTCCGTGGAATTCAGAAAAACGTGGGAAAAGACTCTTACTGCATGTAGTCTTGACATGATGACACAACTTACTACACAATACTGCCTGGACATGACTTCCCTTGACGGCGAGATTGACCGTCTAAATGTACAATTCAAACATATTATTGAATCTCCCCTTTTCTCCCCTAAATGGAAAATAGTTAGGGAACGTCTTGAGAAACTCAACTAAGATATTATCATTAAAAAACAGGCCAAGTTCATCAAAGACAAAATGGCCTTCAGTGAAGGTTACGCCTATAAATGGACTAATAACACCAATACTCAACGCCAGTTTACCCGTAAACGACCGACAGCAGGAACCTCCATTGCCACTGACTATACAGAGTCTGACTCTTCTACCACTTCCATATTTACACAGGCGACATCTCGGGCCTCCTCAATGTATTCTCCTAGCACTTCACGCAAAAGATCTCTCACTGGAGATGAGCACCGCTCCTCCAAAGCCCCCCAAAAATGGCAAGAAACAGGGTAAAACACAAATACCCACACCCACAACACCTCATAACTAGAGTTGATCGAACCTCTGGAAGTTCGGGTTCTGCAAGTTCAGCCGAACTTCCGGACAAAGTCTGGGTTCGGGACCGGACTTGACCCGAACTTTGTCCCGGACCCTGAAGCCCATTGAAATCAATGGGGACCCAAACTTTTGGGCACAAAAATGGCTGTAACAAAGTCCTGGCAAGTCCTAGAGGGCTGCAAAAAGAAGGAAGATGGGGGTAAGAGTCTGACAAGTGCCCTACAAAGTAATGGGGATAGGGAAATAACGTAAAATAATTTTTAAGCTAAAATCACATAAAAACAAACAAAAATGGAGGTGGATGTGGAGTTGGGGGTTGAGGAGGCGGTGAAAGTGGTGGTGGAGGAGGAGGAGATAGCCAACACTGTTTTTTTTATTTTTGTGCAAGAAATGATGATTTAAAATCATCTCCAAGTTCTATAGGGAAAGTTTCTTCCAGCCGCATAGAGAGCCATATTATTGTTCTAAAATCATCTCTAAGTTCTATAAGGAAAGTTTCTTTCAGCCGCATAGAGAGCCATATTATTGTTCTAAAATCATCTCCAAGTTCTATAGGGAAAGTTTCATCCAGCCGCATAGAGAGCCATATTATTGTTCTAAAATCATCTCCAAGTTCTATAAGGAAAGTTTCTTCCAGCCGCATAGAGAGCCATATTATTGTTCTAAAATCATTGATTTTAGAGCTCCTTATAGTGCATACATATTATGGCTTGTATCTCTATATATGAAAAGTGCCGGTGCAATGTGTGCTGTAACGTGGCCGTGAAAAGTATATATCTCTATGTTCGGTATTATACATACGTGATATTCCTCGAGATTTTAGTTACTAAAATCTTGTTATTATACCGAGAGATACGCCGACCTTCTTTGAAAGGAATATCTTGAACCTCTACTAAAAT